>CALSBV010012432.1:2715997-2853812 GCA_943590825.1 Bovichtus diacanthus
GTTTCAGCACCACGGAGAGAGACACAGTAAGTGGATGGTCTGACGGTTTCAGCACCACGGAGAGAGACATAACGAGAGACTGAGTAGGGAAAAGGGGTGGACTAATATCAATAATATTATATTAAACAGGGGTTGCTTAGAAAGCACAAACATGTGGAAAACATTTGGGACTGGTATAATGAACACACTTCAGGCAGACAAACAAGATCTCAACCAGCTCAGTGCTGGTGCTGAGATACAAATCCTATGCTCAAGGGGGTCAATTAAAATATTCGATTCAATTTTGTTCTGCTGGTGTATAACCTGGTTTCAAGAGCATTTTCCTGGAATCTGCTGCTCACTAGAAAATTAGCAAACTTTTTTTTAAATGCTTTCTGCAAAATTACATGTTCTGGGAAAAGATCAATTCAAAAAGTTTTTGTTTATCTACTTGACTTCTCTGGGGAGGCTTCAATGCTGTGTCTGCTGGGAGAGATAATACCAAAGACATTGACTTTAAACAGTACCAAGACACAGTACCAGGAGTGCCAGTCCGGAGTTTTTACTTGCTTTCAGATAACACATTTGCTGTTCATTTGTTCTGAGACTGAAATAATTAAACTTTTAGTCATGAAATTGTTACAATTATTTTACTGGAAAATGTTATAATAATCGCTTGCATTCCTATCAGCGGCCCTTTCTTCATGTTTAGCTCGGTGCTCATCTGTGCCCTCACACAAATGCAGAACCTATATAAGGTGTCTGTCATACTGGCATACTTAGTTTTCAATAGGAGGCCATGACCGGACATTATGTGTCTTTCTCCTCTCTAACATCTCCTCTCAATATGCTACTGCGTGAGTGAATTAGCCGTGTTTTTTTCCTCTGTGTTGTATTCAGCTACATAAGGCTCTGACTCACCAGCAATAAATCAGGCTTTGTTAAGGAGAGATGAACACAAACTAAGACCACATACTGTTGACAAGTAGACACTGGTCAGTTTGACCTTCAGGGCAGAACATGAACACACAATGGAAAATAAAACAAACAAAGACCAACTCAACCTTTCAAGCACATACGTCACTACACTGCATACACTCTTTAGCGCTTATATGCAAGGGATTGGTCACATTGGACTCAGATTTATAGTGCGGCAGCTTCCTCTCATATGAGATCACCTTGTACCACAATGGACAGAGGACTGCTCTGCGTAAGAGTTATTTACATGATGCAAGTGAAAGTTATTGGGATCATCGGCTACCTTCATACCCCACTTAAAACGATTGAATTTACAGTGCTTGTCATAATGTCCCACAGTCCATATTTACTCTGATTATTGTCGTAGTTTCTTTATGGTGTATTTGAAAAATAGCATATCCTGTGTTTAATATGTGAATGGTGAAATAAAAAATATTCTAAGTGTCTCTTGTTACTCAATGTGACCTACGACAGCAAAATATCTATAATTTAATATGAAATTAATAAATTTTGACTCATTATCAGGTTAACTCCTGCTAACAGACAGTGCCACTTCATTGAGAGGGGGAATCCATTACTGTGAGCAAATAGCTGAATGACTCTACCTGACACTGCAGTAGAATTACTTAGCCTGTTATATCATTGTGCACCACTGAGTGCAGATGAAAAGCTTTCTGTCAAATTGTGAGCAGAAATTCACAGGAAAAATGAAGGCTGGAATTGTATGGCCACCACCGTGTGCTGCAGCAAGGATTTTCTCAATGTTGTATCGCAAAGGTTTAGTTCTCCCCACACGAATGCACCCATCAATCTCCTGAGTGCTATGGATTCGCTCAGCAGCGACGACTTCATGAGCTTCTTTAACGATAAAATTCTAAATATTAGAGACCAAATTAATCAAATAAATCTCCTCTCCTCAATTGGTAATGATTTAGCTTCTAAAACAGGAACCTTCAAAACAACTGTAACACCTGAAATATATCTAGACTGCTTTTCTCCGATCGATCTTAACCAACTAAATTCAACAATTTCGTCATCTAAAGCATCAACCTGTATCTTAGACCCGATTCCAACTAAGTTGCTTAAAGAAGTTTTACCCTTAATTAACTCCTCGTTATTAAATATGATCAACCTGTCTCTATTATCTGGCTATGTACCAGAATCATTTAAAGTAGCTGTAATAAAACCTCTTCTTAAAAAGCCCAGTCTTGATCCAGAGGTTTTAGCCAACTATAGACCGATATCTAACCTTCCTTTTCTCTCTAAAATTCTTGAGAAAGCAGTCGCAAAACAGTTATGTGATTTTCTACGTAACAATACTTTATTTGAGGTTTTTCAATCTGGATTTAGAGTTCATCATAGCACAGAGACGGCACTGGTGAAAGTTACCAATGACCTTCTACTGGCATCAGACAAAGGACTTGTCTCTGTTCTTGTCTTGTTAGACCTCAGTGCTGCTTTTGACACTGTTGACCAGGACATTCTGCTGCAGAGACTGGAACATTTCATTGGCATAGCAGGAACTGCACTGAGCTGGATTAAATCCTATTTATCTGAGCGATCTCAATTTGTACGTGTTAACGATAAATCCTCCATGCAAACCAAAGTCAGTCATGGAGTCCCGCAAGGTTCTGTACTTGGACCTATTCTATTTACCTTATATATGCTTCCTTTAGGCAATATTATAAGGAACCACTCCATAAACTTTCATTTTTATGCGGATGATGCCCAATTATATCTATCAATCAAGCCAGATGAAACCAATCAATTATCTAAACTTCAAGCATGTCTTAAAGACATAAAAAATTGGATGTCCTGCAACTTTTTGATGTTGAACACCGACAAAACAGAAGTTATTGTACTTGGCCCCAAACGCCTCCGAAACGTATTGTCTAATGACATAGTAACTCTGGATGGCATTAACTTGGCCTCCAGCACCACTGTAAGGAATCTCGGCGTTATCTTTGATCAGGATATGTCTTTTAACTCCCACATAAAACAAATTTCAAGATCTGCCTTTTTTCATCTGCGTAACATTGCAAAAATAAGGCACATCCTGTCTCAAAAAGATGCAGAAAAACTAGTCCATGCATTTGTTACTTCAAGGCTGGATTACTGCAACTCCTTATTATCTGGTTGTCCCAAAAAATCCCTTAAAACTCTTCAGTTGATTCAAAATGCTGCGGCACGAGTATTGACAAGAACTAGGAAACAAGATCATATTACTCCTGTATTAGCTGCTTTGCACTGGCTCCCGGTAAAATACAGAATAGAATTCAAAATCCTTCTCCTGATCTACAAAGCGATCAATGGTCAGGCTCCAGTTTATCTTAAAGATCTCATAGTACTTTATAAACCAACTAGAGCATTGCGCTCCCAAAGTGCAGGGTTACTTGTGGTTCCTAGGGTTTCTAAAAGTACAATGGGAGCCAGAGCCTTCAGCTATCAAGCTCCTCTACTGTGGAACCAGCTCCCAGTGTGTGTTCGGGAGGCAGACACCCTCTCCAAATTTAAGAGCAGGTTAAAGACTTTCCTCTTTGATAAAGCTTATAGTTAGGGCTGGCTCAGGTTTGCCCTGGACTAGCCCCTAGTTACGCTGCTATAGGCTTAGACTGTCGGGGGACTCACTCCTCTCCTCTTCCCTATCTTTCTCGTTCTCCTCCACTCCCTCTCTATTTGATATGCATTCATGTCCCTTAAATGCATGTTACTAACTCACCATCCGGGGCATCATCCCCGGAGTTTCTGTGTCCCTTATCTGGCAGGTTGCCACTATTAAAGATTACTTTTGGACCGCGAATCGTGGCTGCACCTGTTGCCCTGGTCCTGCCTGACACCAGGAAGCCTTGACATCCCCCTGGATCCATCTTTTTTTATATATACCATCGTATCATGTTTTCTGTCGCATAGATTGTCCATGTTGTATTTTTAACTATGCTGTTTGTTCTGTACACACGTCACCTATTGCACGTCTGTGCATCCTGGGAGAGGGATCCCTCCTCAGTTGCTCTCCCTGAGGTTTCTTCCATATTTCCCCCACTAATTGTGGGGTATCTTTTAGGGAGTTTTTCCTTGTGCGATGTGAGGTTCTCTAAGGACAGAGGGGGTCGTACTTTGTACAGGCTGTAAAGCCCACTGAGACAAATGTATAATTTGTGATATTGGGCTATATAAATAAACTTGATTTGATTTGATTTGATTCTCTTCAACGTGCTACTTCCAGAAATACAGACACACGTATGCTCGACCTGGGACATTTCACTCGATAATGATTACTTTCCTAATAGACGTCAATATCTTGTGGTTTTATGGGCGTTACATGGATGTATTCAAACAGGTGTTAAAACGTTCTCTATCAATAGTCATTTTAACTGAATAAATAGTTTAGACTGGCAATGCGCTTTCACACTTTGAAAGTGAAATAGAAATCCTGCTCGAGTAAAAGGTTCCCTGCCATAATTGCAAATATTTTATCTAAATAAAATATTTGCAATTATGGCAGGGAATTTCAATAACTAACCCTGAACCTTGCTCAGATTAAAGTTTCTTCAAATCTGGTTGCATCACACACAAGGACACATTTCAAAAGATTAGTGATTGAAATTATTATACTTTTTTTATCAAAATAAATATGCAAAATAAGTAATGTTTACTGTCCAAGGTTTTATGTATCATTGTACATATCACACGCTTTGTTTTGATGTAATCCTATTGTGCTAGTGTGCTAGGTTGTAATGGTATGATTAACTTGCACTTTATGTCTAAATTATTATTTTGCATTTACTGTCGTGATCTTTGCATACGTATTTAATGAGCATTGCTGGAGGGAGCCTGAGGGGTTTTTACTGGCAACGACTGCTTCACTGTAATAGTTGTGAACATACAGTGTTGGGGCTTATATGTAGAATATAACACTCATAATATATACTCATTAAGATATATTAAAGCACTTTTAATAAAGGTTCAGTAATCAGTGTTGTGTTGTCGTGAGGTTAAATACTGCCTGGTTTAAGCTGATGTTTTTAGGACCTCTCAGCCTTATTGCCCAGAAAATGTATCAAAAAAGTGATCATATGTAATAAGTGACATTACTTTGTTGACGTCATTTAATTAGTTACATGACTTCTTGCATTTTTAACAGTGCAACTAGCAATCTGTAACCTATTACTCTTCTAAAGTAACCTTCCCAATGCTGCATATGATAACAAACAACTTGAAACTAAACTCTGTCCAGTTAAACTCCTGTTTTACTTCCATGTAGAGATTTCCACGTCTATACGTGCCATTCTCTGGGCGGAGCTGCACTTTTAAGTCTCTGTATGCTGGCCTCATTCGGCCCCTGCCTGATCTCTACCTGTGTCCAGTGCTGTTTATTACTCAATGCGACAGCCATGCACCTTCCAGCCATTTCATACGCGGCCTCTGAAGCTGATGCAAATGAAATACACACCCTTTGTGCAAGCATTGTTCTTCCTTTCTATGCCACAGGCTAAAACAAATACGCCAACAAAGTGTAAAGCAATGTATGTGAACCTACAGCTAATTCAACTTGATGTCACATGGCAGGCATTAAAAGTTCAAACCGACATTAAGAGGAATCACAGCTTGGTGCGTTTCTAAGCAAAACGGGTTCAGTGAAAGATGACAAACACAGGGATTAAGGATTCATGACACCAAATACAATCGGATAACGCGGCAGCTAAGATTGCACAAAGACAATAAACCCAAACGTCTGTGTGTCACTGAGAGCCTCATTACAGCTGCGTGTGCTTGGGCTCATATTGTTTTTGTGTGTGTGGTTCCCTCGCACATGTTCCGCTTATTGCACAGTCACAGAAAAGTTAATGGAATCAAATAAGGATGTTTCATGAAAGCTGTAAATGGCACAGGCAGCCCACCCCTGCTTCAGCTCTATAATTAGGTTTGATACAAGCCCATAATGACCCTTTCTTTAATTTTCCTCGGGTTTCACTGTGCAATCATTCCCTTGCTTACCACCATCACAAACGATCTATTAGAAAGAAACCAGAGCAAAACAAAACACAGCAACTGCTGTAATTTCATCAAGTGCTGATTTTAACACCCCAGAGGTCAGCTATTGGTTTCTGTCCTGAAGCAGTGTTAGGTAGCGGTGTACTTTGCCTTCTTCACACTTTGCAGTTAGTAGCCAAGTGTGTTGGACTTTTGCCACTCCGTTGTTTCTGCCCACTGGTTCCTACACCTCATACAGAAATATTTAAAAACGGCTCACAATTATGTACGTTTTCATTCATTCTTTAGAGGAATTAGATATATCAGGCTTTAATACACTATAAGTGTTTATTAAAAGAAAAAGCAAGACTATCCCCAGCCTTGTCCTTTAAGTTCAGACGATTAAAACTACGTGGCTTAGTTCAGAGAAAGAAAAATAAAAAATAATTAGTTTGCAAGTAGTATGCATGTTTGTAGCCTGAGCACTGAACATATAAAATGATGCATTGGAAGACCTAGTATTTGTGACCTATAACTTTGGATTTTCATTCTTCTTCGCAGTCAAATTTCAGACAGATGGAGTTTGACCTGCAGACTCCCTGAAGAGATTTGAACTTTAGTGGAAAATCATGCTGGTGCACGGCCCAAATCTTGATCAAAATCTTTGTGGCAGTACAACAACGTCACATCTCGAGTACTATTTAGAGAGGGCAGTCATTTGAGGACTCGGTCACATGATCACTGCCAGGAAAACAACTGTTGTTTCTTTTTAGCATATTCTCCATTAGTGATAATTATTTTTCTTTTGCAATTTTACAATATGCTTTGTGCATTTTTTCTACCTTCGAAATAGCGCACACTTAAGCAAGAACATAATTGGTATATTTCTCCTAATACCACTCTGAGGTGGAAATTGATTCTTGGGTATCTTCGTGGTGATTAATCTTCATTTCTTACGCTTTCCGAAGCTCTTTGGGGCTGAAAGACAGCGGTGTAGCAACAAAGATCATGTCTCAGGGGAAAGCGAAGAGGAAATGATAAGAAGGATAGACAAATAATATAGTACAACGAGGTGTCAGGGTGGTCTGCTTTGTGTTAATCAAATGAGATGAGACAGAGGCTCTACGAATATTGTCCACTTAGTGGAATATGTAGCCCGCCTGGCAAACGAGATTGCTTAAGGGGGGAAGGGCTGATTCACCCAAAGCCTAATTTTATTTTTTGCAATTTTGGCTATGTGTGTCTGCTAAATTAGTTCTAGTGTAATTGAGTAATATTTGGTAATAACACCATCCACAGACACCAGTATGGGCTTGTTACCATGCAGGGCACGCATCACTCATTCACCAAATTACCGTGACACATACGAGAGCCGGTGCTAACAAGAGGGCAGCATGGATGCAAAAGACAGATCCAGCACTATCCATTTCCATCTAATATCTAGTTGACCATCAGCTAATAATTCACATCCACAGCTCCGGTGTTTCCTGTTATTTGCTTGTTTGTTTGTTTTTTAAATCAAATGAAACGTTGGCTTTGAAATGGACATTTAAGAAAAGAGGAAATTAATATTTCCTCTCCATTTGGTGGCTGATGGCAGGTAATCTTCCCGTAAAAAAAACAAAAAAAACATACAGCATTGGAGATGTCTTAAAACGCGCGAACGGGGAATTTAAAGTCATAGCCGTGAGAAAGACACATACTCCAATCACAAGTACATGATACATTTCAAGCAACAGGACTTGGTAGAGAAATTCTTCTTCATGTCAGTTGTTTCATTGGGGTCATTCCTATGTTCCTAGGGTCCATAATGGAAACATGACATGGTCCAATGTTCCCCAGTTCTATATAAAACCTTTGTAAAGTTTACTTGACCATCGGATTGTGACTATTGCGTTTGCACGTCAAATTTGACCATTTATTGGAAGAAAATGAATCACAAGACACAATAATCATTAGCCATTACAGTGTTTTACCTCATTACTAACTTGTTATCCATTCATAACCGCAAAATCTACATGTAGCTTTTTTTTAATAAAAAAATCTGACCCACAGAGAACACCGTTTTTTTTTTTTTTTTTTTTTTAAATAGCTATGAGACCTTCGCAATCAAATAATGATAACCATTGGTTTTGTTCTGTTTATATAGCAGTTTTGGAAACCTTGTGCTAATGAAAGAAAACTATATTAAAGAAATATTTATAAAAATATTTGAACTTGAAACACGTCGAACTTACAATATGAGCGTTCATGTGTGTTAACAGAATAATAAACTGGGGAACATAGGACCCTGGGAACATAGCTCCTGTTTTATTTACACATCTTGACCCCATTTCCACCTGGAATTAAGATGAGATTTGTATCTGGATAATGACCACGGGGCCTTTGCATTTACATCTGGTGTTAACAAGCGTACTCGTTATTTCGATTCTGCCTGCAGTTTCATCTGATCCTGATGCAATTTAGACTTAACCTTACAGCCAACTCATTCATAAACAAAGAGGGATGAAATCTTGTGTCTCTGGGGCCAATGAGGGCACATTTATCATTCTAAATGATGACGGCAGCGCTGCCTCGAGCAACCTGATATTCCAGTCTGGACTAACGAACCTTGATGGCAATTGCATGCAGAAGTTGTTCCTCGAATCGCCTTAAAGCAATACTGTTACAATCATTGTAACTGACATTGTTGTGAGCTCCTGCCTGGTGATAATCACAGGAAATCTAAGCTTGGTCCAGGTATCATTAAGCTCAGTCCAATTCATAAAGTATGTGTAGCTCCATCTATCACAAATCTTTCAACTCAATCTGAACATTTTGCAATTTTGGTAAGGAGTGACATCATCTGCTGCTGCCCATTCTCCGTCAACCCTTCAAGCTGAGTTGTCATGGAAACCCGATGTGAGAATGCAGTCAAGGTATGAGGATGTTAGTGAATGATACCCCTGCCACCACATAATACATCATCGGGGAAAATAGGGAAAATTCTGATGAGTTTAAAAAAAAAAAAGGAAAAAAAAAGAAAGTGCAGCTTGGAGCCTTTTTATTTTCAAGATGAACAGTAGTAAATTGAAATATGTGAATCAGAGAGAAGAAATAGCCTGTGCTTCTATATCTGGGATATTTTCAAGTAGAATTAAAAGGTGAACCTTTCTCTTCAGTAGGAAAAAAAATGAACAGTGAACAAAGCCTGTTCCCTGTATCAGCTGTCTAGTGAATGTAGAAATGGAAGCTCATCACAGGTTGTATATAATGTATGATAATGAGTCTACTTTTTCAAAAAATTGTTTCATTAGAATCATTTCCAGTCAACGGAAGAGGTAACGTATCCAGTATTTCCCAGAAGACAACAACAAATATAGTGGAGAAAATGCGGAAAAAGTCAACACAATTCTTTTTTTTTCGTATCTTTGTTGAGCCGCTATTACGAAATATTAAATACAGCTGAGGATGGGTGGTGCAGAAAATGCTGAGAGAAAACATGAGCATGGCCGCCGTGAGCTCCGTGAAGCCAACATCTTGTCAGAGAGCGACATCTGCTGGATCAGTTATGAACAGATCTTACTGCGTCCTCACTGTATAGTTATAATACAGTAGTGCTCCTGTTTCAGGGTACAACATGTAATGTGTGTCCCATAGCTCGGCGTGTATTCGTTTCTTTAATCACTCTGATGCATAATGGAATCTTTTTTGTTTTAGTCAAGTTCACCTCGAGTGCATGAAATCCCTAATCTTTCTGAATGCAGAAAAATATAAAATTGGAAAATATGAAAAAAAAAAAAAAAGATTTGCGGGTAACAGCATGCTTAATGAACTGAAGCGAAGTCTTTGTTTGACTTGTCTGTTTGGAACAGCAAAATGTCCCCGTGTTAACAGATGGTTCAACACTGATTAGCGGCGTTGTGTAATCAGGCAGTCAATCAGAACAGCTCTCCACTCCACACTGTGGATGCTCACAGCCCAGTGGAAAGGAGACTTTTCTCTCTTGGCAATCTATGTCAAGTATGTTAAAGTAAAACAAAACAAAAATTTGTATCTGCAAATAGGTTTGACATTTATAATACGTTTTTGGCATTTTGGGTACAAACATGGACTAGCAAAAGCAGAGGTTATATGGTGGCAAGTTTAGACGTAGGAATGTCTTCACTTTTAGGATTATTTTACCTGCCAAGTGACTTTCATGGCCGATACATAATGCCTCCACCTGCAAACGATCTTCAGGAGATGAGAAGGGGAAATGCTTCTGTATCCAAATGGGTTCTTTAAGCGTCTCTTTTAAACGTGCTTGTCAAACAAACGAAGAAACTGAATTCCGAGTGTTACTAGAATTGCATCTCTGTTTAGGGTGAAAATTGAAGAGGAAATGTGCCGATAAGTGAACATTTGGTGTCGATTTCTCCTGTTTTCCGGCTGAGGCATTGAACAGTCCGCGCGCTGCAGTGGATGGGGTTGCTGTTTGCTCGTCCTATTTTTGAAAATCATCAGCAAGGTGAGAGTTTACCGAGCGTAACCCTGTGACCTAAACGGACGTGTGCGTGCACAGATAACAGCACAGTGTTAGAGTTGGGAAGGAGGTGTTGATGAGAGCCTACTGCTGGGCCTTTTGGAGGCCGTCTAATTCAACTAGACAGCTCTAATGTGATGCACTAACAGCTAACGTTGGTCTGAGAACTGACTTTTTAAAAAGTTCAACAGACACGCCCACTTTATGCTAATCCCAAGCAGTTTGGAGCAAAAACCACGCAGTTTTTCGCACGCGGTACATGTGTTATTTTCGGGTATTCTAAAATGCATACTGAGGTCCTTAAACAGTCTTGGAATTGCATAAATTGTATCACTGGAAAGCCGAGATTTATTGACCCCAATTGTAATCGTGTGTGATGATGCTAGTTTCCATAGTAGCCATTTCATTTTAGTGAGACCATTGTTGGAAACTTGACTTTGCTGTTGTGACCACTAGTGTGATCACAGTCTCATAACACTTTACTACCACACACTCATGACTGGGGGCATTCGGAGATGGTATGGCTGTTTTGTATTTTGACAAAAAAAAAGAAGTGTTTTTTCTGAGCAGTTTCCAGAATAAAAGTGCTCGCCATCCAATCGCCGACAATGCAATTCTTACAGAAATCTCCAAATGTCAAACGTTTTTGATATCATATCACAGCATGATATTTTCTCTGGTGTTCTTCACAGTTTTGGTGTCTTAATGTGATATTGACGAGGGATTTTTTTATTCAATTTTGTATTTTTTGGTCAATTCTCGAGTGGCAAAAAATGGTTAAATTTCGCACCAAATCTGTGCGACAAATGGCATCAACCCCGAAATCGGTGCAACATTTTACGAGACATAGTAGAGCATGTGAATGGACATTATATACTTCCATCATAATGTTCTAACTTTCTATATTTGAATAGGCATCTGACAAAAAAAGACATTTATTTCAGATTTATGATCTGAAAACCTTGAGTTACATGCAGAGTTGAGTCAAATTAATCTTCAGTTAATGGGAAACGGACTGCTTTTATGTAGCACTTATTCTAGTCTTTGAGACCACTGAAGGCGCTTTTTACAAGGCATTCACCACATTCACACGCACATTCATACCGAGGCAGAGGCCGCCTTACAAGGTGCCACCTGCTCATCAGGAGTGGTAAACATTCACATCGTTGCCATGCAACCGGGAACAATTTGGGATTCAGTGTCATGTTCAAGGACAATTGGACATGTTGACTGCAGGAACCACCTGCGCCACACCACTTCCATGTATTGTTGATTTTTCATCTACTGCCGAACATCTCCTGTGCCCCACCCGTCACAGAAGCAACGGTCTCCACCAGCTCACTTTGGATCCCACATCGGATCGTCCTAAATCTGCCTTTATTCATTTTTTAAAAACTTGACACGGTCAAAACACTCCTGAAGTCTGTACATCACATTTTCCCCACGGTTCGACCTTGTTGCTAAAAGTCAGAGCGGCAGTCTGCACCTTTTCTGCGCGATAAGCACCCTCATGTAGGATTTATGCATCATGTAGACATGAGAAATGAATTGTCTTCTCGTGTTCTCGTCAACACCAGGACATCCATTTTTCATGTTGATGCCCTCACAATATGCACAAACATCAATCAAGGATCATCTTCTGGCAAAGCAGTTATGGAAAAGGCATGTCTGCACACAACATTAGAGGTTGTCTCCGCGAGGAATCAGTATCAAGCAGTGTGACGATGTTGCTGCATATGAACACCAGAGGGCAGAGGCGCATGCTTTTATTCCCTTCCACCTCACTGCTCGGGCTGATGCACAGTGGTAGATATGCCTGGTTAAGAGAAAATTGCCAATAAAGTTGAACTAATAAAGGACTAACAGGCTTTGCAGAGACAAAATGAGGATTTGCTAAAGTCACAACCTTCTTATCCCAATGCGAATTAAAAAGGAAACTGCATTTAGTGCAATTAATTAGAACGAAATTAAGGAATAAACATGCACAGTGTGCAGCCAGTCCATGGATGGTATTTTTGAGCAACTTTTCGCTATGCTGCCATCTTTAAATTGTGATTACAGTCGGCTCACAAAGCATGTTTTGATTCAGTACATTTCAGTGTAGGGGGAGGGTAGTCAAGTCCACTGGGTAATAAAGTATTCATTATTCTCAATGCAGCGCTCCATGGATGTTCTTTGTGTCTCCATGGTGAACCTCGGGTTCACAAGTGTAATCTGTGGTACATTAGGTTCTACACTAATTAAATGGCACTATTGCAACGGAAAAAATAATAATAATCACCAGTTCACAGCACAAAAACATTATTTCTATGTGTATATATACATATATATGATACTTGAGTTCAAACATGAATTTACCAACTAGCTGGCGAGAGCCTAAAGCTAATTTACCCATATTGGAGGAAAAAACAACAAATAGCCGAGCTAGACACATTTCTCCAGCCTGAGTTAACATGATTTGATATTGTCAAGCTTCATTAAAACCTCAACAAGGGTTTCTAATGCTCTTCAGCAGGTGAAAGCCAAACCCAGATTCACTCTCGTTTTGGAACAAGCTTTTTCTGCTTGGCGTTTCCTCACTGTATTTGCGATTTTGCAGCAGTGTGTCAGCCATTTCCGTTGCGTCCCCCTTGGATGCGTGCTTACGAACCTGCACCTGGTCGCTACGTTTCTATAGAGGTCGACGCCCAGAACACGACAACATAAAAACAAAAAAAGAGAAAGTCCAGGCAGAAGGCAGGGTCTCTGCAGATACTAACGTTGCCACATAAGTGATTATTGTGTCTATACTTAGTATTTTAGCTAAATCCTACTCATTGAGCCTTTAAGGTAATTAGCCTAGCTTTAGCAGCCTGAATTAATGTGATTTGATGTTATCAAGCTACATTCAAACCTATTTAATTAAGCATTGGTTTATTGAACTAGAGCTCAATAGCTCAAACGGACATTAAAGCTGAAGACATATTTGGTTCGCAGATACTATATATATATATATATATATTTTCGCTGCACACTTCAAATTTCCCAGTACAGTACAGTATCTAAATATAAGGTTTTCTGTAAAGTCTGTGACAATGATAAATCATCAACCTAAACAAAGGCACAAAATGTACTTCACTGTTGCCGGTTGCTGCTCTCTGCCTCACATAGTTTGATCCGAAGAAGTAAATGTGCATAGTTTCTCTTGGTCAAATATTTCTTTGTCCCATTCATCCCTAGTGATTTAAACTGATAAAACTGTGTATTCGTACACGCTTGACCAAATAACTCTTCCCTTATAAGAAAGACACAAATGGCTTCCCAGCTAAGCCAACTTAGTAGGTGTCCGGAGCAGTTTGAAGAAGATGGAGGGATTTGAGAAAAACCAAGACAGATAGATTGAATGACAGGGAAGGAGTGAAGGAAGGAAGTAGAGGAAGAGATGGAGGGTGACATATAGGGATTGATGCTGTGTGAAGGTGACCTGGGATTACTCTGGTCCTATTCCACAATCTCATACTGGTATCTGAAACTCATCGCCCAGCGGAATGAGCTCAGCTGTCCACATCCCTAAGTAAGTCTTCGGCTGAACCCCCAATCTGCTCAGAGCAAGAATGGCATTCTCTTTTTTTTTTTCTTCTAACAGACAATACCACTGGATGTTAGCTTGCAGCAGATTCGGATGATGACATTTGGTCGGAGAAAGCCTGGAGAAGATTCCCTGAACATATAATCATGGCATTTACTAGCTTCCTGTCGTGGTCAAATCCATGCAGAGCTCAAAAGATTATCCCGGAATGAAAAAACCCATACGACACAGTATCTCAAGAACGCCTAAAGGAAATTCCTTAGCAAATTAGCCACAAACGTCCCCTTGGACACAAGGATGAAGTGGTTCGAATTTGGTGGTGAAAGGCCAAGGTCACTGTGACCTCACGCCCGTCCCATTCTCTTGAACGCGACATCTTAAAACGCCTGGAAGGAGTTTCGTCACTTGACGCTCTCCAATGAATACCATGTATTTCCAAAAAAAAAGAAAGAACAGTTTTTAGCTTTATGGCAGTTTTTGTTATTGTTTAAGTTTAAAAGGTGGAGTCAGAATGATTGTTGAGTTTACAGTCCCTCCGGCTCCCACAGCCTTCCTCTTTATACATCCGTGGCCTTTCCTCCGTCATGTGCACGATCCCGAATGCCCCCTGCTGCTGATTAGGTGGAACAGTGTTACGTGACTTAGTGCAAGCCACTTTGGTTTGTTTTCCATTTACAGAGCCAGGGCTGTGTACGAAGACTGGACTTCTTCAGCGAGATGTTTGCGGATTTTGACTAAAAAAGTGTGTTGATCAGTATTTCTGACTGCGCCTTCGAGAAGTGGGAGAATTCTCACAACCAATTAAAAAAAAAAATAATCACTTAATCTTTGGGGTTATCTGAAATATTTAACCGAGTGATATGTTGTGAAACGGTGTGAGAATTAATCAGGTTATGAAGTAATTGCATTGGTTGTAATTAGTAAGTATTGTTACAAAGCCATTTTATCTGAGAATAAAACACAAGAAGTTTAATGAATTTCTTTTAACTAGACATCTTTATTTAGATATTTTCTATACAGCAGAAGAGTGATGCCAAGTCTGCATCGTTTGAGGAGCCTTGGTTGCCGAGTGGTTTCTACGCATCCCATCCAACCGCAACGTCCCAGCTTCCACTCCAGCCTCGGACTATTTATGAACGGTCTGTCAAACAAAGGCAAAAATGTCCCCCCCCCCCCTAAAAAAAAGTCTGCTTTGTTTCAAGGTGGTGCCTGTCGTCTCACACCACTAACAAAACCTGTCACTGACTGCGGATCTCTCAGGGGAAATAAACACCTTTAACTAAATCTTCGACTGACTAGTTGAGACCAGTTCAAGGTGGTCCAGTGGTCATGGCTTCACTTATTGGACAGTTTTGACACCATGTGCTCGTCAGCATTTGTCAAAGTGTCAAACAGCAACTAGCCAACTCATCACAACCCACTCAGGATAAAACCATCAGTTACTCTCCGAAAATAACCGTCCGAAAGACAGACAGTGTGAGAAAAAAAATCTAATAAAAAAATTAATTTAATCCTTCAACAATACAGCTTGTCCTATTTAAGAATAGCTCCTCGTACCGGCTGTCAATCACTTCGGATCGGAGCATCAACTTAATGTGAAAATATAAATGAGAAATCAACAGATGTAATGCTGAGATACAAGTGTAATTGCTTTCTTGAGATTGCCTGCAGACACTTCTTGCCCTAAGATTCTTTTTTGCCCCAACCCTCATTGGTTTCTGCAACTTGAAAATAGAAGACACACTACAAAAAGTTCCCATACTTAAAAGAAAACATATTTATCATACAGTTAATTAGTTGTAGTGTTGCGTTTCCTCGACGCTCTGGAGATAAAAGTCGTCGCACACAAACGTATACAGGCCCCAAAGAGCAAATTTAGTCATTGTAATCAAATTTGGTTGGAGTTAATGAGAGCTAACTCACAGTCAGTCAAACCGCAGATGTATTGACGAAACCAGATTGATTTGTTGAGCTCTGTGTGATCAAACTCCCCTGCCTTAGTCGTCTGCAGCCTGTATCCATCGGCAGCGCTTTTCTGGCAAACGAGAAAAAGAAAGAAATGGAAAAAACAGCAGCAGGTAGCTGGAAAGAGCCAAAGCTGATGAAAGAAAGGGGAGATTGAGAGAGAGAGAGAGAGACAGAGACAGAGAGACAGATAATTAGAAGAAAGAGAAAGAGTCTTGGAGGACGGCGAGAGATGCTCAATAAATGGGGGCTGAGCGGGAGTCAAAGAGGTATTGACATAGAAGGAACTGGGGAGAGCGGGGATTTACATTTCATTTGAATGGGATGATGAGCGGCGCAAGGTGGCAGGGAGATGGGAGGACGGCGCCCCCATGGCCCTGCGGTGGAGCTGCGTTAAACATAAATACTTTGCTATTTCAAACCCATCAATTCAAGAGGACACGCTCATCATGTGCTTGTTTTTCACTCTGTTCTTTCTCTCTTCGGCTCTCAGTGCTATAATTGCTTTGCTTATGCAGAGGCACATGGGTGATATATGGAGTGTCGGAGCGCCAAAACATGCTCGCAGCAGCACTCCTCTTTGTATGTGTGTGCTGTCTGTGTGCGTGTTTGTGTGTTAAAGCTTAAGGGGAGCTTTAATTAAAAAACAACTTCTTATTGTAATAGCTTTCTTGTTGTAAGCTGCAGTCTTCTCGTGGTTGAGTCTTGATTAATGAGATTATCATACGGTCAACCCCTTGTTGGTCCCGCTCCCAAAGTACCGGCAGCGAACAAACCGCACAGCAGTAACAAACAAAATAAGGAAAACAACTGAACTTCACACAGCCTTTGGACAAAACACAACTTTGCATCTAATGGATTCCCGTCAGCTCTGAGATGAGATAGGGGAAGCCTTTTCTTTTTTCAAATACAGAATATCTGAATTAAAATCTGAATCCACTTTTATTCTGCTAAAAAAAAAAAATAAATAAAAAAAAAACCTTCAACATATTTGTGTCTGGGCTTTAAATATTGTGAATGTGTTACACTAGCGACGTGAAAACGCTCGGACATGATCTGATATTTGAATAAAGTGCTTTAACTGCAGGAAACGGTTTCGGTTTCTATTAAAAAGGAGATCTGTTCCACTTTTTTACGAGCTAGGACTCCCTGGAAGAAGAGATCCTGTATCTCAATGCGACCTTGCCGTCGAAATAAAGGATACATTCATAAATAAATAAAGTACTCTCAGGTATGTTAATGTAGTAAAATTGACTTGCAACATGTGAAGCTGTGAATTAAATTCGAAGAATGGTTGAAAACAGCTTTAGGACAAAAGTCTCTTCATACACTCCACCTTCTTCCAAGGTCACCTGCATCTTGTAAGGGATGCCAGACGTTTGATAACTAAATTAACATCATCCTGGCAGGTTATTTCTTTCTTGGAATAGAAAGGGAGACAACCTGGACATAAGCTGGAGAGTCTGTTCCCAAATGTGAGATCCAGGGTTTCAAACGAAGTATGGCCGCCAGCTATAGTAAAAGCAACATCAGGTTTTCACCGATGATAAATACAAAGAAGAATTATTCAAGTTGCAGATGTACATGAATGAGGCGGTGGCGGTGCAGACTTAGACTTCCAAACACAATACCGAAAGGTTGTGAGTTCAATACCAGGGGCTGCCACCATCGTGCCTCTGTTGCTTCCTGTAGTTAGGATAAGAGCGTCTGCTAGAATAACAATTAACAATAAATAATAATGACATTCAAATTCCATCCTCTTTCCTGTATTACGCCCTGTGCTTCCAGCCTTGAACTACAAGTTGTTCTTCCTCATCATTAGTATTCCTGCCTCCAAAACAATCTGTCCATTGTATTGTTCTCTCAATAGCAATAGGGGAAAAGCTGACACTAAAATACTTGTGTATTTGGAAGGAAACTCATTTCATGATGGAAATTTTGGAAATAGATATTTGGCGATTCCACTGAGAATGAATTAGCACAACAGTGAGTTATATTTCTGGGACTCAACAAATGGAGATAAAGTGCAATTATATCACTCAAACATGCTGATTGTATGGTTTTATGTAAAATGTTTGGCTTTCATAGTAACTTGACAATATCCTAGAATGGCACTTGAAGAGTGCAGACCTCCGCCAAGACCAATGCTGCGTTCACATGCTCCTCAGATGGTCCCATTCACCGAGCTGGGACGCCGGTGTTCCAACTTTGGTGTGTTTAACACCAAAGGAAGTGCACCAGCTGAGCCATGAAACGTGCACCAAAAGTTAGAGTTATTCTTTCCAACTTCAGTGAATTTTCCCAGTTTGGAACAAATTTTTCCAATTATTCCGCACAAATGCCCTATCTCGCAAACTGTCTGTGCACCCTCCCCGTGACTCCGATCTTCTTCAACATTTAAAAAAAAAAAGGTCCTCCCTTGGCCCACACTACACCCTGTAATCCTGCTGACAAACAGACAAACCGAGCCGAAAACATCTCCTCCTTGGCGGAGGTGATAATGAAAGCTAACCTTAGAGGCTAAACTTTGCCCACATTGACACGCAAGAGCGACCGTTATTCACACACTCCATCGTTTGCGTGTTGTGAACGCTTGGTGCCGTACACCCTGCTGAAGGGATGAACGAACCTTCCTCAGATTAATACACACGTTCCATATTTTCATCACTTTTTCCTCATTGTTTTCCTTAGTTTAAGATTTGCTTCTCAAAGCGCCTCACTAATGAGATTCACATGACATGAGTTGATGGAAACAAGCATTATACAGCATCCATAAAGTGCTGCTCCAGACAAAATCGTGCAAAATTATTTTGTGCCAGTGCATTAGATTTTCAGCATTCGAACTTCCTGATATTTATTACAGCAGTTAGAATTGGTCTCAGTGTGACTTCCGTTTCCATTTGCCAACTTAAAATAAAATGAACCATTAGGAATTGAATTTAAAATACAGTCCTTCTGATGCAGTCTGAACAGCAATGACACAAAATCAGAATGGAGATGCGGCACATGGGAAACATCAGGCCATGCACCCCGGATCCTGGAATACTTTTTAAATGAACCGTTACATTTTTACTGCAGTTTGTGATTTAATGGATTCAAATAGAAAAAGAGTCCAGTGTTCAGTTTCAACAGATTCTGTCCTCCGTGAGATTTCCTAGCACGGATACATTATGTCTAAGAACAAGGGCTTTCAGCTAACAAGTATTTTGGGAGGAACTCAATCACTTGTCTGATTTCAATTTCTGGAGACTAAATTGCTTCTCTCTGCACATATCAAGCATTCATGAATGGATTGCTTTGTATCCATCTGTCCTCGTATGAGGAATTTTCTATATCAGGAACCTTGATTTTGATAGTGCGGACTTTTGAACCAAGGAAAGTTATTTATTATTTTAGATATTTAATTTGTCAACGTGCAATAAACACAGATGTCTCTGAACTATTCAAAGCTGGACGTTTTTTTTGCGACAAATAACCTTTTGAGTGATTATACAAGGCATCCAAAAAAGTGTCAAATGAGGTATTTTCATTTTTGATATCAACATCTTTTAGCAGTTCAGGGCACTGACTCATGGTATTTTCATTCGGTACAGCTTCTATCTGACAAAAGGAAATTAAAACCTGTCAGGATTAAGAAATGGTGTCTTTTGAAAAGCCTTCACCTCACATATTCCCTCATGCTGGGCCACATAAATTAACTAGATCTATGGACAGTCAGAAAGAACAAACGACTTTGTATAAATGAGTTTATTGAAATGGAACAGGATCTCTTTCCCACCCACCCGCTTTAGTTAAAGTCACTTTGTTATAGTTAAAGGAAGGAGCCAAGTCACATTCAAATTTCTTCTTTATACTTCAATTTCGGGCCAATGAAAGCCAAAGTCCCCATTAAAGACCAGCACTCCGGGGTGCCCAGTGCCATGAAATACAGAATATCTTTAAAAGCACTCCCTTCACTTTACATGCCCTCAAAAAATTACAAAGGTATTTTTTGTTATCTTCCTGCCCCAAGACCTGTTCCAATTCCTCTTACACCCTCAGACACGTGAACATGAAATGCTTTGAAACTGCTCTCATTTTCATGACATGTTTGTGTGTTTATGGAGCTCCCAAATGTACAAAAGGCAGCAGAAGATTACATCAATAAATAATGATATTACTGGGACTGAACCGTCCCTCAGCCGACACTTGGGCGCAGGGGTAAAAGGAACAGGATAGCGACCTGTGACGCCACCTACCTTTCCCTCAAAGCCACCACCCCCTTAATTATGCATAATTTGAAGCCTCAATATAATTATATTCAAATAAAAAAATCCCCCCCCCCTCATACAGTTGTCTTGAAATGAGCTACATAGACCAATACTGTTCATTGTTCCAGGCTCTAAACCTGTGTTTATTTAAAGTGGACATTTTAAAATAGGGCTCTATGGTATTGGCGGATGTTGCCGCTTCCCCTCTATGTTTACAACTTCGGCTTTCTTAAGTTGATGAACAAGCCTAACTAATTAAATCTACGTTTAGATGAGCTTGTTTGATATTAAAATCACACGCATAGCTACAAAATGTCAAGGGTAACTCAATAAAAAGCTTTTATTTTTATTAAGACCCGGTTCCTAGATGCATAGATGAGATTGGACAGTTAAATATGACGATGGTGTTATGAAGACAGAGGTGTGTCTGTGAAAGAAGCATGTATGGAAACTTTGAATTCGTGTTAGCTCGCCATCGTTGTCAATGTAAGCTTGTCGGCAAACATCCTTTAGCTACCGTGCGAGGAAAATGTGAGATGAAGGGAAAAACTATTAAATATGTGCCAAGAACCACCTCCGAAAAAAAGGAAAAGTAAGGACTTGAAATTAGTCAAAAAAGATCAATTCTAAATCAAAACAGATGTATGTATTCTAGTAACTCATTGGTGGTAGAGGAAAAAATGTAAAAGCTAAAAGGAAACATAAAATGCATTATTTCTTTTTTACACTCTATTCTAATTATAGTACCACTACTACATTATTAATTGAGGTACAACCCTTTAGTATAATTCATCAGTAGGAGTCAATGTTAACCTGCTACACAAAGAAAAAACAACAAATGAAAACGGTAGAATGACCATTGATTATACTAATACACAACATACATAAAGCGTTTGTGAGAACTTGAGATTCTATTTTAGTTTAGTTTCCCCGTCAGTGTTGGAGAACATAGTGCTAAAGCTCACATAAAGAAAAGGCATAGTGAGTATACTATATAGGTCAACACAGCCACAAGGCAAATTATAAATCCAGCATGAACAGTTACCAGCAAATTTCATGTAGGCAGCATGAAAATCAATGTTTCGTGACCGAAGCATGACATTTACTTGTAAAAATGTTAGGTTGAGTGGGCTGCGCAAACAAGGATCACCGCATGAACTCCACTCGCTCACACTAAAGAACTAATTATCTTCCTCATCGAAAGCTCAGGGTTGTTGTTGTTGTTTCTTTTTTTTTTCTTTTTTTTTAATCACAGATTACCAAACTTGGATTCAGGGCTGGATTTATTTGACTGTCACTGTCATCCCACCTGGAGACAGCAGGTTAGTTTATCCTCCCCAACAGTTAATTATAAAGGTTTTGTGGCTTCAAATTGTTAATCAATATGTGTTCCCAGTGGTGGAGGAGGCTTATTGTGGTGCTCGCGACAGCAATTTCTTAAAATATTGTGCTTTGCCCAGTCCAATGTAACTACAAACACTGAAAGTCAATGTTTAAATGTAGTTGAGTAATCTAATAGCATCTGTGCCTCCATCCTGCGTGGCACAGCAGTTTACATTTATATCACATTCTTTTAAGGCCTTTGCATTAAAGCTCTCTTATTGCCCGTTCTTTCCCTGACATTTATTTTTCTAAGGCCACTTTCAGCATTTGGAATTTTTCCCGCTTTTGTTATCCTTTTTGTCAAGATTGGAGTCAAAGTTAACCAAAAGAAAGCTGTAGTGAAATGTCGAGAGGTGAGAGGCTCAACCTTTAAACATTTGCAGAGGTAATCAATCAGGTTGACAGTTGTGTCCAAGAACGCAGCTCGGGTTGCCTGATGCTTGTAAAACACAGCAGCCCTGTGCCATGTAAGGAAGACGGAGCTCTTATAAAAGTAATTAATTAGAAAACGTAATCATAGAAATGACCAATTAAGAGAAAGGGGTCAAAGAATGAGGTCAAGCACGTTTGGCCTCGCCGCTCCATCATTAGCTGTGATGGTCATAATCAACAGGCTACATATACACAGGGACAGTTAAAATAACAAATGCATGATTATGGACATCAATAAAATATGTCCAGTGTGGCTACCTGACAGCAGAGAGTGAGAAGGCTTGAGGATGTGCTGAAACGACCCGCTCGTATTAAAAAGAGAAATAAACAGAAACTGGTCCTCCAGGATTCAAGACGAGCTTAGAAAGAGGTTGTCAAAACTGTCATCCGCAGCGAAAGCATTTTTTTCTATTATATTTTCTATTCGAGTGAAAGGTCTACAGGGATGCTGATTGGCAGGCAATTGAGTGACAAGGGTTTAAAGAGCTTTTTCACTCTTGGAGAATCTGATAAAGTTTGCGGAATTTGTCCATCAAGTTTTGAACAAATTGTCAACATTTCTGGCAAAACGCGTAAATGTTCTCTTTTTTGAGGAGTGAACGCTCAGACAACAGGTTGGGAATATAGCTAAAGGGAAATAAAAAGCAAGAAGTCCCGGGACTGCTCATGCAGGCAGTGTGGCCCGGGGTTTAGGACTTCTATTTTATTTCGGGGCCCTCAATATCATTTAATGTTTCTACCCTAAAACAAGAAGAACTCAGAATGAACATCCAAACCCCTGCTCTTACATGTACAGTTGTATATTTGAACCTAGCAGCGTGGAGGGATTTCGTTGTTGATTATAACATAATCTTTGAAGCCAAAAGCTTATTATTTCTGGTAGCTTATCAAGAGAAAAACAAAAAACAACGACACAAAAACATGTTGGAACGATCAAATCCTATTCTTCTCCCCCTGCAACCACATTTCCCTACAGTTGTCTACTGATTGGCGGCTGATTATTTAGGCTCAAAGTGAGGCTGAAACGACAAAATAAGGAGCTCATAAGGAACCGCGGCGTTTGTTGTCTGTGGAAACTAAACAAAAATAGTTTCCTGGTACAAGTAAGTTCTCAAAGAAAAAGAGAAACATGTCAGATCAAGTCGAAGTTACAAGTCAAAGCTGTGTCTCACTGTTCTGCTCGACAGACGTTAACAGCGCCTTAGATTAGTTTACTTTGCACACTTCCTGTACTACAGACTCCTGATGCGTGTTGAATGGCCGTTGGTCACTCAGGAACTTAACATAAGTTAGTGTTCGTCAGAATAAAACAAACTTCTAACACTGCTACGGTTTCCAGTAATTCACACAGTTCCCCCTGTAAATAGTTACAGACATTTAAACACTATACGACATCTCACATTACTACACAGGTGGAACACATAGTCAATTTGCCTTGGATTTGGGGGGGTTACGGTTTTGTGCTTGTGTGTTTATTCAAGCAGATACAAGCTTATTGCTTAAAGCAGTGAAAAGCTCTTGGATCAGAAGCTGCTTTCAGATTTCAAAAGAACTTGGCCGACACAGTTCCCATATCAGATGTAAAAAAGCAAGTTGTGTTGTGGCCTATGAAGTGTGCAGTGGCACTAATAGGTGGTCTAAAAATGACTTGAACTGGACATATAAATAAAGTTAAGAAGAAGAATGTATATGTTGGTATAGGTTGAGGTTAGGTTCCTTTGGGCTCACATCTGCCTGAAAAAAAGGACAGAGAACTGCTGATAAAAGATAGAATTATAAAATCCAAACGAGTTACAAACTTCTAAATAGTATATTCGCCCTCCTGCAGTGATCCAGGGACTGCAAAGAGAGTTCTGAGGCCCCTTTGTGAGCTGAAATATTGCCTCCTAAACAAATAACTATGATTGCTTTGACGTGCGCGAGTCTGTGGACTGAGAGAAAAAAGACAGATGATACAAAGTTAATCCCCGAAGAGGGAAAGTACAGTGAGGCTTTTTGTTTTTGAACAGTGCATCTACAGTGTGTCATGCAGCACATCTAGACATAGTGAAAGAAAATAAAAAAAACTTGAGACGTGTAAATCCATGCTAATGGAGTTTATTTAAATTTTTTATATTGTACTATTGCTACTGGAGAACAGGGAAAAGCCCGGGACAACATCCCTTATTAAACAAAAAAAAATGAACATATAAATAAGTACGTCAGTGAATTAATAAATAAATATTACAGCATGGCTACTGTGTGTCAAAAAATATAGAGAAATTCTAAATCAATATATACAACTGAGAAAACAAAATGTACCATATGGGAATAATATGGTCACTATAAACTCATTACACTGCATGATCGTATATAACTCCCTGTAGGAATATTATAGTACCGTATTAAATTGACACCATAGTAGATAAAAATGTCCCAAAAATACAGCAAGGTCCTCATGTACTATTCAGTATCACAGAGTCATAGGTTCCTTTTAGACAAATTCTAGTAATACAACAGATAAAATGCAAGTACAGTAAGGTCATATTAAATTTACTCAGTGCCATAAATATACAATGGGTATAAAAATATTATAGAGATAGTGTAGCGTGACATCTTAGCACACTGCAGAACAACTATGCACCTGTAGAAAGGAAGCAATGCCACCGAAAAGCATTGCAAACACAGTCCATGTGGAAGCACTGGAGTCCAGATGGACAGACCCCAAAGATTATCCGTGAATCCGAGGGCACGGTTTTCAAATCCGTTTGCACAGATTTACTCTATCAAGTTTTTTTTTCTAGCATGTGTCCCCAGAGGGGTTCCCTACGGACGTGAACTGTTCCTTTGGGTAAGTGGGGAAGCCATCGATTCAGCACAAAAAGCATTTTCCTATTTGTAATGTATTAACTTGTTTTCCTGTGGGCTCCCGAGTTGCATGTCAGAGTTTGATGGAAACTTGGCAGTTTGAAATGAGAACTCGAACAAAAGGAATAACAGCCCGGCGTTGGGAGGTTGTGAAGGACATCTGTTAGTGACCTCAGACCCCAGCAGCTGCAGCAGCACTCATCCAGGCGCTCCTCCAAGGCCTTAGCCAAGCCCTCGCTCTTGGCATTGCACAACAAACTTTCTGCAGCTCCTCAGCTTTGCCAGGTTTCCACTTTCAATTTTTAAAAGGGCTGGTTCACACCGTGAATCTGACATTATGTTTCAACCCATGTTCCTCCAAACTTGTCGACGTCTACTTATCACCTATCGTCACAATGCTACCAAGCCGTTGTTGTTTTTTTTAAAATACTCTTAACAACCAGAACATTTTTACTTGATTTTGTGTAAGGACTTGAAGGTTTAGTTTAAGGTTTTAAAAGTCCTTTGCAAAAAGAGTTTTGATAAGTGCTAAGTTCCAAATTCAGAGCATATGATTGAGGGACTGCTAAATGTAAAAACAACCGTTTTGAGGGGTAAAAATGTCAACCTGAGGGGGAACCGGAGAGTGTCCATTATGTTTCCGTGACAACACCGTGGGTCGGGACGATGTTATCAGAGGTAACCGCCGTATGAGCGCTGAGCAGGCCATTAGCTAGCCAGTGGGACATAAACACTGTGGCACAGGATGGGCTGCGTAAACAAAGCACAGAAAGCTCTGATTACAACAAACACAGAGGGACTCCATTCTCTGCTCAGGTAGACATTACTCCGCTATATCTTCACATCAGCCTCTCACTGGCTAACCCTGATATTCTCACCTTAAACCTAAACAATCTCACTCCTCAGGCCTAAAATAATTGTGAAGGACAATGGCCGTTTAAATTCGGGAAACGGGCTGTCGGATAAACCGGCTTTGGGTCCAACGGGACATTTTTTGGACTATTGAGGTTTCGGAATAATGGGCAGACACATTGATTGACAAATTAAAGGATACAAGCTGCTGTTGTTGTAATTAGCAACCGTTCGTGCTCGTGCACAGGACGGGGGAGTATAGCATGGTAGTATAGAGAGAAAAGGCTGCGAGCGAGAGGGACGGTAAAACAAATTATTTTCAATTCGTTTGGCTGTCAAATTCAAATATCATCAATATTTCTCCAGAATCGCTGACTCCACATTTAAATGAAACACATGGAAGCTGATGTTTAGAAGAAGGGGAAAAAAAACCCCTCATCTTTATTCATAGCAGGTTGATGGATGAAACACGGATCATTAACACTAAGAAGGTGCAGGAATGATGAAGCCTAAAAATGAGACCTCAAGACTTTTTGCTCTATAATTTAAACAGCCATTTCAGAGTTTCCACATATTTGGAGAGAGGTGGTCAAAACATTTTTTACAAATACAAAATAAATAATGTATACAAACAAATACTACGTGGAGTGGAAGCCCAGTATATTTTATACAACATATGGTTAGCGCTCTCCATTGTATGCTGCAGCAGCGGGCTTTGCCTTTGTTACCACCAGCCCTGCTGTCTTCACTTTACCTCTCTCCGTGTCTCCTGAATGCCCCGGTGCAAATAGGAGATTGTCAGTAGTCCAATCCCAATCTCCAGCCTAAAGCCTGAACCCTGAACCGTCACGGACTTAACTTAGTCACCTGGTAAGTGTTCGAGTGAGAGAGGCTGCAAGGGCTCGAAATTATATGAATGGGAATCCCAAAGGCCAGCCGGAACATACTGTATAAAATAGTTATTTTATACCCTATGCCATACATGCGTTCAGCACAGAATGACTGCAGGGAACACTTGTTATTTCGCACGATGTGCTCTCATTTATTATTTATATAACTTAGTTTCTGATACACGCTTATTTGCACTGTTGTATTTTGCAGACATATTCTGCATATTTGTCTGTTTTTATGGTCTGTTGTGTTATCTGTTTTGTATGAACCTTTGCTGTACTTGTAGAAGCCAAAGACAAATTTCCACCGAGGTGGACGATAAAATCCATCAATCTTTGTTCCGACACTGACCTCTCGTAAAGAGCATTTACTGTTGTTTTACCCAAAAAATATTGGAAATAGGGACACGCTCTTATAAATGTGACAGTTAAGCTTGTGAGGCAACGTGTATTCGAGGCAGACGTTTCCTTTTCTTCCTCTGGGTGATTGACAGTGAGGAGAGTGCGTGCAGTCATATGAAAACACTCAACTAGGGCACAATGTAATAATGTAATAGAAACCCCCAAAACAAATTAGTGATTCATATTCCATGTTATGGATTATCTGATCTATTGAACTTGCTTTTCCATACTGCTGAGGGATGAATGGCAGCAAATGGCCTTTTTTGAAGAGCGGGAAATGAGCGCTCAGACGAGCAGAAGGAAGACTGTAAAGAAGAGGAGCAATCTTCTCCTTTGATGCAGTTTTGGATGAGATGGATGTGAGTAGATAATGACTAAATGTATTTACAATCAGGGAAGACACCGCGAGTGAACAAACGTTTCATTTTGATAAATTAAAGTCCATATACAAGCAGTTTGAATGCTTTTTGGATCACTGAATAATAAGGCAGACATCCAGTGTAATGAGAAAATGACCTTAAGTATGAACTTAAACTGCTGTGGCTCGGGAGGTAGAGTGGCCCCTGCAGTCTACATGTTGAAGTGGGCAAGATACTCAACCCCAAACTTCCCAAATCGTGTGAATGTTGATCACTCCTGATGAGCAGGTGGCTCCTTGCACCCTCTGCCACCAGCGTATGAACAGGTATATGAACGGGTGAATGCTGGCTTGTGTTGCAAAGTGCTTTTGAGCGGTCGCTTAAAAGCGGTATATAAATGCGTTCCATCAACTAGCTTGTAAGTAAAGATTTATTCCTCTGTTAAACTGAATCAGCACGTAAATACTAATTCTAACTAGTCCGATCAGATTCCCATCGACCTTGTTTCCAGCTGCTATGATAAACCTGATTTTTCTACCTGACCAGCACCAAACAGTAGGCCGGAAAAAGTTGTCGATTAGCTGATGATGACGAGCAATTAGCAGCTAAGACAGCCAGATAGTGAAGAGCAAATGCCAATGTTGAATGCTAATGTTCCAAGTCTGCCGGTTGTGTGAATATGCAATGGTTTGCTAAGATATAAGCATAAGAACTTTTGTAAAGTCATAATATATCAACGCTCAGTGTCAGATTCCTGTAGTCACGCTTGAACCTTTTTTCCTTATCGAACAGATGATTTATTAACAGCTGACCTCACTCCAGGATGACTGGTCCCAGATCAGCGATCAGGAACGGTCTTCACTTGTTTTTTTGTTTTTTTTTAATCAGAAATACAGTAGAACTTATTATAGTTTCTGTTTGCAAACCATCAATAGCAATGTCAAGCGTAAACATCGTCACCACAGCATGCCACAATGTCTCCACTCCGATATCAAAAGGAAGTGTTTGAGACAGTGT
The DNA here is from genome assembly GCA_943590825.1 of Bovichtus diacanthus. NCBI lineage: Eukaryota > Metazoa > Chordata > Actinopteri > Perciformes > Bovichtidae > Bovichtus > Bovichtus diacanthus. The sequence goes on from CALSBV010012432.1 coordinate 2,744,395, forward strand.
CTCTACTGTCCTACATTCAACAAAGTACACTTCTCTTTCAGTTCGCCTCACTGTCTTGTCCCCCCTGCGGCACTATTTTTTTTTTTTTTTTTCTCCAGAGGAATCCCGTGACTTCCAAAGAAGCAACATGACTCCAGCACTCATGAGCTAAATATACAGACACAAGAGAAACCTTGAAAATGTTCCCAAGGGTTCAAAACGTTGGTTATTGGTGTTGGGAGCGATAGTGAGGTCCTGAAAGGCCACACAAAGAAGCAACACACACCTCCGCCGTCTTGTGATGTTTTCTCTCCTGGTATCAGTATCTTTCTACTGCTGTAAATTTATAGCTACAGGCTAATGGGACCTGGTCAAGGCACACACACACACACACACACACACACGCACAAAACACATCTGTCTTTGCACCTGCTGCTGTGCAATCCAATTCATGTGAAGCAACAGAAAAGAAAAAAAAGCAGTAAATGCAAATCCTTGAAAGGATGAGAAGCTGACACCTAATCGCACACATTGAGCCATTAGGATGAATTATTGATGCATGCTCATATTTATGCAGGTAATAATAGGAAAAGTGTTAATCTTTTCACCCAACCTGCAGCGCAAAGTGCCTCCATCACTGTTTCCCTGCTCGGTGGCTTTATTTTAAATCAGAAGCAGACGTCAAAGCAGCGTTTCAGTATGTATCAAATTAACAGTTCTGGCAGTTTCCCAGGAAGTGCATTATGGGAAGATGCGCTGCCTCACCTTACTTCTGTCTAACAGAGGTTACAACGTAGTCAGATGTCCTACCTCTGATACTGATGGTCGCATTTCTGTTCAAGAGGCCACGTCAAAGCCAGAGTCAAGGGTGCACTTATCGAGCTGGGTCTCAATTTCAAACAGCACACTCAAATCCTCCAGTATGTACTCTTTAGTCTGTTTTATTCTACACTCTTTTGGGAGATAGTACAGTATACACGCAAATAACTTACTTTACTATTTTTTTCTAATAGTAAATGATAGAAGATGTTAATCAAACCACGACTTTGTAACCTTGAAGCTGCATTACTCAATTTCTGGCCTGTAGGGGGTCGAAAAAAACCCACTAAAACAGCTTTTAAGCTGTCTGTCTGTCTGTCTGTCTGTCTGTCTGTGCTAGGCAGGTAATGTACTTCATGTTTTCTTTGAGAAAAAGAAAAAAACAGCAGCCTACTGGGTGAAAACCTGGCAAAAACCGGAATGTCCCAGTGCATCTAAAACCCAACGTCCTGATGCAACACTGGAAAAAACCTCTGATAATAGAAAGTGAAGGGAGAAATGGGAGAAAGTTCAAATGAATAAACTGTAAATCTACTGTTTATATTTGACCCTATTTTATATCTTAAGTTATTCCTATATTTTAGCTGCTGCAGTATTTTATGTCTTGGATTCTTATTAGATTCTTTTTTCCATTCACGTGTTTTTTAAAAATACTTATACATGTTGGATGGAGCCTGAGATCCTTTGCCAACGACTGATTCACTCTAAGTGTTGTGTGCATGACAATAAAAGAACATGAAAAACTAATATCCGGAAAATGCAAACTAAGTCATGACCACTGAACAGAAAAAAACAAGCACATGGAATAAAAATATGGTCGCGTGGCCCCTAAATCTGGACTTGATTTGTATACTTTTAGATGGATCATTGAAGCAAGAGTGTAGACGTAGAGTTCTTAGTGATTTTTAAACTTTCTTATGCTGCTGCTTGCTCAGTTGCTGCTCTGAATTAGGTAACCTGCCACAAAACCTACAGCTGTAATTTAAAAGTGGAAGAACTGCAGGCTTGCATGTGGCCTCACAAGATAAAAGGCAGGGGGTGCAGTGGTCTGGCACTTATTTTTAAATCTTCAGAGGGGAAATTCTCCTCCCCTCCATACCCCTACACCCACTTGAAATAAAAGAATCCACTTTTCCCTTCGCCACAACTTGAATGTTTCCAGAGGGTCTCAATGATACTTGACCACATGACGCACTAACAGATTTTTTTTTTTTCCCCTCTGAGACACAGCTGTTTCAAGTCCCATTACAGTGCATTTGAAAGGAAGGCGATTAAAGCGTCAACATCCCTGCCTTTCCCACTGACATCTTTAATGAGAAACATATTTCAACTGAACAGAAATGTTTGCCACTGATTGCATTTAAATGGATCCCATGAAGCGAGGAAAAAAAGATTCAAATTTGTTTTTAAGACTGCTTTGTCACATGATGCAGGTTATTCAATTTCACACACACACACACACACACACGTGTGCGCCGCCCATATTGAGCATATGTTTGATTTTATGACAACTTCTGCCATTCTCCCTGCAAACATTATTGCATCAGGGTTTATGGGCTTCTCAAGGCAAACAGCGCTGTCAGTCCTGATCATATTCTCTGATTTATACCATTTCTAACTCTATTGTAGTGCCGAGCTGATGGTTGCCACTTACTGAAGACCTCATCTATCTCAGAGTTTCTCAATGACATCTTAAACCCTGGACAGAAGAGGAAGAAAAGAGTGGCGGAGAGAGAGACTGAGAGCGGGAGAGTGAGAATAAAGAACATTGAAGCGGAGAGTGCAAAGTAGAAGTTGAGAGAGGTAACTAGAGAGGCTGACAGGGAGAGGGATGAAATTGAGAAGTAGGAGATGAAAAGAAAGAGATTCAGTGAGACTCTCTTCATCATGTTCAGTGTGTGATGACCTTCAGGCTTCTACACACAATTGTCGGGGCCCACAATTGTTATTTTCGCACCGGGCAACAAGGAGGGAGAAAGGTGTAAAGGAGCGCAGGTGTTCTGGAGGGATGATCCCACACCCACACGCTGTCAAGGCTCATGATCAATGAGGTCGGCCACAACTTTGACTACGGTTGATCAGATCAGCGGAATTAAACCAAGACACCTACCTTGTAGCTGGAAAAGAAAATCCCCCCCGAATGTCTGTGCATGACAAAGAAAAAGAAAACATTTGGCCAGGTTTGACCATAAGAAAACAACTGTAGAACCTGAAACGTGGAACTGACTACTGTGAGATTTGACTGCAAAAATATTCCTCAGTTTTCAGCCTCAGCATTGAAATGACTTGGTCGAAGTTTAGTAAAAAAAAACTGTTTTGTTTTGAAATTAGTTTAATCTTTTTGCACCACAGACCCTTATTTGTGGTCAAGTAAACGTTCAGAAATGTTATTTGACTTCATGTTGGCGTTTCTAAAATAGTCGCAGTTTCCTTTTCTAGTTCCCTGCCTTTGTTTACACCTCTGTGGCGTCTACTAAATCCTCATCCTCCCTCAGCTGCGTCTCTGACTCTTTTGTTCTCTTGCCGTTGTTCTAAGTTTTTGTCCCTGCTGCTCGTGGATTCCCGATGTTACGGTAACGGCTCTAATCTTCAAAAAACAATTCAAAGTTCCAGTGAGTATTCGCGGATTTGTATTTGCATGTGATGCCAGGTTAAACCATGTATCCCTTTGGTTCCCGTACGTTTTTTTTTCTAATGTCAAGATGCACTGACAAACGATAACCAGGCTGCAGCGAAGGTGTGACAGTGGTGCAGCCTGGACAGGAAAAGCTTCACCGTCCTGTCTCATGGATATATGGCTTTTAAAAAAGCACATTGTGCAGTTCTGCCCAATCCTCAAGACCACCCTGCCAATGTTATTACAGCCCGGGTCCTCCACCTCTAACACCAACACACAATTCGCTGACTCTCCAGAATGATGAGGCCGGACTAACATCAGCGTCTGGCTTCTGACAGGAAGTTATATTTAGTTTGTTCTCCCAAAGTTGTCTAGTGTGTTAACTGCACTGCGGATGGGACTGACTGGTGCGTAATGCAGTGGTGGCCACTTGAGCTGTAATTGTTAATTATATGTTGTTTTTGGAAATATTTCTGGGATATATGAAGGCCTTTCGTGTAAATGAGGACAAGGGAAGTGAGGATATAAATGTATTCAGGTACTACAATTAAGTACAAGTTTGAGGTGATTGTACTTTACCTCCATTTAATGCAACTGTCTTCTACTACTCCACTACATTTAATAGAAAAACTCAAAAGTCAACTTCAGGTTATGTACTTTTACTTGATGCAGTTCTCTGCTAATACCATCATATTTCTTCCAAAAAATACTTTTATTTATAACAGAGTAATATAACGTTGTATTGGTTGGATGTATATATGTATATAGATCTTATGACTTAGTCAGTTATTTATGGGCAACTGTCAATTCAATTAATGCACAGACAAAAGTCACACTAACTTGTAAATCAGATCGTCTTGCAGTCACACTTCAGCTGCTTTCACTTCTTCTGTCACTTCCTTCTTCCTGCTAAACCGTAAATATATTCCGGATTCCACGCGGTACATCTGCTATAAGCATACAGGTGTGAGACATGTTGACACTGAAGAGTTGAGAATATTTTAGGGGGGAAAAAAATAAATACATAAATGTATTCATGTGACATAGTTCAGGCTGCATGTTTTATATGTGTCTGACTGTGAGGGGGATTTAATACTTTGCAAGGAGAAATAAGATCCTCCTATTTTATAGTGCTCAGTTCTGTCACTTATTTGCAATGCACGTGGCCACATTTCACATCCCAGGATCCTTAACCTTATTATTATTTCAGATTATAGGGCAGACATTAACTCTGTGTGGAAATGTGTGTTTAAATGTTTTCAATTCTATTCTGCTAATATTCACAAAGTTTATAAATGTGAAATACATCCCATCCTCCTCACCATGGCATCACATGCAAATGCATACATACATTTTTGACACAGCTAATTGTTGCCGCGGTTGGTGGCCTTCCTGTGTGTAGGTGTGTGTCAGGAAAAGGTCCGCTGTGCCTACACTGAATTATGCACGCTACAGTAAAACACTAATACAAAGTGACACCTAAAATACTCTCGTTTCCTTTCAGCTCCATTTATGCATGAAGCTGATGAGACATTGTTTATAAGACCTCGCAAAAAACATGGATCAACTGCAAAGTCACAAGTTTTCACCCTCGCCCGCCCGCATATCCCCTAACAGAGATCCTGTCTTTCCTTTCAGAGTTGCAACATCTGAAATGTTGTGGCTGTCACGAGTGTTTTAAATGTCACCCGGTGTCACTGGGTGTCAGGCAAGAAAGGATACCGGCAATAAGAGCAGAGCTACCTGCCAGCTCTCAACTCCTTTTGCACATACATCGCTCCATGGCAAGAGCCAAAAATACACCGATTAATCTTTGCTTCACCCGTGGGGATGTATTGTTTTGAAATACCTATTATTTTAGTGCTTGTGTGTTTGTGTGTGTGTGTGTGTGTGTGTAAAGTGATCGTGTGCAGTGTATTGTGAGTGAACGCTGCCTTAAATAAAGGTTTTTGGCATGAGTTTAACACTTGGAAGGATTACTGAACGCGCCTACAAGCTTTAGCGGGAAGCGGATGTTGACATTTATTGTTGGAAAGTCAATAGAAACGACTACGCCGAGACCCGAAACATCCACAAAGAGCGCAAAACAACTACAAAGAGGTGCTACACATCCACAAATAGACGCAAAATGACCATGAGAGACCCATAACGACGGGCGACTATAAAGAGACATAAAAGAACCGCAAAGAAAGCCACAACGTTCAGAAAGGGCACAAAAACGACTAAAAAGAGATGCAAAACGTCCAGAAGAAAAACTACAACATTTTCAAAGAGAAGCAAAACCACAAAGAGATGTAAAACGACTACAAAGAAAAAGCAAAATGTCAACAAGACCCAAACGCCGCAACCATAAAGACACACAAAACGACCAGAAAGTGACACAAAACGACCACAAAATCCACCACAAAGTGACAGGCGACCAGAGGCACGTCACCACGTTTGCGGTCGTTTTGCGTCCCTTTCTCCTAATCCATTCATCATCAGCACGCGGAGGATGTCAGTCAGTTTCATTTAACCCCACACTGACACACTCGCATGCATGCGCGTGAAGTAAAGAAGCCTTTCTGGGTCTGCAGAGCTGTGAGCAGGCCTCCAGCTCTCACCTTGGCTGCTCACTCTGCATACTTGTTAATACCACTCTTGGGATGCCACCTCACCCCTCCCCCTCTTTTGGACCGGGTGATTAGGAACTTACAGAAGTTCCTTGTTCTCTTTGCACTCTCTTCATTCCCTTACCTCTAGGCATCAAGGGAAATGAAGCTAATCCACTGACAGTTTGCCAGGTGAGGCGTACAATGGAAAAATGGAAAGGAACTGGAAGGCGGATGTGATTCATCATGAGGCTCCTTTCATTTTGCGGGAGTACGCTTGGCACAGCTGTTTGAAATGGCACCCCTCGCCTGCAGACTTTGGGGAAGGACGCTTTATGAAGATGCATGAGTCGAAAAACAGACTATTAAAGTTAGTGAGAGTTCATTAACCTTGTAAAAGTAGGCTCTGGCTCCCATAAAGAGCCATATTTCAGGATTTTGCCCGTCATTTTTTATCATAAGTGCTCTTGGTGGCCTGATAGTTCATTTCACACGTGACAAGCATTAAATGAGACAAAGACAATAGGAGTTGGAGCTATGCACACGTGGCGGCTAATGACTGATTTTGTGGCCTGTTATCAAAGAGGAATCCAACTCAGCACTGCGGCAGTTTATCTGGTCTTCAGCGCTAACCACTCAAAGTGTGTTTTCCCATTTTTTGCGCTCAAACTTAGCAACACCACAAGCTGAGTCCAAATTAGAAAACACAGAAGGTAATCGCAATCAAGCGCGTTGTTGACGAGATAACATGTCTAATCATGGACAACTCGGAAGGGGGTCCCGCGCTAAGCGATATGGCGCTATTGGTGCACGGGAAAGGCGTTGCAGAGGAAATGGGAGCAATGAGTGAACCAGCATGGCAGCTTTGACTTAGAGACAGAGCGATTATAGTTTCTCTGCCATCTGGGTGAGTCATCTGCTCTCTCCCATCACGGTATACCAGGTTCTTATAACCATCATAATCACCATTTACACTGCCGGATGTTCCCTTTAGACAGAGTCCCCTTCTGATTTTTATCTTCAGATAATCACTGTCACCACTACAAAAAAAAGTTGCACGCTCTGAATATAAACATGGCTGCCGTAGACAACAGGGAGTGTGGAAAGTCGCAGAGTTTTCGATGCGAGTGTTCGGAGGCTCGATTTTCTTGGAGCCGTTTGTGTGGATATTAGCCGTGCCGAGTTTACAGCCAGCGATTTCACGGCACATCAGGGCAACCGCAGCCAAATTATGGAAGGAAAATAATGACTAATTCTGAGCAGATGTACAAGTGTGCTTAAGCAAAGAAAAAAAAAGATGATATATGCAAATCAATGCTAAGCTTTATTATTTGAATGTGCGAGGGTTAATGGGCAAGGGCTCTCTCCACATTGTTTCCCTTAAAGTGTTATTTTCTGGTGTGTGATCATCTCGTCTGGGCCCTTGTGACAAAATAAAAAAGGTCCACGGCACCACAGGCAAAATAAGCCTGTAATTGAGCAGCATGAGGACGCCTTTAAGCAGCGGGGCCGGGCATTCAGAGAATGATGGTCAACATGCGGGGGAGGCTCAGCCCGGCTCGACGGCCTGCCGCACATGGGGAGACTCCCACCGTGCCGCCGAACAGCCGGCAGCTGCATCCGTCTGCGAGTCAGAAGTTTGCCGTCCAGAGTCGGGCTTAGACAGCGGGCAGCGGGATGATCAATGCAGACAACACACACACACACACACACACACACACACTGGATGTCATCGTGATTGCTGCACGTGCACGTCTGAGTGTCTCAGCGTGTCACTGTGTGTACGTGTGTTTGTTTGTGAGTGTGTGTGCATTTATGTGCAAAATTGACCGTGTTTGTACTGTACATGCAAGTCTGGGTTTATGCCGTTATAGATTTACAGTGATTTTCTTTATTATCATTCCGTTATTTATTCATCTATTTATACTTTAATATGTTGTTCATGTTACTTGTTTTTTTTTTACAGTGTAGTATTTAAAAAAATGTGCTATATATGTTTGAATAAAAATGATATATATAGTAAAAAAAAAACAATCCCAATTCAAGCTCCATTCAAGATAGATTCTCTCAAGTTCAACCGTTTTCAACACAGTGCTTTTATGACGATGATGATGATTATATAGTCATATTATAATCCTTTCTATACTGTCATAGAGAAAGCATTTTCTAAGTACTTGAAAAGGCCAGTGATGCTGCTAAAACGATCCACTATGCCTTTGGGGCAAAATTATTTCCTTGCAGTCAGAAAAACATCTAATCCACAAGACAAGCAGCCGTTTTCGGGAATACAAAGAGCCACTGTTCATAGTTTCCACTTCCTTTTAATTTGTCTCTTTATCCACAGTGCGAGTGGAACTTCTCTTATGAGCCAGCGAGAAATATCACTTCATGAGCGGTCCAGAGACGGAGCAAACAACATCAAGACTGTTTATAATACGCCAAAGTCCACTCTATTCCCTTCAATCATTTAAAGTTCCCTGTTGTTAATTGAGCGCTTCCGCATGAGACAGAACGATGTTTGTTTCTGTTCTCAGTGATTGTGTTCATGACTCAGATCTCCACTTACCTCGCCAAAGCTGCGTGCCAGCTCGTTATGCACATCCCTCGCACTCATTTGCGTGAAATCCGAAGATGAGAGGAATTAGTTCCTGTCTCTTTTACCCCCCCTTCATCCTCCTCTTCATCTTCCTGTTGGAGTGCAGATGTGGTGGGTCCTTTGAGGGCCCATCTGTTGTGCTGTCGCAGCTTTGGCCCAGCCGGTGTCTGACTGGGGGCCAGATGATTAGGCTGCCATCCAAGGCAATCCACCCAGGTAAGCCCCTGCTCCATCGCCCCGGACGGCCCTATCAAAGAGAGACAGGAGACGGACGTTATACTAAACACATCATGCAAAGCCCCAAGTCGAGCTAAAACCAGAAGAGGTTTTTCACGCATATACACAAGTCGATGACGTGAAACGACCCTCGAGGTGCAGCGTCTCCGCTAGTTAGCTCAAAGAACAATGACTTCTCCTGAATTTGCAAACAAAGAAGATGCCACAACATGGGTGATATGAGAAACAAACATGGAGAGAAAAGAAAGCCACTGCATGCCACAGGGACAACAGCTACACTTTTTGATCTTGGAACCTTTTTCTGGAGCTTTTACAACTCTACAGCCAAATTAACAGATGAAATGAAAACAATATTAATGTGGCCTTTTCTTTTCCCTCCAGCTGTGACCAACAGAAACATTAGGAACCAAAAAGCCATTATTCATCATCATAAGTGCTAAATAGGCAAACGACAGCCCGTTTAGAATAAAAAATGAAGGGGCTGCACGGAGAATTAGCAAGCTCAAGTGACCTTGCGTTTGTGGAAGACAATTCTCTGATGATTGTGGTTGGTTTTGTTCGAAGAAGCATGAGTTGCGGAGCAATGCGCTTTGAAAATTGCTCACACTTGGTCCACACACGCACATGGGTTACTGCAGTTTTATACAATGGTCTCATGGTGTCATGTCTGACATCTCTATATGTCCATCCATCCTGCAGGACATGGCTTAATGTCAACCTTTTTGCTCATGTCAATGTGTCACATTTTTGTAATAACTCATAATAATACATTTATCCACCTATTTCTTCATGGGGATCCCCATCTGTTCTCATGCCGGCTGGGACATATCGCCCCCTACGCTCTGCACTCTCCCAATCTCCACCAAGTCAGCCGTGCCCAGATGGGAGACACCCAAAAGGAATCCCTACCAGGAGCCTGATCCGCCTCTGCATGCTCCTCTCGACATGCAGCAGTCTGAGGTCCTTCCAGATCACTGAGCTCCTCCAGGAGTTGTGGAGAAAAGAGGCCAGACTCCCTGCAGAGAAACCTCATTTCAGTCGATCGTGTCCTCGATCCCATTTCACCATTCGGAGCTCAGAGCTGGCGACCATCAGCGAGGGTCAGGATGAAGACTGACTACTACGAACGGACTCCATCGGCTCAGCTCACTGTGTAGAACAGACAATGTGGCTACAAGAGGCCAGCGATTAATCTCACAAACATTAGAGTCAAACTTTTGATTTTGTGGAACTGCACATGGTAGTTAGGGGCAAATTAAGAACACCTTTTTAATTAAATTCATGACAAAATTTTACTTTTTAAAACGTGAACTCTGAGGCCAATCTATGGCTCGGTTCCACTGCGTACTCGGTTAAGGCCTAAAACAAGAATAATTAATCAGGAAAAATACAGCCTGTGAACTCCTGTGATGCAAATGTTGTGGGGGAATAAAAAGCAGGCTGCAGTTTTTATTTTTTATTTGATGATGAGAGTGCTCATGGGTTTACCAATGATCCATGGAAGGATCATTTCATCGGTCTCTTCCCCGTGACTCTCGTACCCAACCAAACAACAAACTCAGCAGGACATATTTGCGTTCACAGAACTACAGACTGGACTTTTCAATAATATTTCATCTTGCAGCTTTTCCGAAGAACCACTAGAAACGCTTCTGCCATCATCTCCTGGAGTCAGTTATTGATACAAGACTTAGCGTAGACATGTCATCGATTCTGCACTTTTCTGTCGGACTTTTGAATTGCTTTTCTCAGTCAGTGCACATAAAATACTCAGGCCTCAGCTTACACGGACACACTATTGTGTCTTCTTGATCAACTTCTGGGATATTGTAGGAAGAGCCTTGCTGACATTCAGCGGAGGGCAGATACAAAGACATAGGTTACCTTTTACAGAATCTTACTTCTTTGTCGTTTGGATTTCAGAGTCTTGGCTCTCATGTTGAAGCCGAACAAGGTGCTGGAGAGTGATTCATTTTCACTTTTGCTTTCAATAAGCCATGGTGAACCATTTGCATAGAAAAGGATAGAATTGCATGCGCAGGGCAGGGCAGCATTTAAAAGGAGTTAACTTTGACCTCAACAGAACAAACAATGACATATTTGAAAGCATTGCGGTGTGTCCAGAGAAGCTGTTGACCTCCAGGGGTTGGACGTTTTCATTCATCATGTATACCTCTCTCTTAAAGATAGCTTTTAATAAATTCATGGCTGGGTAGCTGGGGATGCATTTTAGAAATGATATTATGCAGGTTAAATGAACGAGTTTCATTCACCATTAGCATTTCCTGTTCTTGAACTGAACACTTTGATCTCAGTGGTACCTTACTATTACTTTACCCACAAACTCGGCTCAGTTCACAGCTCCACATCCCAGAGCTGCTGCAAATGTTGAAAATTGCGAGACGGCAACATGACTGTTTACCTTGAAACTGGCGGCGGTTGTTTATAATACTCCGTTTTTGAGAGAAGACTTAAGCGGCGTAAATGCATTTGTGTTGATACCCTGAAATATTATATTCTCCATGCCCTCCTTTATACGAGGGTACATGCGATGCACAGGCCCGAGGCACAGATTATGCATGAATCACAGATTGCCACCTTAGTCATCTTTCCTTAGCTCAAACGCAGATAATACAAACAATAATTCATGAGTAAACATCTTGGTTTACAGTATTTCTGGAGCATTTTATCCTTTTTTTTTATCCAAATACAGAGGGGGTGGAATATTTCTTCTTTTTTTTTGTGGCTTTTGTCTGAGGGTTGCTGTGTGTGTAGAAATTGCGATCGTTTCCATTATTCCCAGTGAATGCACCGTCTCTCCTCTGTGACCCGATTTGGCACCACCCCTGTCGAATAAGGCCCTGAACACAAAGGTGGTGATGCTCGTGCTTGGGAGGGTCTCTTTGTTAAGCCGGTGGGAGTTTGATTCGCTAGGAAGAAAAAGGAAGCCTTCCGCAGGGAATGAGGCCCTATTTCGATTGCCCTTATTGCAAAGTATAAGCCGCAAACAGAGCCTGGGGGGGATGAGGAGGTCAGGCAGCCAGATCAATACAGACATTTTCACAATAAACATGTTGAATATGTATGAGAGCGTTCTGCCATGCAGCATCTATCTCCCTCCTTATTTTCTTGTTGAATGACACGTTTGATGGCGTGCCCTGGCACCAGCCTCATATCCTCCGTAAATTACTCGATGTGGAAGATATGTGCGCTATAGTCAGAAAGGCTGAGATTTGGACTCCCACATCAGTGCCACACTCTTACAGTAGCTGAAGCATCTCATATTGATCGAGATTCTCGTGACAAATTAGATAAGTGGAGACGGGATATTTCCTCTCATTCATGGCATGTGTTCATGAAAAACTCCTCACTCTCCCATCAAGGTCTGAGTGAAAGTGAAAAGCAAGGACAACGAAGCACAAACTTTGGTGATCGTGATGAAACTGGGTCTGAAAATGAAGTCTGTTTCCAGCCCCTTCCTATAAGCAACACTGGTCTTTGCTAGTCATGAGCACATTGTATTCATGAAGCATGAGAAGATGTCACAAAGTGATTCACAAGAGAAGCCAGAAGTGATAAAAAAAAAAAAAAACAGACGCAATAAAAGAGTGAATAAAAATGTGACAAAGTCAAGTCTAAAGAGGTGGGTGAACGAATTTTAAAAAGTGTCCACAGATCTCACGTTCAAAGAGCGAGAGCCACAGGCTCAAAAGCACAGTCTTCTTTAGTCCAAAGTCTGGAGCCCAGGGCCAGATTATCCCGCAAGGGCGCCCCAGGGCAAAAATAAGATGCGGGCCCCTACTGAGCCCCCACAAACACGTCCCCCCCCCAACAAACCACGAGCCCCGGACACCAACAAGTATACTCGAATACCACCGTGCATCAGGTTTTGGCGTCAATCTGTAACAAACTGGGTACGTGTCAAACTATGACGCTCCACTACGGTCGCAGTAAACAACAGTTGGCGCTCTGGGAATGAGACCCGGGAAGTGCAACTGAAAACCCACAAATGCACCTCGGCTAATGAATAAAAAATAAATAAATAAGAAATGTAGTTTTTTGTATGTTGCACTTACTTTGGTTTGTCTTGTTTGAAGCTATTGTACTTGCACTTACATGATGACACCTATTTGAAGCTAATGCACTTGCAAGGTTCTCGCTGTTTGAAGTTTGTATCCTCATGATTGTTCGCACTTATTGTAAGTCGCTTTGGACAAAAGCGTCTGCTAAATGAACTGTGATGTAATTCATTGCAACTATCAATTGAAATCCTGCCACATGAAAGTGAAAAAAAAATGTAGAAATCACTTATTATTCTAATCCTATCACTTAATCGTACTAATCCCAGCTACAGTGATTAATTTAGTGCTTATCGGGTGCGTTTGACAGTGTAGGAAATGTTTTTTGTTTGGTAAGAAGGACAACAAATACATGCAGTGTTTGGTATAGAAATGGTCAAATTCCACAATGATTTTCAGCTCCATCCATAATCTTTGGTTGGAAAAGCATTGCGACAGACCTTCATAAATCCACATCGACCAAACCCAAGGGCACTGTCGTTTAATTATGAATTCAAAGTGAAAACTCCTCCTTGGCTGTCTGATCCCCTGAGACGACTTCTCTCTTGGCATTTAAAAACAATCAACCTGTGGGAAAGTTTCAAAAATATCACTGGATTTGAAAAAGAAAAACACCCACAAGCTCTTGTGAACCCACCCCTTCCTCTGCAAGTCTTTGTCATTTTCACATCCTTACAACTGCACCTGCGGCTTTTTAATAATTGCATTAATTATATTGACATTGTTGAGTATCCTCCTCTAATTGTAATAGGATCGCTGGGGCGATAAGAATGTCTGTCAGAGTTGCTCACCTAGAACACATCTGGACACGTGTGAATACTGAAATTGAATTGTTTGAAGAGAGATTCCTTTTGTGTGCGTGGGCATACAGTATGTGCTGCGGATGCCGTCTTTGTACACGTTTTCCTATGCACTCGCTTTGGCCTGTGCTTATATAAACAGCAATATCCTATTTATTATTCCTATAGTCAGTTGTGATAAAATGCTCCACCATCTGCTGTGGAACCCACACTGGAAACAAAATGCGGCAGCAGCAGCAGCTCAGTTTGTGGCGACAGGTTCAAGTACGGAGTGTGGACTGGTACCTGGAGAGGTGCCAGTCCACCCACTGGGTGCCATCATTATGGCATCTCTCTGCATTTGATGCATGCGTGTTCAAGTGAAGAGTATTTATATATAAAACAACATGATATGAAATTGAATATGACAATAAAGTATGTTATTGTTATTATTATTATTATAAAAATCAGTCATACTATCTGTCTCTGCAAATGACCTGCCAACTGTTCATATGAGCAAAAACAGGAACAAACTATGAATGTGACCTTTATTTCCTCATAACTAGCCGAATATCTCGAACCCTCCGTCTACGTTTCCTACTAATATCCAGTGTTATCATCATATTTTTAAACTTCACAAGAAGAATGAAGAATAGGCTGTCCTCCATAGAAAGTAAATTACTTTTATCATCTATGACGCAAGATGAATGAGCGCTGACATCTTAAGATGCATTTAGGCCTCCATTAAATGATCAATATTTGGTCCTTAAACAACCTTTCTGTGGTCCATTTGTTTTATAAAAACATCACTCCTAACCATTTTTCAAGATCTAGAGAACCTGATGATTTACAGTGCAAAAGCAGCATACCTAATGCTTGATGTTGGCAGTAGAGGAAACACTCAAAAATGGCCAAAAATGTATCAAGTTTGATGTAACCGACACCAGAAATCCCCTTTTAATAAAACCAATAAGCAGCAGTTTTACCATGACCATTCTGTGGACATTATTGTTATTAATGTATCTGGCAAGTTGCCAAAATGTTGATATGTTTAGGCACTGGCAGCACTTGGTTAAGTGACTCAAAGTACAAGATTAAACTGAACATGTACATACATTTAACACCACTGCAGGTGAGTCACAACTTCCAAACTAAAGTCTCACACGAAACTCTTTTATTGGAGTTTTGATCAGCTGTCATCCCGGCCGGTTAGAGATTTTGTCAGCAGGGGGTAGCGAAAGGAATCCGATTAATTCCACTCCTCGCGACTTCGTTAAGTATGAGGGACTCATCTGTATTCTTTGCGATAGCTTCCAAACTGTGATGTTCATCCCGGTTTGGAAGTGTGTTGATCTTGCTCTCGGGCATCTCCGCATCTACAAATCTGCTGCCATGAAGAAGTCCTCATTATTTAAAGCATGCTGTGATTGCAGTACGTGGGCATAGTTGTAATTTAGGGGGCACTGGATGCAAATTGTGCAAAAATGGGAGAGGTAGAAATCAAACTCTTTGGATTGAAGTCACTTTTAAGAAGAGATTTAAAAAGATGAATTTGAGACGAGTTGTTCCAAAACCATCAGAGCCCTGACAGGAAAAGCCCTCTCACCTTTACGTGCCAAGTCTCACCTCTTGATAGGCCTACCCATAATACCTTGCTTTTTGGATCAGCTTACATTTTGTTCTTACAGGGCAAACAAATTTAAGGTTCATTTTGTCCTACAAGTCCACAGCAGCGCAGACAACCGGAGAGTATTTCAGACCCACTTTCCTGAACCACGCGGGTACTTGAAGGGCCCTTGGGCTGTTTCCAGGGCCACTTTGGGAATTTGGGCAAAGCAAAAGGTCCTTTGTGCCCACAGTTGCCCCTTTGAGTGTTACGTTTGGCAAGAGATTATACAATGAAGGGGTCCTCGCAGGGCGCAGACATATCCCATTAAATTGTTGTTTAACATTTCCGTTGCATTTTTCCCCGCCATAACACATATTTTATTTAAGTGAAAGTAACAATACCACACTGTGAAAATACTCTTATGTACAAATTAAAAGTCCTACTTTGAAAAGAAAGTATGCAAAATGGATCAGAAGTAATTGTATTTGTTATGCAGAAAACTGTTATATTTTTTATATATATTATATTATTGGCTGTTATTACTGCTGCACTCATGCGAAAGTATTATTAGGTGAAGCTAAATTTAACAACGTTATATACTGTTGGGTTGTTAAATCTATAGCGGTGTCAATGAAATTGAGAATAATGATGTAAAAATGATAGTTCCCTCCAATATCGCGAATCGTATCGCAATTGCAATATCAAAGTAATCGAAATGAGGTATTTTTTACAACAAGTTGGAAGCTCTAGTGTCGAGCAAGCTGATTCGTTGATCAAATGTTTGAAACTGAAAAACAAAACACATACTCAATTGTCAATCCATCCATACAAGTTTTCTTTTTTTTTTTTTTTAAAGAAAAAAAGAAACTCTGAATCGACGCGTACGTTCACTTCTGTCCTGGTTAAGCCTTAATCCACCACAGTGAACGTCAAGTCACCATTCATTTTTCTTCTTTCATCAAAGTACCATTGCTTGGCAGCAAAGGCTTTTCAAATCAATACGCATTCAAACGGCACAACCACACAATGAAAATATTGTAACATGAACAAAAAATAATGCAAACTCAATGGTCAAGAGTCTGCTAGGTGGTTTCATACTGTTCAGAAATGAATGGAAAACAATGGCTGCTAACAACTGCAAGAGAAATAAACCCTCCACTCTAAAACTGTACAGCTGTGATGTAGAATATGGGATTGTTTCTGAGCTTTTTTTTGGGATTTAGATTAAATATAATTTATTAGAGTTTGTAAGCTTTGGGTTGCTATTATTTTGCCACATAAACTGTCACCAAGGCTGAGAATGAAGCTCCATGCTAAGTAAATGCTTGGCAAATGAGATATAAACATGAACAATCATTACATTACTTTAGAACCAGTTTCCAGGCAATTCCACCCTTCACCCATCACATTGTTCTCATTTCCAATAAACATTCTTGCAGTTCACGTAAAAGAAGACTAAGACTTGCATTTTCAGATGTAAGTCGCAGTTTTTTGTTGGTTTTTTTTAGATATTTTTAGATAGATAGATTTCTATAAAGAAAATAACAAAACTTAGTCCAAACATGCGAATACACGCCGAGCTTCATTTGTCTAAAAGCAAACCTCATCCAAAGGTTAACGCCTCCAATGTTCAGCCACAGGACAGCTGCTTGTTTGTGGGAGACAGAGTGTCAGAGTGCATCATGTCCAAGGTCCTGGGGAGAGGGGATACATCAGACACCCAACTGTAATGGCCTGTAATTAGAGAGCTGATTAGTAGAACTAATGACCCAATAAATGATCTTGCTTTCATATCTCAATGTCTTTGGAACGAGGCTGGAGCGGAAGATAGGGGACAAACAGCGTAGCTGGACGACGTTGCGGATGGCCCTGCTCTCGTTAACCTAATTAACACCTATACAGGTGAATACGTGATGATGGAACATAATGAGGCAGTTCGGAAGCGTTTGCAAGATTCCAGGTGGCAGCTGTGAAGCCATTGTTGTCATTTTTAATATTAGATTTTGCACAGGAGGATGATCTCGTGACAAGGATCCTCACAGGTAACAAATCATAGACTGTACATAAGAAGTGGACGTCAACCATTGGTTTTTGGAAAATGGATTTGAAGCCTCAAATTTGTCATTTTGGCCGTCGCCATCATGTTTTTGGCCACCAGATGTGACACGAGAGGGTGGCGCAACTACAACGGAACACTGAACAAGACATTTTTAGGCGGCCAAAATGTTACAATTAACACACTGTGAAACGGTTGAAGACCCCACCCGGACAACGGCGTGTGGTAGCGACCTTTCAATCACAAGGTAGCCCCGCCCTGAAGCATATGCTGCTTTATCGTCTACTTTACTCTCAATGGGACCGTAATTTACTAAATTAACACTATGCTGTATTGAAAAATACTTGAAACTAGCGACTGAGACCATACACTCGTTAGGAAAATGTTTACTTACTAATAAATATTTGTGAGAAGTGAGGTCATTTTCTCATAGACTTCTATACAATCTGACCTCTTTTTGTAACCAGTCGAGTCGCCCCCTGCTGGATATTAGAGAACATGCAAGGTTAAGGCACTTCACTTTCCAGACTCGGAGGTTGCCGTTTGCAACAAATTCATCTTTCTTTCTTTATTAAAACCTCTGCACTCTATCAGGTCCCGTCCCGTTCGTTAGATGTTTTGTGTTTGTACTTCCTGTTTTATTTTGTTAACTGCATGTTCCCTCTTGTGTCTGTTGTTTCTACTTCTGGTCCCCAGCTGTCTCCACTCTGTTCGTTAGTGTCTCCACCTGTGTCTCGTTGTCTCCTCCCACTTCCTGGTGTATATAGTCTATAGTCTGTGTGTTGTTTGTTCTTTGTTGCCAGTTGGTCTTTGTACTTTCATATCAAGAGTTCCAGCATTGATTCCGTTTCCCGTGTTCCTGATCCCCCAGATTCTTCGATCCTGTTTCTGTGACCTGACTCCGATTTCGCCTGCTCCCTACCTGTTGTTCTGCTACGCTGAGGACCTACCTGTGCATCGACCTTGCTTCTGTGGCCCGACTCTGCCTTTGGAATTTCTCCTGCATGTTTGTTTGTCTGCTTTACCCAGTAAAGTATATTACCATCATCATCGTTCTGTCTCTGAGTCGTGCTATTGAGTCCCTCTCTCCGTGTGTACGGGTCGTACCATTACACACTCCCCTGATGTCAAAGAAGGATTTTGCGCCGCCGCAAACCGAGAGCTCCCTCTCTCTGTATTCAGCAGAGAGTGCTGCAGGCCACAGGGTAATAGGTGGCTTGGGGCACATCAAATGGGGAATAACAGTGGTGATTATCTTCTCTACCTCCTTGAAGTAATAGATGAAAGCCTCGTCATCATGTAATAGGCTACTTAAGTCTGTCAGGGCAGGAGAATTTTTTACCCCGTCCACACTTTGCCTGGCTCTGCTCTCCCCTCTTTTGTGGTTAAATACGCTTTGTCTGAATGCCCCTGATGAATATCACAGGGCTTTTCTTCTTCCCTGACATGACAATAAAAAGCCAAACAGGCGATGTGCTTTCAGTTCCCTTCAGGCTAAATCCCTGCAATCAAGAGTAATTTAAGATATGACACATCCAGGCGCTAAAGAGCAGCCTGGCCAGGCAGGAATAATCACACTGTTATCCATACTGTGACATCATTAATGAGGCGGAAGAGAGGAACAAACCCTGAGGTGAGGAGGACAACGAGTCAAATAAATGGGCTTGTGTTTTAGGGAGATCATATAGCTGATGTATTTGCGTCATCATAGCCCTCTGCGGATGCCTCAGCAGGAGCTGTTTTGGAAGAGACGAGGCTAGTTGTTAGCAGCAAGCAGTGACACCTTCAATATCTCTGCAGCATTGATCTGAGGCAGCGTGTTATCTTGTAAAAAGCTCACCTCTAATGGCTGCTGATGCCTCAGAGTTGGGTGTTAATTTGCATCAAGCACCACGCACCCATATATTAATCCTACAGCACCTGCTGTATCTTTGCATAATTCTGCATAGAATCCTTATCTTGCTCTTTCACGAGATGTGGAAATGTCCCTTAATGTTCTTATTGGAAAGACAACCTGGTTTCTGAAGGCGATAAAACTATCTAAATGCAAATAAACAGCATAATCATGTCACAATCGATTCACAGTTTAGCACACCACGGCTCCAGCCGAGCACAATGTTTTAAAATCAGACTCTTTTGCTCGTATGATCACATCCTGCACTCCTACACATCATTGTTTTTTTACACAGAGGACCATGCTTGGTCAGACATAACTTGTTATCCCTTTAATGTGCCCCATACCCAGGGCACATTCGAAACTAAGAAGCCCGAGAAGCAGCTTCCATCTATTCTTAAATCCCACGTCCCTTCAGAACTAAATTCTATGGTCTCTCTGATTCATGATGATAGATTGAAACTATGACATTAACAAGAAGCAGATTGAGCGATTGGCATCAGAAGCTTCAGGCCTAAGATTTTCATTGTTTCCAGGCAGGGCTAATGCTAGAAAATAAATCCAACTAAAGACAGACTTATGAACTACAGGTTCATTTTTATTAATTGTTCCATTACACCTGTAAAACACTTAATACCCACAGGTGCAATTTCAATTGTGTTATATACAAAAATGGCTTTATTTCACAAAAGCAAAAAAATGAACAAACGGGACTGGCAGTAAAAGATTCTGAGGTTCAGACCTCGCCGGTAACTTGGTCCACTGTTCATCTGTTTCATGGTGTTTTGAAGTTCATTACTCACTTTATTGGCTATTTTGTGTGCTACCGCTACGGAGACGTCAAACAAATGCTGAAGTATTTTTCTGGCTATTTTCCCAAACCATATTCTCATTCAGGTCTTGTAAATGATATAAAGACGGTGTTTCTCAGTGTTGTCTTGGCTTTATGGAGCTCAGCTGGTGCTCATTTGATAAACAATATTTGTATATTTATATATTTATTCAGAGCATCCCTGACGAGGACATTTGATTGCGGCACATTTAGACAGCAGGGAGAGAGAAATAAGGCACAGATCTGAAATGGGAGAGAAACTAATGTAACTGGCAGCGTGTTTTGTTTTTGTGCACATAGAGCGTTCCCTCACAATGGCCTCCCGCATGTGACCGAGGGAGCTCATCAGCAAAAAGTGAAAGCATTAATTACCTGAATAAAGGCAGCTGGCATGGCACCTTTTTAAAAATCCACCCTCTTTCAAGCAACGTGCGAGAGAGGAGAAGAGATTTCAAAGGTTATTGGGGAGGGAGCAATTTTATGTAGTCTATAAAAAACATTATTCGCTACATAGTTGCGAGAATTGCAAGATTATATGATTGAAAGGATGTAATGGTGCCTACATTCAACAATAACAGTTTCCAGTTTATTTCAACTAAATTACCTTTTAGCTGTGCAACAAAGGAAATTTCCCTTGTTGCACAGTTGAGGGGCAATTTTCCATTGTTGCAGATCATATTTATGCATTCTGACTAATGCTCTTGTTCTCAAGAGTTTATGATTACTATGTCTTGCTTATTCCTGCTTATGAGTTCTAGTTGCATTGGTTTTGCATCCAGTTTGTCTTTCAAAAGGATACGAAAGCTTTCATTCCAAGATGATCTTTTTTTTTTGGGAAAATATGAAACACGCTTATCATTCCTCAATTCTCCATTTCATCAATGGAATCTGGTTGGAAACGATATAAAAGGCACTGTGGGTAATGACTATGTTTCTACTCAAATGAGTTACTTCAGATCGGGGTTCTCAATATTCCTACTGTACAAACAAACAAAGCTACCAAACCATCAACCTCCACCGCTCAAACCATGCTGCATGAAATAAAACCGCCATCCTACTCTGGTCCCTCTGTGTTGTGTAACCACTCATGGCACCTGAAGATAATTAGCGCTGCTGCAGGTATACAGGTTCAGCGGGAGGGGAAGTCAATGACATGGAATGGTGACAAATATCAGAATACATTTCAACACTTCACATTTGAAAGAGGCAAGTGTACTTTTTTAAGTAGCTTGTTGTGTATTGTACAGAGGAGTTCTTCTATAAGATCTAGTTTAAAGCTAGTTTGTGCCTCTCGTGCATCAACACTATTACATGAGTTACAGAGGGAGGCTGAATCAGATTTCCGGGATAAAAAAAATAAATAATCGACATTTTCCACTATTTCCAGAATCCTCAAAAGACAAACAATAAAATGATGCATGTTGCTGAATCATCTTTGAATGTAATGACTGCTTAATGGGTCTGCATCACCAAGAGCAACAACAACAACAACAACAACAAGACCTATTAACTATCTCCTTCAAAGCTCATCAATTATTTTGGGCTGAGAGGAGTTGTCCATTAACCAAGCATACAATAAGCTGCTATTATAAAGACATGTCGCTCGTCATTTTCCCTTTTCATCTTCAAGATACCCCATAATCAACAGGCACTGAACTAAAAATAAATAAAAGATTCCTGCTCACCAACAGCACTGAGAGCATAAATCACCCCAATTTACTGTCACACGCAGGCCCGGGCTAGCATTAAAGCCTTGTTAGCATCTATGCCAGTGCCCATTAAGCTACATTATTATGTGTGTGCAATTGGGAGCGTTACATTCAGTTAGCACCGAGACTGTTATTTTATGCCTGTGATATCTCCCCGTGTTAGAGATCACAGAAAACCATTAACACCTTTTTTCAGAGCATCAGAAGTCTACAAGTACAGGTACTCAAATGCAACACAAGATGCAGAAATAGAAACATAATGGTTTCTCCTCAGTGATTGCCAAAGAGGTAACTTTGATTGAATGTTATGTTTCATATTTCAGTATGGGTGTCTGTTCTCACTATGGCTGTGGGATGTAATGAAACTGAAGGAGCAGTGGAGCGTGGACATGACAAGCAGCGGTGGGTAATCGCTGAGCAGGAGGCAGAGTGAGGTGACGATAAGGACATAACTAGATGACTCTTGTGGCCCGCTGAGGATCAAGAAACTCTTAGAACATATAACTTCAGGAGAGAGCGTCAGGGGAAGAGAAAAGGCACAACTCACAGCAGAAACAATCTGAAGTTTATGACGTTAAAGGTACTTTATGTGAATGTGATGTACGTGTGTTAATAGCTTTGTATTGCCAATGAGTGAACGGATTGTAATGGAACTTAGAAACGGAGACCTTCCCGGTTCTCTTGGTTGCCTAAAACAGCCTGTTGACAGATTTCTATGTAAAGGACCGTAAAAAAAAAACGAAACGGATGTGACGTTTATGCGCAGTCCAGAGTACCTCGCCTCTCTTCAGCCAAAAGTATTCCAGATAAAGATATTATCATGCTATTCGTAGAAAATTTGAAAATGAATAGAAAATGGTTTCAGTCAAATTCATCTGTAACCGTTTGTAGGTTTTGTCAATTTTTTTTTGGCGAATTTGACAACACTCATAATATGAGTATATCGCAACGCGCTTACTAGTTTAAGTCAGGTTAGAAAAGCTAACGTCCGCTAACATCAACAAACAACCAGCTCCCGCCACAACACAAAAGTCCACGTAAGCACATCGAAAAACAACGTCTTAGCTGGTGAAGCCCGTCTGACTTAACGGGAATGTGACCGACTTCGGGAGAAAACTACGATCAACACCTCGTGTGTGTCACGTCCGGTGTTTCGGCCGATGCCCAGGATGCTTGCTCGAGCCTGCAGAGTGCGATCACGCAGGCGAACGCCAGTAACGGGATGCTGACTGCAGTTCACAAATTCCGCATAGCATCTTTACATTTTCAAATATAAGTCGGATGTTTAGATAGCTGAGGGCATTGCTGACATGAACAAATGACGGGTATGGGTGATAGGTACAAAAACAAAACCTCCAGTAAGTAAAAGCCGTTGTCACTATTCAAGTATTTTTGGTTATCTCTGACATACAAATAATCTTAGAAAATGGATTTAAACAGCTACAGCGTGACATTGTAAATGAATGCTAATAAAGTTCCTCAACAAACCCCGCAGACTGTCTGATGAGTCAGTCACCTTCAGATGAAGCTGCACAGCGAGGAGCCAAGAATCAAATGAGCATTCGGTGCAGGTGAAAGTCTAACTCAGTCTCAAGTGAGTTAGGGGTAGAAATTAGGCTTTAGTGGCAGTGTGTCCTCCCAATTCCAGTAATCAAAGCTCTGTAAATTACAATGGCTCGGGAGATAAACTGTTTTGAAACCCTGCCATGGATCAAATGGGCAATCTCGATTCAAGCCAACTACAAAATTAGCCGGCCACTTTCAGTTGTTTTTCCTTTTTTCTTGTGCTCCTTCCAGAGAGAAGCCCAATTTAATTTCACCCCACGTGTGTAGAGAGGTTGCTCATACAGTGTGATCAATTCTTAATAAGAATATGGGCCAAGCAGGATGGACGATTCATTATTTTAATTCTGTCGTAGATGCCCTCAAGCAACAGGAATGTATTTGTGGCCAGATGAGAGGATTAGTATATTGATTACGTGCATGATTAAATGTAACAACACTTATGAGGGCTTCTGGGAATAAAAAAAACAAAACATGGACGTGAAACATGACGTCATGAGTCCATGGAGGCCGACTTGAAATGTAATTGTTTGCCTCTGTATTCCCATAATGACTTGTGAGCCTTGTTTTTACTTTCTCAGTGTTATTGCAATATGTGAGGCTGTTTAAAAATACATAAACAAGCTGACAGTTACTTATTTCATACTATATATTACTGTAGACTATGGTAATGATAAGAAAACAGCAGTAAACATGTTATCCTCCAGCTCCCATATGAGCTTCGAGAATTAATCACATTTAGTTTTAATGTTTACTGTAGCCGTAGAGGCTTCCTGCAGGCTAATCTGTAATTTCAAAACATGGTATAATGTACTGGCGAGCTGCGTTATTCCCTTTTGTTTCTTAAAAATGCGATCACCGGTGTGATGAACAGTGAGAAAGAAAACAATCCAGCGGATTGAGACCAGTTTTCCCCCCATTTATGTCTGAAATGAAAAGTTAACACTGGCAACAGATTGCATCAGTGAAAATTCAGTTCTGCTCCACTTGTGTTAGCTTGTTTCTGTATGAGGATGTTAGTACTTTTTTTGCTTTTAGCTTGCTTGGTCAAGTTTCAATCCAACACTGATACATTTCAGTGCTGTGCCGCCCTTCATCTGGGGGCAGAAGATTAGAAATATGAGGTTTTTTTGCCTTGAAGTCATATAACAGCCATGCTAGCAGCTGTGCGAGGCTGCCCTTAGACACAGTTCACATGGAGCTAAATCAAGCTGAACGTGCAGATGTCTCAGTTTTGTTTGTTAGCATGCTAACATTTGACATTCCCTCCAGCAGTGTCATTCCTCTTTCCAGGCATTAAGTCATAAAACTAAAAAATTGGACAAGTTAATATTTTTGACCTGGTGTTGGAGCAAATGAAAAGTGAGGAAATTATCAAAGTTATTACATTTCATCCTGAGGGGCAAATTAATGTCTGCATCAAATTTCACGGCAATCCATCCATCACATGTAATCTATCCATCTATGAAGTATTGAGTATGTTTTTGCTCAACATCACTCCAAGGTATACCAACTGATGGATGTTAATTAGCGATCCATCCATCATATTCCGCTGATCCAGGTCCGGGTCGCGGGGGCATGAGGCTAAGCAGGGCATTCTTTCAATCTCTACCCACAGCTCATGACCGCGGATGAGGGTCAGAACGTAGATGGAATGGTAAATCAAGAGCTTTGCCTTCCGGCTAACAACGCAGTTGTAGGCTAATCAATTATCCTACACAAGAAAAACATGACTAAACAAAAGAGAACAAAAAAAAAAAATCCTGCATTCCTGTGGTGCAACAAAAACAATGGTGGATTCTCCTGGGCATCTTTAACGTTAAACACTCGACATCAGGGAAACACTGTCCATTAAAGTTGACGTTTGAGCACCAAGCATCGCCGATGTGAACACACAGTCCGCCTCGCCTTGTCCCACACTTCAAAAACGACTCGGCTCTTAGTTGGTGGTCTTTACTGTCGCCTGCAAAGTCTGATATGAAACACTCGCCCATTCATTCTGTTCACATCAGATAACGAGCTCAAAAAGTTAACTAATCTTTGAAAATCTACAATATTCTGACAGGCAACTTTTCACTGTTTACATAAATGTGAAGTAAAATACTTTTGTCTGTTTAAAAAAGAAAAGTACAGGTGTGATAAAATAATGAGATTTACTGTTTGACTATTCAGCCGTGTTTGCCTTTAATAGGTTCAATCGAGAGGCTGGAGCACACAGACGCTCACTGAGACTTCTGCCAACATTAGTTTTTGCCTATCAAAGTGACAGCACTGCTATAAACACTGGAGGTTGGGTATCTTTATGTGAATGTAAAATTAAACCCCCCCCCCCCTTCCTGCCAACATTACAAACCAGTATCCCCTTTGTGATAGTATAAGTCATAAACTTAAATAAATTCAAAAACTCAAAGAAATATTTTTTTCCCTGGAGCTAAACCTGTGAGTATAAAGTATGATACAAGTATCAGCTGCAGTTAAAATACTCAACTTTTCATGGTCAGACAGAAGCGGTGAAGTCGCACTACTTGAAGGACATTTATCCATTTCCATAATCCTACAAGGTGGCTTCAAAAGGAGTTATTAATATTCCTATGAGGAGACAGGTCCAAGTGTCTCTATAAGTTGTTCATTAGAAAAGATAAAATCCTGAAGAGAAAAATAGAGCCACAGAAAACGATTCCTACAAATACCCAACGTTTTTCCTCATATTACTGTTTTTCCCCCCCAAACAAGACAGGAAGAATGCGAGACAAAATGAAGACCACACATATATTTTTTTTTTAGTCAACTGAAATCACTCTCACTCACAAAATGACTTTGTCACCCAATTTCACCTTGTTGGAAAACAGCCAGAGAAAGCTGGGGAATTAGTAGATGAAAAAGCATTAATGAAAGACAGTTGTCATTTTCTGAAATGTGACAAAGAATGACTTTTTCTTGAGACGGCAGCAAATTCAGCACGACGAGAAGCAGACCAGAAGTCTGGAAGTCGAAAATACATAGAAATTAATACCTGGCAGCATTTCTCTCTTCATGGAGTAAATCCTGCAGCCGTCAAGCACTAGAATCAAATTGTCCCGCGAAAAAATAAACTTTCCATGCTTTGTATAAAATTGCATTGAATTGTTCCAAAATTACAGTCTTTCTGATATCAAGTGCAGTTCATCTTAGAGGAAAATAAGATTCAATCTTTGCATCAAATGTATTCTCACTGTCAGAGCTGGATGGGATGACGGCAGGATGAAACGTGCTTTTGGGATGCTCATGGTAATTAGTTTGCCATTGATTTTGTCTTTAAATCACACTGGAATACATCAAATATGCTTTTACATTGACAATTTATTTAACAAACAGTGTACAGAGGCATGAGTTCTTAACCGAGTTAGTGGTGGAGTCGTGTTCAATTGAGTTTTGTTGGGAAGTTCAGAAAAAGGCTGCAGTAGCTTCGGGCTGCGTTTCAGAATGACATCATGCATTAGTGGAAGTTTGTTTTTATGCTGTGTGGCTCATGCTGTATCCTGTTCGTACAAAGCTCCCAGTGCAAATACGCAAGTACTGTACTATTCATATTAATTATACATGATCATAAAGCTCGATGCATTTTTAACCACGCTATACAGCGGCGTGGCCCACGGATGGTATGTTCCCCACTTTGATTATTATCAAAGATCTGCGCTGTTTTACTTTAGATTATGTCCAGTAAATATAGACATATCTTTTGATTAGCCCTTTCAGAATTGAAGGAAACAGACATTCAAACCTATAATGCAGGAAACATGTACGGACCTTGAGCAATCTTCGAGAGCTCTAACGTCTTTCCACAGGAGGGAGCACGGTAAATTGTCCAGATCTTCATAAGTACTTTCGAACACTGCAGCGGCACCGCGTGACCCTCTCAAGTCCAATTATAGCCTATGCAGAGCCTTTTCTGAGAAGCCCACCGAGCTCACCTAAGACGCCAGGCTTGATGTTCATTGGCTATGCACGAGGTGTTTGTCCCCAGAGAGTCTACACCATCTTTGTTAATTACCCCTTGTCTTCCTTTTACATTCGAGACGGCTCCCTTCTCCTCCAGTCAAGATGAGGAGGGAAAAGTGCAAACCTTGAAGCAGGCAATTATTCCTCACATTGGTCAAGTTTCAACGGCTGTCAACTTAGAAAGAAAAGAAAACTGAATTCAAAGCAACTGCAGTGTAGTTATTTGTTTTGACTATATTGGTTTTACGCTCCCTAAAGCCTCTTAGAGACGCTAAGGAACGGGGAGCTCCTCCGTGTCTGTTTATTTTGTGGCAACGGATTAAAACGCACACATCAAGTCATCATCCACCACCGGTAAGAATTCACGTAATGTTTGACAGGTAAAAAGATGACTAGACGTCTGTGAAACTCGAGAAACATTCGGGTAGAGGCGAACGTTTGCGATTAAGTGTGTAACCTACTTGAAATATGATGTGAAGCAGGTTCTAACTACACATTAAACAGGCAGGACCACAGTCACACCGTTGGCTCTGTGAGGCCGTAGTTAGGGGTCGTGTCTGGTAACCCCTCGATTTGCGAGACTCAACCAAGAACCAATGCATTCACACTGTGCATACACAAGGTACATAAAGATATGCGAGTACTCAATGTAAGTGTGGGAAATAAAGTGATGCTGGTGATACCGCAAACGCTCAGGTTCACAAATACTCTGCAAAAGTTCACATGTTGGTGACGCCGGCTACATGTGAACTTCAACATGAATCATTTTAGGCATAAAATCAAATCATAGTGACGTCAGAGTGTGACAGAAACTAACATTAGTCCTCTATGGAAAATTAAACATAACATTAACATTAAACATTATCTCCGAACACAGTTTCATATAGACATTCCCTATAATTGTCTGTTGGAAAGGGCAGGACAATGTTGTGGATGAATCGTAATAAAGTAACCAGATTTTGCATTACCACATGTAGGAAATGTAGATCTGACAAGGGTTCCTATTCCTATTAGAAAAGGTGTTAACCAGTGTTAAACAGTGTTGAACAGAAAACTATGGAGATATGACGTATTATTTAATTTTCACAAGCAAAAAGCTCAAGTGTAACTCTCAGAGCAAACATATTTATAGCTATTATAGTTTCCACATTACTGCACGTTGTGACAAATCACATTTGTGAGGTGAAAAGTCATTATTATTTAGTTATTTTTCATTGATATGTAAACTCAAGCATAACCAAACTTCATACTTTAGGTCTCCAAACTCCAAATTTCAGGTCCTTGCTCAGCCATCGGTAATTGCAGCATGTTTCTGCTGGCATCATCTCAAACCCTCCCTTTCCTAAAGTAAGACTGCTCAGGGTCAACATTTTGACCTCTGCTTTAAATTCAAGTCTTTATTGTAGCAGTGTAATTTGTACAATGTAGATGCAGGGCTCTCAAAGTGAAATGGTTATTTAATGGTTGAATAGGAAGAGTTGCACCAGTCTCCCTGTTGAAGTTGTGTGACCGTCAGGATAGCAACAAGAAAATGCTGTGAGGCTAAATCAAACTTCAACATGTGCATTAGGAGAGTTTTTGTTCAGCGAAACTACCCTGAACCTTCACAATTCCTTTGAGATGGATAAGAGGTGTTTAAGATTACTTGAAGGAAAAGTTTGACATTTGGAAACTTCCCTTAATTGCCTTCTTTGATGCAAGTTAGATGAAAAGATCTATTCTCTCGTGTCTGCACGGTAAATATTTAGCCAGAGCCAGCAGCCCGTTAGCTTACCTTAAAGAGGGTTTTACACAAACATAATTTAAAGATGTGGCATGGCTTCACCTACTAGCATTAAGATGAACCAAACATCCAGATTAGTTAAGCTCTCAGTCCAACAAGTCTCTTATCATTTCTCTTACGTCCTGTGCTATGTTTCATTAGCAAACTTTTATAAAGCTTTCAGTCGTTTGGCAAAAATAGAAAACTGAAGTCGCAGAAGCTGAACAATGTGTTATTTATAGCTTTTGACACCGACAATTAGATGTGTCATAGTATGCGAAATACTTCATAACTAAAATATTGATTTAATGCTGTATATATATATATATATATATATATATATATATATATACATATGTGTATATATAGCCTACCATAATGCGTATTGCCTGAATTGGTTGACCTTTTCTTGTGTATATGCCGTTTACAAACCACTAATTAAACTTCTCAAAGGACATAACAACTTTATTGGAACACTAAGAGCTCAGCAGTCACGGTATGAGGCAAATGTCAGCTGTTATTATAGACTGTTATTCAAGGCTCTTATACCTCAGAAGAAATAAATACTGTAAAATGAAAAATAACCCAAAGAAACTTGAGTCCAGCAGACTTTTAAAAACATGCAGAAATGCCATCATCAGCTGCCATGTGTACCTTTAGTAATTATTTGTTGGGTATTTCGAAGGAGTTCAGTGCTTACAATGAAAAGTTGCCTCGAGCATCTTCTTTTCCCCTTTCGTGAATAAAGAATTTTTTTTATTTATAGTTTTTTTGAGTTAGTTATGCATTTATTTATTTTTTGCCAAAAAGGTTTTGATGTTCTTGAACTATCCCTTTGGACAAAATCTGATTCTGCGTATACTGTATGTGCAATTTTATTTTATTTTGCACTCCAACATCTCCTGTCAGAGCTCATCGTAGGTTGCATGTGCTCTGCTAAACGTGCTCAATGAGCTCCTGTGTTTGAAACATGATGGTTTTATTATGAAAATGTCCTTTCATCTCTGTTAAGAGAAGTAATTTTACTAATGAGCCTCTGGCTGAATTATAATTGACAACTGCCAAAGACCAGGTGTTTCCCTGCATTTGAATTTCAAAATTGTGCTGGATAGATGTTTGCTTAAAGCACGTATTCAAATGCTGAGTGTGTTGAGATGAAGGACCAGCTTTGGCACCAGCTGCCTGGCACTACGGAGCCCTTGATTAAGGCACCGGGGGCGACATGTCAGCTTGAAATACTACGCCCTGGGTTAGCATGTTTTGAGGCCAACAGCTTCAGTTAAAACCCCAGCTGGATCATGACTTTACTCAATGTGTGATGGAGTAGGCGAGAGAGGGCTGCAAAAGAAGCAATCCCAGGCAAGGGCATCTGCAAGGCCAATAAATAATGGGGGGTGTAAGGAGCTGGGGTGATGGCTGGCTGTATTTACTCTCTGCTCTTCTTGACAGCTCTGTGAATGTGATGTTTTTCGTCTTCGTCTTAAACTCTCTTGCCTGCAGAGGGGCAATTAAAGAAGGCCCTGCTCGGTTATAGACTATAGACTATGATTATGGAATACTGATGAGAAGTGATGCCCGGCCAATCCTAACAGAGTTTCACTGCGGATACCTGCATTGATTTGTTTCTGTTCTACCTTTTTTTTTTTTGGCTCACTGCATGAAAAAAAAAAAAAAGGCTTCACCAGTTGACAAAACTGATAGAAAAAAATAATACATTTGAGCAAGAAGTATACCCCGGATAAAGTGCTGGGCTGACAACGTTTTTTTTGCCTAGGAAACGGAATATGTGAGACATTAAAGCACTTCATTTAGGTTTGGTTTACTGAAGCTGGGAACATGAATAAAGACTAAAGGTTTGGGGCTCAAAGCGTTAAATGATCAAATCTGAATCCAGTGTCACAGCTAGGGGTTCGCTCCCAAGGGCACACGCCTAACTAACATTGCACCAGACCCCTATGTCTTTCCTTGCAGGTGGTGAACCCACATAGCAGCAGACCCATTTAGGTTTCATCAATCAGGTGCAAACTCAGTTTCCCCGAACCCAGGCACGGTTGCGGCAATCGTAAAAGGCTGGTTTAAAGAAGTTTTTTAAATCTGTCTCACTTTGGTCACCCATCTTGCGACCAATTTTCCTTGGAAGACCCTCCCTGGAGCTGTAGGCTTTGCTCACAGCAGACATTGTTGACTTGTCAAAGCAGCTAAATGGAATTCAGCCATCATTGTGTTGTTTCTTCTGTGACAAGTCAAAGTATCTTCTAAAAAAAATTTAATAAAAATAAAGGCCTTTTGGCCCCAACAACCAAACACCTCCATCTGTAGTCCAACCCAGAACATGCTGGAAGGATTATATTTCTCTGGCTTGTAAAGAGAGTGCCTAAGGAGGCCAATATCTGGGCTACCATACCAGCCTGCTGCCACTACGACTCAAGAAATAGATAAATGAACAAGTTCAGTATTGAATTCACTTCCTAAATCAGAATGGTTTGACTCTAAGAACTAAATTTAAAGAACATTTTAAAGGAATAAATACAAAAGTACCTAATTGAGAACCTCAGCGTTCCATAGTTTTGTCAGTAAAACATATATATATATATATATATAAATAAAGGAACTCAGAAGATAAGGTATGTTGTTTGGCTGAGGAGTTTGGAGTGGTCGGTCAGAGCCCCGGCCTCTGCAGTCAGCATGTCGAAGTGTCCTTGGGCAAGATACTGAACCCCAACTTGCTCCCGATTGCCAACGGTGTGTGTGTGTGTGTGTGTGTGTGTGAATGGTTATCTCTGATGAGCATGTGGCACCTTGTACGGTAGCCTGTGACTCTGTATGAACGTGTGTGAATGCTGATGTGGTGTAAAGCACTTTGAGTGATCGCTAAGATTGGAAGAGCGCTATATAAATACACTCCATTTGTTGAAATCTGGTAGATTTGAAGCCTAACAAATGGAGTGTATTTATATAGCGCTTTTCCAATAAATGCCGTGGGTACAACATTTGATGGACCAACAAGCCAAGCAAAGACGAGAAGTTCATATATACTGTAGATACTACGCTCCAAGTCACCTCCAAATACTCATCCTCCCTTGTCCTACAAAAGATGTTCATATTGGATATTGCCAGTGTTCACTATAGTGCTGGACTGTAATGAATCAGATTGTAAAGGTGTCGAGCTCAGAGTGGTGTATTGCTCCTTTTTTACCTTTCCTTAACCAAGTGTTTTAGTTACCTAACCCCACCTTATCCATAGTCTTCCATCACTACCATCTTTCCTCTACCTTAGCTGTGCTGTACTTTCCATTCGGAGATATTGTCAAACAATGTAACTTAGTTTACATCAGGGTTGACGTTTCTTTTTTGGTTTTCATCAATGTGCTTTTCTGGTGATACAGATGAGTTTGTAACACAGTGGACATGAACATCCATCAATAAATAATTTACGTGGATCTTCTGTGCTGCTATTGACAAAAGAGAAAGACACGGAGGAGAAGAGTGAACTTTGTAAACCTTTGAGGAACTTCGCCTCCGTACTCGTCTATCTTTCCGTTTGCTCGGTTTTCAAATAATATTTTTGTATTTTTTTGACCCACACACACACGCTTGTAATGTCGACTGTTATGATTTAAATCATACTTTTTTTTTTTTTTTTTAAATAATCTTAAAGGGAACAACTGCATAGATGGAAGGCAGAAAGATTACAACATTTATACACACTGTGATTTTATCTCTTGACTGTCGACAACAAACTGGACTTTGATCGGTCGTAACGTCCGTGTATAAGATGAGCTCCTGGATCATGTGACAGTAAGACGATCCATTCAAAGCAATAGAAACTAAATCTTTCAGGCTTGTTTTTGAGCAATGTGCCTCCTTCTGCTCATTAACAGCAGGGGGAAAACTGAGCTGCACACTGAACCTGGGATCAGACAACAGGAGCTCTGAAATCTCGCCTGCAAGGGCAGTTCTGCGAAATAAGCTATTCACAGTACGTGAAAGGGCAACAATGGCTGTCGCACACTAGAAGGCAGAGGAATCCCACACCACCTGATCTCATTCACTCCACAAAAAAAGTTTGTATAGCAACTTTCACTACGAATACAGTCACAAATATATTGTTTTGAAGGTACGTATCTGGGTATTTCTCAGATTTCTCGTTTTTTTCAAATTGCTTGTGTTGTCCGACCGAGAGTCCACAACTCAAATATATTAAATTTACAATGATTTTAAACTAATAAAAAGGCACACACACAAAAAATTGTAAGTATTTTGGGAGTTTTACTTGATAAATGATGATGTTCTACCACGAATGAATCAAATTATAATTAATTTACTATTTGCAAATTATACGAATGAGAATCTAAGTTGTCTCCATGAATGAAAGATAATGAAGTGACTTCTCCTCCAGGTCTTTTTCTTCGTTTTTCCTCCTAATCTAATCTCCCGGAAACGTTTGCCAGCATCACTCTCAAAACTTGGTGAGCCTCGGACCGCTTCACTCTGCATGAGCCCGGACACACTGCGCTCGTCAAAATCAAAGAAAATCATAATTTCAACTTCTCTGGACTCATAACAACCCAATCAGTCGTGAAGCTGTTAATGCCGCAGGTGAACCCACCAGACCAGACTGGATGGTCCGGGTGGGTTTAGAAAAACTTTCTGCGTGACCTCGACATTTGTTTATTAAAAACAATCCTCCAGGAGAGTCTTCCTGATTTGGTTATTCAGCCAGCCTCTCTATTGTCCCGTTTAATGACACACTTCTCATCCGAACTGCACAATAGCACGAGAGTGTTGCGTTGATGACGGTTGACCCTAAAAGTAATTGGCAGACTGCTTGCCAAAGCAGGGAATTAATCTAATGTTTTGGAGCAATGATGAATCAAAAGCATTCAGAGGGGATACATCACAAGAGGCCCCACCAACAAATGACAGTGACTGTAATCATCAAAAGGACTTTGTTTTGCAGCTTCACCTAAGAACTCCGTGTACTGAGAGAAAGGCAATAAACCTCTCTGAGTCCGAGGACGCGGTCTCAGCAGACTGCAGAGCTATTGTGTAAGTCGATCCGCGGCCAGGGGAGGCTGCAGATTACAAACGTCTGCTGAGAGGTGTGAACACCAGGATGCCGGTTCAAATGCTGAAGCATCTGGGAAAAAAGCAGGGGAGGAAAGTTAACATGCAGTGCTCTCCCTTTCCCTCGAGACCAATAATCAGTGGACTCTTGAGCACAAAGGCGCAAAACACAGTGGAACTGCTCACTGGGAGAAGGGTTGTAAGATGGGGTCACAGGATGAATAACAGTGTAGGAAATATGTATGCTATGTATTTCAGACTTTCATCTCTCTTTGCTTTCCTATATTGTATAGTTTTAGCACTTGAGGACTCTGAAATGTGTCCAAATAAAACTGGAAAACTCACTCTTCCCATGAACTCACCCCTCATAGACCTGCACTCTAAGAAGAGGGATCACAAAGAGACACTACTTTCTTTAAAGGGGTCACAAGCAAAAAATGGTTGGGAACCAGCATACGGTTTGTGCAGATGGTATACAAGAAAACAGGCATTTAGGTTAACTAAAGAGCACTCAAAAAATGTTTTCCAGTTTAAACCCGCTACATACTTGAAATCTGCTTAGATTGCCTATGAAATTTGGACACAGCTTTAGAGAGTAGTTCCCTCTTCAGTAGAGTTTGCAAAGAAAGAGGAGTCTATGTTTGGTGTCCAGGGTTAAAAGTAAAGGTCCCATTCATATTCTGTATGGAGGATGTCAGGTGACTTACAGTTGGAGCAACCATAATGCTTGGAGGGGTGGAGAGAAAGAAATAGTCAAATCAACTGGCTTAGAATTGTGTTGAGGATAAAGATTACACTTTCAAGAAACCTGACAGGGCCGGAGCAAAAGAAATCTGGGGCCCCTTTACCCACTTAATGCATCTATTGTCAGGTACAAATCACTGAATCAACATATGCCTTTGTCTGCACAATCCGAGGGGCTCCAGTGCAGTGCCTGGGGCACGGGGAGGGGGCATTGTGGGCAATGCCTCTCCATATGAACTGTTGTGCCCCCCCCCCCAAAAAAAATTATAATTATAACAATTCATTTGCAAACAAATTCATAACAACTGAGCACAGACAGAGGCATGTGTGCACCTTCCACACAATCTGTAAAAACAGAAAATAAAGAAATTTTAACCATAAATTGGGGAATAAAAAATCACCAGAATCCAGGAAGTTAAATGTTTCACGCACTAAATTTCCAGGGGGACATTTCTAATGTGGGTACCCCCCATGTTAAAACAAAACCCAGGCCCTCGTGCCCCACGGCCATTAGCCTGGTGCCCCTCTTATATACTTGTTCTAGCCCCAACACTGCTCTGGTATTGTTTGGGACACAAGAAAATGTTTGTCAAAGTATTTATTCAACCAAAAATACTTGTGATGCCAATACCATAAAATTGAACTTGAAAAAAACCCAAAAACAATTCTTATTTCCAGGCTTCTTGAACAGGCCTTCCTGTGTTGGGGCCACTCGTAGTTGGTTGAATTATTTAGGGGGATCGATGTCCTGAATACTGATATAACATTTGGGAGTTTAAATCAGTTTTTGTTTGTTCCCAGGTGTCATAGCATTTAGAGTTACTCGCCAAACATAACTGACGGAGAGAAGCGTTTATATTTCATTTGGAAACCAAGTTTGACATAATTAAACCTGACAGCCATAACATAAACGTACAGTATTATGCAGGAAACATTTGTGCTTCTTCATGAGGAACACTGATCATTAAAATGAAACAACTTACAGTGGGGGATAATACTTTTGGGAATCAACATCTTCTCCGTCTTTTCAGATAAATAAAGGTTAACAAGAGCATTAAATGATGTTGGTGCTGTGTTTGCAATCTGTTTATAATCAACATCTATTCTTTTTGGATTTTTTTTTTTCTCAACAGTTGGTGATTGCAAATCAGATTTACATGGGCGGCTGTAAAATCAAACAACGTTGATTTCTTTCCAAATCCAACAATAAAAATAATTTAGAATCCAATTACCCATCATGACTGATGAATTATGAAAATATGTCAGCAGGCAAAAGCCAAAAAGCAGGCCTGTTAGTCCGCATGCTGTGATGTTTTGTTTGATGCGGTACAGTTTGCTCTGCGAGACACTTTGGCCGCCGCCGCCGCCGAGAGAGCCGCTTTCTCTACACATCAAGTGCTGAAGGTGCTGCTTGTGGATCCTTTTAAAGAGCATAAACATGGTTATTCATTGGATTCTGGAGAGCTTTTCGAACGCTGCAGAGCTGTCCCTCACCACGGCTGAGACAGTCACAAAATACCTCAAATTAAAAGATGTTGGGCAAACACTTGAGGGGGAAGAGAGCGAGAGAGAGAAAGAGAGAGGGGGAGGAGGAGGGGGCAGATAGAGAAAAATGGAGAAGGAGGGAGAAAGGCGAATGAGGATGCAAGCCAGTGCTTTCATGTCCTTCCAGTCCTCCCTCTCACATAAGGGTTTACTCAGAGAAATCTGCCGCCTGTGGTTCTTCCGAGTTCTGAATTGGCCCTATCGGTGGGATTTGTTTGCACAAAAGGGAGACATTTGGACTGGGATTATCAGAGGCCCAGACCTCCATGTCTCAGCTCAGTGCAGCAGCCTGCCAGAGATGCTTCTTCTTGCCAAACTTCTGCAACTCTGAACCGAATCGGTGTGCACGGGGCTGAAGTAGGCTGAGAGCAATAAAGAGTTTAGGTGGGTGGTGTCGGGTTTTTTTTCTTCTTATGAGCTTCACAAAATACGAGAGCAAAAGTGTAAAGAATGGATCAAACCGAGCGTTCATCTGCTGTAGTTCTAATGTAAACTACAACCGTTAACATGCTCGGCCGACTTACAACCTACAGTAGTAACATGTAAAAACAAAAAAAAACATTGTTAACTGTATTAGTTTGTGGGTTCAGAGGTTTAAAACTGTCCAGCTATTGGTCAGGCCTTGTACTCTTGTTATGGTAAAAGTAAAAGTATAGCCTACTGTTAGTTTGTTAGCTAGCTAAGCTAAACAATCTTCCATTTGACTCCTACTTAATAGCACGGGGACTATAGTAGCCAGTCGTAGGCTGCACTGCAATACAATAAGAGGAGAACACATATGAGAATAGTTGTTTTTTGCCGGGGACCTTTGAGTGCAAGCCTCAGCCTTTTAACATGACACGTAGCCATCGAAGGCCTTTTTAAAAACACCTAGAAATAACGAGCCTGAAATCAAGAAGCCAATTTCAAGCGTTAAACCTGCCACCATTATTGTAGGCTTGACAGTTTTGTAGCAACAGTAACAAAAGGAGCAGAGTTTAGCCAACGGTGAAAATTGTTACGCTTTTATTGCTTTTATTTATTATTATTATTATTTTTTTTTTATTGCCAACTGGAGAAAAGAATGGATTTTTGCAAAAGGACGTAAAAATACAGAGTTTTTATGAGATAACTGGTGACATTAATCACAAGATTACAATGTCAACATCTTCTTTTGCGGTTGTGTCTCAAACCATCTGCTGCGTATCATGAAGTGCGCTGCGTACATGAAAACAGGCGAGGAAAGCCACTGATTAAAGGAAACTTTTCTTTTTCTTTTTTTTTAAGGAGGTTCTCATTAATCTGAAGCAGTAGCACTGAACTCTGTGTTTCTCTGCTGCACATGAAAACAGTGCAGCTGCTTATCTAGCTAAAAAAACTAAACAAACAAAGATTAGTCTTGTGATTTCAATCAGATTTCCCTTCAAAAAGATACAATAGCATTGCATCACATCTCTTAAAGACACATACAAATGTTTATTCCCTCTCTGTTGGTTTTTATTCTGGGCCAAACCTACAGTCGCGTCAGGTTTGCCGGGGCTGCGTTCTCTTACACTCAACAGTTGTTGAGAGCCTCAACAAAAAATGATAATAAATAAAAAATGCTGCAATGCTCATGGTAAGAGGGAAGCAAAAAGTGTCATGGAGGATTTGCAAAGTGAAAAAAAAAAAGAAAAAAGTACATTAGGGCTGATTTTAAGGCACAGCTGCTTCTCAACAGCGGAGCTTGAAGTCTTTTCACTGCCCCTTTTCAGTGCAGATGCAACTTCTACTTCTTCACGTCATCTCTTCATCTTCCTCATCTTGCTGTTCCAGTTCTGAGCGCTGCTATTGTGAGCGTAATGGCCTCAGATGCACAAAAACAGATTTAAAACCACATAAGAGGGAGGGTGGAGCGAGAGAGAGAAGCTCCAGAGGCGGCGGCAGTGGCGGCATATTTTCGTTAAGCTTCTTTAATGCATGCCCCACAGATGTACAAGAGGGGATGCAGCTACCGCGGAGCAAAGACCTGGAGAATATGCCTCATTAAAAACACGACACTCAGTGAGGTGAGTGCAAACAGACAATAGGAATAATAAGAAGCCCTGCAGCCCCTCACATATTCAAAAAAAAAAAAAAAAAAAGAAAGTGGGATACATGCAGATCTACACTTCATTATTTAAAAATGTTCCGTCCATGCTCACTAAATACAAGCAGCCATCAGGATAAAACAAGCAGAAGGGGGAAAAAATGAATTAATTCCAGAGTAGTTCATCGCCCGTCTCTAGACAACTAGGGCATGAATTCTGCATCACGTCGTGTGCAATATGAAGCTGAATGCAGCCGGCTAAAAAGGTGAATTAATCAGTTAATTAATCAGGCTTTTCGCTGAATTATCACACACATTTTAACAACTCAAAAGGCAGTGAAAACAGATACGAGAAGAAGAGTTTGAGTCCTTTGATATCGTTGCACATAAGTCAGATGCAGAAAAAATTCTTTCATTAACAGTTTACTCCCAGAACTTCTATTTAATATTCAGTGCACAAGTTATTTAGTGCTATTCCATAATGATTCAAAATGCATTCATCATCAAAGATAATAAACACACAGATGATTTTCTTCACTCAATCCATATTAAATCACGGCTAAAGAAATACTGTTCATCAAATATGCTTATGAAACTCTCCTGTTAGATTTGAACCTCTTGAACTATGAAAGTTTCAACACATCTAACTGTTTGGCATCAAAACACAGATGACCGTTCAAAAGGGGTTATAGCAGAAGAGTCAAAAATAAAGTTCAAAATAAAGAATGAGCTCATACAATACGCCAACAAATTCAAAACGTGTATTGAGAAAGTTGAGAAAAAGACACATCTGTGTGTTGTGCCCCTTGTGGGCAGTATAAACAAAAAAAAAAAAGTTTTGTTTTTTTTTCCATGAATTTGGGTGAACCACACTTTTAGAAGTGTTGATGTTAATTAAATTCCTGTAGCGTTATGGAGTGGCAAAAATGCAGATTTATGTAGATCATAATGTGGGTTAATGCTTTAACTAAGGGATCCCTTCCGACGTGACTTAATAAAAGCAGCCTGAATTTAATTACAGTCCTCAGGTTCATTTATTCCTGGAGAGAATCATGAGGGGAGGAGGGTGTTTTTTTACGTCCCGTCACGAGGACACATGGTACGCGGTAATGGTGGCATCTGTCTCAGCTGGCACTTATTCTTGAAACGATGCACGAGAGAAACATCACGCTCGCCCATGCTCACGAGAGAGAGAGAGAGAGAGAGAGAGAGAGAGAGAGAGAGAGAGAGAATCTGCGGTGAAAACTGAAGCGTCCCAACACTTCTGTGGCTCCTTAGTCCCGACACTACATTGTTCTTATACCCATCATAAGTGAGCGGGAGGTTGACTTACACACATCGGCTCGTTACAAAGGAGCAGATCGACTCAACCAGTGACCAAAGTAGTGTAGCAGGTTATCGTTAATTGAAAAGAGTCATTTTACTTTGAAAAATACTGAGCTCATGAGTCCTTGCGTGTGTTTTTAACCACGCAGAGCGGCTCTATGGATGGCAATGTAGTCCTAAAAAAAAAAAAAAATGTACTTAGTCAAGATGCAAAAGTTTCAAAAGTGCGACACATGAAAACGAAGTCGACGGTGATGTATGCATTATGGTCCACTGTTCATTCTGTACGTTTCAAAGTATAAGTTTGTGTATCCGCTGGTCATTGACCTGATAAAACACTCGATTTCCCTCAAACTTTAGAGCGTCACACGTCAAATTCCCAATTTGCCCTCATTGTTCTCAGTGTTGGCTGCAAAGCAAATGCTCACACACTGATTATGTTGGTTTGTTTTGGGTCCAAGTTTGTTGCGTTAATATAGCGTTTTTATACTTTTTTTTAAGTCATATTTCGGCCGAATTCTGCACCTCAATCAATATGGCCTTTTTTTTGGTCAGGAAATGCCCAACAACAGGGAAATAAAGTCAAATGTATATTTGAATTATGCATATGTGGGGGAAGTGCTGTGAGTACTAAGCATTAGAAACAGGTCCTCAAACTGGATGTTATAATAGAATTCTACTCAATATGCAAATCTTTTCTTGTTTTCAAGTACGCTCAGCCATAGCTCCTTGCTGTCCTGGACATGGTCTATTTTTGTATTGTATAGAAATATGTTTGTTTTCAGAATACATTTTTCCCGCCTGCTCATCGCAGTTAACAGTATCCAGGCGGAGGAAATGGATGATTTTTTTTTTGCCATGGCACCGACACACTAATAGAGATTTAGAACCAGAAAAGTTGTGATAAATTGATTATGGCTCCGTTCGCTGTAATCCAGTTTTCCTTCCTTCCAGGCTTGCGATTGTTGTCGATTGTGGAGTTTCAGGCCCTGCGTACTGACAGCATGACAGAATCCAAAGAGCTTTTAGTCCGCACTGTTCAAAGCAGAAAAGTAACATAAGAAATCCATGTTTTCCCAGGCAGCTGTTGTGAACTTATGACACCCCAGTGGCCAGTGGGGCTGTAGGAGTCTACCCAAAGGGTGTTATTAGACTGACGAGAGAAATTAAGGGTCTGATTCAAACCTTCCTTTGTGTATAATTAAGGGAAATTATCCTTCAGTGTTGGCAGGGAAACGGGCTGAGGAAAAATTTTGCCTCCACTGTGACCAACTACAAAACGAATAGTAAATACATGTAGCTCTGTCAGTGGAAGGTGTGTCAGAATGACTGACCACCTCATGATTGAAATGGAGACTTTGACATTAAAGTGACTGACTCACGTGGCACACATGGACATATCCTATATTTACATTGGCCGACACATGTTCTGAACACCTTCAGGGTCGATTCATCTTACAAAATGCACCTACAAAAAGAAACCCTGAGACATAAATTTTTTCATAACGTACTTTGAAGGTCGTAATTTGATGGAGAAGTTGCAAACATTAATCAAGAAGAAGTTGCAAACATTAATTGTCTTGCGTACGTATTGCAAGACAAAAGCCTCATATGATGAATTGTAAACGCTGTTTTCAAATGTGTAGCCAGTAAGCATCTGTCCATTTTAATGATAAATTAATTTTGTTTCCATCCAATTTAAAGTTTCAGAATAGGCATTAGCATATAGAGTCAGAACTCTTACCTAATGCTGAATACCAACAGAGTATGTTGGCGTTGTTGTTGTTAACCAGCCGGCATGTCTATTTTCTTGCCAAAGGGACTGGACCAGACGTGCACTGGAGCGTGTAAACAGGTGTACAGCATATGCCCACCTCTGAGTAGGTGGATGTTCCATATACCGATCCCAAAATAGCCAGTAATGTGTACATCTGGCAGAGCGAAACTGTAGCCAATCATGTTATAAGTGTTGAGTTTCGTTGGTGGCCTGCAGGTTTAACGCATCGACCATGAACTGCAAAGGCCCCGTTTCAAGTCCAACCAGACAGCTTTGTCTTGCCCCCATCTCGCTAATGTAGTCTCCAATAAAAAGCATGAAACTGCAAAAAAATATATTTGGTAATGTAGGATATTGGCCTTGCACCAACCCTGTAGTCTTAAAGGAAAACTTTGGGAAATACGCTCATTCGATTTCTTACTGAGTTATTTTAATGATCTTATTTTTATTCTAGAGTTAAATGAGAAGATCAGTATGAATCACATTTTTATGCATATGGAGCTGGAGATGGACGTGGTTAGCCTAGCTTAGCATAAAGACCTGGCTCTGTCCGGAGTAAAACAATATATACCTAATATTTTCCAAAAAGCATGATCACACACTGTAGGGTTTTCTGACCAAACACCACTTGCACCGTCCTGTTGCCATAAAAACTCTGCAGAATAACAATGTGAGCAATTTCTTAAGATTTTGAACCTGAGAGCCATCACACGCCTACCACTCACAAGTTCACTTTAGCAGGAGTTGTTTTCCTTTTGCAATATAACAACCGGCTATAACAACTCGCCAACGCCGTTGTGAGCTGGGATGATCAAATGAATGTAGACGTAAAGATTTTGCCTGCATGGTGCCATGTATATACGTGTATGTTTCTGTGTACCGACTGTAGAGACAAATATATACGATAGAAAATAAATGAATGAATATATTATATGACAAACAAACTCATGGGATTTCTTTAGAGTAAGAAAAAAACAGAAAAGGGGCAATTCCCGGTCAAGGCACCGAAGCCGGAGAGGCGTTGTCTTCATCTGAACCCAACTGAACAAGTGAAACTTTCCTGATTTTATAATGAACAGCTGTTATTGTTGTTGATGAAAGGATGAGCCACATCCTTCACCTCGACTGCGAAGATCCTCACACCGCGCTACCTTCGTGGAGAAGGTTTAGCCGTTGCCCTGTACATCCAAAAATAGCCGGCGAAATTATCAGGAGAACCTTTCTTCGCACTTCGTGTGCTCTTGCTGGAAATTAAAGTAAAATCCAGCTGCCTCTTACAGAAAAAGAACTCCTATTGTTGTGTCACGTTTAATTCCACATCTTGCTTTCTTTATTGTCTTACTCTGAGGCTCAAAGGTGTTTTTTCTTCATTACTTCATTTATATATATTTCTTTAAATAAATGAACAGACAGGTCTGCCAGAACCCCCACACCACCAGCGCCGCCACACTCCTCCTTCCTCCCATCGTCCTTTTGTCTTCCCAACAATGCCGCCTCTGGCATTTTGATCACAGCTTCAAGGTCCCCGACGCCTGAGCTGAAGTTGAAAGCATCAAGAGAAAGGAACTCCAATTAGGTTTTCTCTCCTCTCATAATTTATTTTCAATCAAACAAAAGGAATTACACTGCCTTTTACAAAAAAGAAAGGGACAACATCTGTGCTGGTGTGTGAGCTACTGGAGGTCCTGTTAATTATTCGACATGAATTTTGACATTACCTCCCACTCTATATGAATTATAATGCCAAAAATTGACAGAGTGTTGTACATCCCCTGATAGCTGCTCGCTGTTATTACTGCCGTTATTTTCCCCCCACTCCTATTAGCTGTGATTTGTAATTTACCAGCCGACTGTTTAGCAGCAGGCCTTTTCTGCAGGGAGCCCAGGGATTCCCAAAATGAACTAAATTACAGTAAAGCGCTGATTATTTTTGGCTAATGCTTTCAAATACAGACCGCAGACAAAACATCCACTTCTACAGTAGAGGTGAACTGATGTTTGGGCCGAGCCTAAAAAAAGTTTTTTTTTAAAAGTTCCCCCTAACCCAGTTTTAACATCAAAACTCACTCTTACTTTACTGCTATAATCCCGATAATAATGACGATGTTTGTCGTTTGTTGGATGATTAAGTACACTTCTTTGGCAACGTAAAAGTTGGACTCAATTTGAATTTGATGGATGCGAGACGTCCATTATGTGTCTGTTTTTTCACACACTTATTTTTTTATCATTACTATTAAACCCCAACTCGTATATATTGGAGCTTTTGGAAAGAATCTGAGTTTTGGAGTTGTAATTAAGACTTGGATGAGGACGCGAATGGTATTTACAGGTTTAGGCAATAAATGCTGTCATGTGGCATCAGTCCATTCAATGTCTTTGTCGCTCCAGCCAAAGCACCTCTTTAAATCAGTTTCAACAATGTGTTCAATGACCATGTGTGATAAACGGTGTCACTTCTATTGATAACTGAGTACCATCCTCCGACTCTGCAGCTACACTCAGCTCTGAGGAGTGTTTTAGCATCTTTCAGCTTTGTAATTATGTTGCAGAGACACAACTCAAAATAAATGCTGATGTTGCTCTGTGTCTGCTGGATGTGTAAACACGTTCTCCACACAAAATTATGAGGTAATAATGTGTGAAAGTTGTGTTCACAGCCGTTCTGCTGCCCCCAAGTGGTCAATAATCAATTATTTCTCCTTTAATATCTCTTCAATAGAATCATAACTTTTATAATAGTCAACAAGACACACATTTGAAAAAGGGAAATTGATAACCTTCCCACTACTCCTGGAAAACAAATATCCCTGAAATACCCCTGGAGAAAAGTTGAGTTGCGATATTATTCAGCCAGCACCTGGTGGCCAATAGAGGAACTGTATCTGAGGGCACTTCAACATTTAGGAAGAAAATTAATATGTTTTAATGACTAATTTAGACCAAAACTACTCATGCACACAAGCCAATGCCCAGATTACACATTACAAGTGTACGAATTGTTGATTTTCATGTCCTCACGGAGGTAGAGCACCTTCTTCTGTACCACAGCATTTCACAGCACTCTGTACCGCTTATTGTATAATAAACATCTGCTTCAATTTCTCATGTCGCCTCCTCACAAACGCACTCAAAGTGTGCTTTCTTATGATGCTCGGAGAGGGAGAAAGGTAGCAGGCTGAAAAGTCTAAGCCAATCAGTGTTACTCGGCTCCTTCCTGGATGTTCAGTACAAGGTAGCCTGGAAAGCTGACAGAGCCAATCATCGACAAAAGCCCGCACATAACCCCAGAACCTCCCCCGCCCATCCGGGCACCTTGTCATGTCACATTAACGTCCCCCCGCACGCCGAAAGACTTGCGTGGTGCATCA
Source organism: Bovichtus diacanthus (assembly GCA_943590825.1). Taxonomy (NCBI): domain Eukaryota; kingdom Metazoa; phylum Chordata; class Actinopteri; order Perciformes; family Bovichtidae; genus Bovichtus; species Bovichtus diacanthus. Next base: position 2,789,372 of record CALSBV010012432.1, read on the forward strand.
AACCATCCTGGATCTAGTTTCATCTGAGGAAAGCTTTCATCGACAGGATCATCACGTTGCAGCACTTCAGCCCCCAAGGCAAATACTGTATCTCGTCTGAATTACTTTGTTAGACACTTAAACTGCTTCAAAACAGCTAATGTCGGTCCTGAGATCTCCGAAGAAGCCTTTCATGCTATCACTTTATTTGCTTTACTGAAATAAACAGAATTTATACGCCGAACATGATGTTGTATAACGTAAATGTGAGGATTATTCACCCACAAATGAAATGTATTCAAGAGTTTGAGTCCTGGATTTAAAAATCACCACGTTTTGTTTATGTATTGCATTCTGAACCGTATTGCAATTACAAATACACTGAATGTTTATTGAACTTTCTGGGCAGATTAGGTAGCTGATACAGCACAAGTACAAGGGTTAAGCAGGGAACAGAGAAGCACCTCAATGCAACACGCTGTGTTCAAACTGAAGTTAACGCTGCATGGGAAAAAAAACGCTGACCGATCAGCCCTTTAAAATGAGACCTCTCAGTTTGCACAGCGGGGGAGACTTTGGAGGGGCCGCTACAACCTGCAAGGCAATGGACCATGTGCAAGTGAACCGGTGCCGTGCCATTGTTTCCGATGGCCCATTTCTCCAATTTTCGGAATAATGGGCCGTCAGAACAATGGGCAGTCCCCAGGAAACACAAGTGACCGAGCTGGCACTGATGCTAATGAGCTAATCTGAAAGCATTTTAACTGGCCTTCGAAAAGCTATTTCTTCAATGTGATTTTGAAGCGAGTGAAGAGTTTTTATGTTGGACAGTGGATACGTTTAAGCAAAACATTTGTCATTTTACTACAATGGCGTTGAGCTGTGCCGATTTTTGTTTTCCGATGTGTATCCAATATCCATGAGCAACATCTCCCTGCACAGCTGTCTTTAATTTCCCCTGACAGATTGGACCTCGAGTCAGGTGGAAGCTGGGTGTAGCTATGCTATGTATATAAAAAATTAACTCTAAGCAAATATCTTTACAAACTATGTAAAACATGTTTGTTATGCTTTAGAGTTTGTCGTTTTATTTTCGTAATATCCGTTGTAATATTTTCGATTCCCAAAAGTTTCCTTTTCAAGAAGTCTCTTTGAAAAGTATTTCCCTCTATTCAATTCCAAGGTTGTTTTTCTCCTGAATCTGGTTTCCGTGATGCAACTTCAAAGGGAACCACAGGATAACTTCCACCATGTCAGTGTGTGTGTGTGTGCTCTCGCACTTCTATCTTTGTGAGGTCCAATTGTTTTCCACATCTTTAGACTCACGGCTTGGTGGCCAGTCTACACATCGTCGAGGGTCATTTATGGGTCGAGGGTTTAGGAATTTCAAGTCCTGGCACCTTTAAGAGGACAGCACAAACTCTTACATCCCTGCCCTCGCTGGTTTATCGGACAATTAAAAACCAGGACCACATTTCTCACCTGGTTGTCATGTGAAATAGATGGTTTATTCATATAGTTTTGCTGCCTTTTCAGAAGGTGAAAAGCTTTGTTTTTTGGGTTCAATTTGGGCAGAACTGAAGGCTGAAGAACCCCAACCAGACAACTTTACAGCACCTTCCTGCAATATTGTGAGAAACTTATATTGTGTTTCTTAAAAAGGGAAGTGTTGTATAAAATTGAAGCATATGTTAATAAGCAAGACAAGTAAACAGAAACTGCCTTTTGTTTCATTCTTATGTTTGTTTTTAGAGAAACCTTGTTATTGTGATGTCTCTACAGTGAATTGCGAAAGACTGACAAAGACAGGTCACAGCTCTTCTTGTATTTGCGCATTAAAAAGCCTCAATTTCCTCATTATTATTCATTTCCTCTCTCTCTCTCTCTCTCTCTCTAGAACAGTGAAAAAGGTCCCTGCAGATGTTCACTTGGCTTTTATGTCAAAAGCTATCTGACTGATACAAGGAAATGTCAGCCGAATCCAAAAGTTAAAAAAACAACCTGATTATTCCTTTCCGTGAAAGGTCACCTGTGACACAGTATCTCCAAAACGTAAGATAAATTTGTACAACATTAGGTGTATCCAGCCATACCCAGACCGGTCACATGCGCCCGTCTCTGCTCAGCCTAAAAAAGAAACAATTGGCTGCGGACACGCTCAACTTGCGCCTCGGAGTCGCATGTTTTCCTTTTGATTTCAAAATCTATGGTTGTCTGATAAACCCCATGTAATTCAACAGCGACTGCAACTCATCCTAAGACTTTTGATGTGCCTACATAGTGAAAGTACACACTTTAAAGCAGCTGACATTAGTGTGTGTGTTCGCACAATGAAACCCGGTGTCTCCATCAGGCTGAGTGTGCACATGCGGCCATTTTCTCCCATAGGTGATCGCTTTGTTCACTCATACAGGCTATGGGAGATGTAAGAAGATTGCTTTTTATGGATTGCATTCTTAACAGCTAGGAGTGATGTTTCCTCCTGGCTGGCTGAAAACACAGAGGGTGATGGAGACGCTTTGCATTGTGCATTGGTGCACGGGTTGTTCTCCGAAGGCCGTGGCAATTTCAAGTTGCAGTCACATTTATCTTTGCAGGAATATTGCAAAAACTGTGGTAATATTGTGCTGTAGGTATTTTGATGATTTACTCTACATCGTCTGTAATATAAAGCACAATCTAGGACCAGAGCGAATGCATGAGAACAATATATACACTGGGGGGGGGGTTACATGTGGCTCCCTGCTGAGGAAGGCACACGTTTCCATTGGAACTCTGACAGTGAATGCAGCGCAGCATACCTTTTTCTTCTGCCTAATGTTGCAAATTATTGAAATAATTTCCCTCCACAACCTGTATCATGCGGATCTTTCCAGAAATAATTTGAGGAATCTTTTCATGTTTTCAATTAGCTGCTTTTATAAAAATAAAAAAATAAAAAAAAAAATCTCTTCCTCCCTGGTTGACATTTGTTCTAATTCAGGATTCACTTGGAAATGTTGCAGGGCATCACAATAATAGGCACTTTATTTTCCCTGTCAATCTTCTACAATGGGAAGGAGAAGTGAGAGGAGTTTACAAATAATTACTGGAAGAAATGCCCCCCCCCCCACCATTCTGCCTCAGAAAAAAATACGCAAATATTCCTCTCAGGGAGTAATTACAGTCTATATTGACACAGTACAATTGTTGTTGTTTCCGGGAAATATGCTGCAGTCTCACCTGATACACATATATCTCTAATCTTTCTTAGTTTCGTTTTTTTTTCTGTTTCCTATAAACTAAACCTTCCTGCATGCTTTTGTGTGGGTTACAATGGATGGTGACTCAGAAAAAATATAAAATAAAAGCATCCTCTCAAACTGCTTCTCCACTGACCCTGTTACATGGATACATAAGTATGGAAAAAAAAGCACAATAACCCGTTTGATCATAATGTAATTTTATATAAATTCAGGACATAAGCATATTTATTTATTAATACTTCATCGATCAAACCAAAACTACGCCCTTGGATCGAGGGGAGGGGGGGGGGGGGGGATTCACCCTCCTGGCTCTTCCAGTGTCCTGATGGAGGTGAAAACTAGGCTAACCTTGCTTTCTGTTTCCGTTGGGACGAAGTGGCAGATGTACAGAAGCATACTTGCCCTCCCTTGAATGCACACACACACACACACACACACACACACACACACACACTCTCTCTCTCTCTCTCTCTCTCTCTAGGGTTCTGTCTCAAGCCTAGCCAAAATCCCAAGCTGGGGTAATCCAAAGGGGAGCTCAACTCTACCACCGGGTCTCCCTTCAAATCCTACGACTGCTCACCACTGGAAGGAGGGGGGCGGAGGGGGAGGCGGTGGGGGGGCGTGTTTTGCTCACAGTCCAACACAGTGCTGTTGTCCCTATGGAGACAGTGGCAGAGGGAGCGACTCGGACACGGGCGTTTCATGACTTTGTGAGGCCCCAGCTGAGTGTCGCCAGCTGTGAGCACGCTCTGTACTATTGCAAAAAAAAAAAGAGAAAAAAACAACAACACACATACACGCCGTCATCTCTCTCCTGGGGTGTAGCTGCACATTACATACATTTCATACAACAGCCAAGATTCCTCAGCCATTATTACGCAATTTAGCCTCATGAAACGGTTTGTCTGGTTTCTTACGAATAAGATTTCTTCCGTTAGGCAACACAACTACTTAGTTAGGTTTCTTAAAAAAAAACTTGCGGTTTGGCTCAAAAATAACTACAGAAAGGCCGTTTACTTTTCATATACCTACGAACGGTCTATAAGAACAACCTGGATTACGTCACATAAAATAGGTGAAAAAAATTTAACAGGGAAACAATTTCTTTTTATCACTCAAAGTATTCTGGAAGCACAACAATCAATGTCAAGAATAATCGGACCACACGCTGCGGTCAGATAATCAGCAGCGAGGCCGCGAGTTTAGCCTTCAATCATGGCGTGGAAAATCTGAAAACACACCAGAAACCCAAAACGTGGTAAAAAAAAGAGGCTGAATAACAAGATGGGGAAAAAGTATTGGTACATAAACTAAGCTGGGGAGTAAAACCAACACAGATAGACACTGTACGAATGGCACTATGGGGAAATCAAAGTGCATGGTAATAGCAGATAGTGAAATTATTGTCTTTGACATTTTGGATATACTTTGTAAACTGGGAGCTTCATGGATGCGTTTCATGTGCTCACAATCAATTCCCTGGTAAGAAGATCACAGTTGGAAAAAGAAAGAAAGCCCAGCTTGGCCAACTATGCAACACTGGTGATTAACATTTACCTGACAATGATATTCAGTGTTAAACCCCAAATGACCTCCCAGCGTCAACATATGCATGGATCCCTCAAATGTGGGCATCCATCCTAACAGACTGGGCAGATATGATTTGCAGTCATGAAATATTTACATCGAATATCCACACACAATCTGTAAACTGCTGGAGTGACCTAATAACAGCTCATTTCCCATCCCATGTGCAAAGCAACCAAAGTTCAACATCTGCTCCCGCCAGTTTGGAAAACACTGGGAGGCAGAGGATGGCTGGGAGGGGGGAATGGTGTCATTCATTTGGCAATCAGAATCTGAATGTTAATCACTTCATTTGCTTTGTCTGGTAAACGAGCAGAACATTTGTGAAGGTGATAACGACGCAGGGATAAACGAGCATTATATACAGTCGTTTTGTGTGCAACAGGAGCTCAAACATGTCTGCAAATGGATGCACATAAAGTATCTCTGCATCCAAAATATATGCCGTAATGGGGGGTGGGGCAGGGGGGGGGCAAACATATGAATGTTGGACACACTGAAGACAGAATTGAGCTGAAAAAGTTTGAAATGAAATTCTCTCTGATGTGAAAACTTTAAAATCCGTTCCATCTATTATAGGAATCCGAGCTATTCTCTTTGAAGGAGCAAACTATAAAGTTTTTTACAGCCCCCCCCCCCCCCCTTGAGACATTGAGGGCTTAAACAATGATTGGCTGTGCAGCACGTGTTCGTAATACAGGCTCGAAAGAGTTAATATGAGAGGATTAGTTCATGCAGAAAGTTGCAATGGACTTATGAAATCATACAAGGTACTGGCGCTGTCCAGTATCCCGGGATTTAGAGCCAAGTTTCTGGGAACCACGGACATTACAGTTCCCAATATCCTGTTGGAAACTGATGCTGGGCACGGAGTTCATCCAGCCCGTCACCAAGCCACGCCCTTAATTATGCATAACTTTAAGCTCTAATAAAAGGTAAAAGTGTGAGTTCTATAAAAATTCACCCCCGCGCAGTTGTACTTTTGGGGCTCGACTCGCTTTTGGAATGAGCCCCAAGTGGCTCTTAGAGGAACTGCAGTTTGTGGCACGTCACTTCTCCGCCCTGGAGTTTGCCGATGGAGTAAAGCTCACACATCACTCTCAAGTTGAGCCTGACCAGTCTGTGATGCCTCACAACAAAGGAATCCACAGGGGCACGAAAGGAAACGATTTGCAGTCCTGCCTTTCGCCTATAAGCTGTCCGAGTGTGTGAATTAGGATAAAAAGAAAAATCTCTTCTCAAAGACTCCCCCCCCCACCCCCATCTGCTGAGGTTGGCTGGTACATCCAGTATATCTGTTCCACCGTGCAACATTTATTCCAATAAAAAATGTTAGATATTTGATTTGCATCCTCGTGTGCACAGCATGTACAGATCACTCTGCGTGGAATCTCGGATTTCACACATCGCATCGCTGCAGAGGAGAGAGATGGTCCCTGCGGTGACACAGCAGCTTCTGCCAGGGGTCCATCATATAAATAAGTACAAACACAGACCGGAGCCACAAACACACATTCCCTCAGTCATGCTGAGATATTTGGATTTAGAGTGACAGAATTCGGCTAAGGTAAAAAAAATAAATTTAAATGGCAATCTGGTTTATTTGCTTGTTGACTGGCAGTTTATTGCAGATCAGGTGTGTGAGACAGAACGCTGAGCATCGACTGACTGCAGAATCAGGTTATGATCAAAACTTCAGCTCAGATTCTCTCTGATCCTCCAGTCGTCCAAAACGTCACCTCTGGGACCTTTCACACAACCCTTCTCTCAACAGCGTCCTCCTCTCTTTTGTCAGCGTACAAGTCAGCGGCTCCACATCCAAATTATTCAGCGGGCCAGGACGAGGCAATCTGCTGGAAAAATGGGAACTGAGAGAATGGTAACAAAGTGTCATGAAAGAAATTGGTCGAGCCCCCTTTTCTTCTCTCCTCTGCTGGTTCACTACGCCAAAAAAAACAAACAACAACACATCAATCTTGCATGCTGTTGACAGATTTCGGAACACCTTTGCGCCGACATTCTGTTTGTCATTTGAATAATTTGTGCCATTGTTGTTTTGCGGCCAGACCATATCAACAATTTACAGCAGCTGTGCGGGCTCTCGTGGCGGTGTCTCGTTTGGTATTTCCAACTCTGAAAAACTTTATGCGACAGTTGCATTTGCAGTGTAATGCTGATTCAATATATAGAAGTACTCTGGTGGCTCAGTTTTTTTTCCCTGGCACTACACAACTGTTTTGATTCATCGTCCAACTGCATGGCCATCATTTTAAATCCCCTGTAGATTTGTGCAAAACTGTACAAATCAGAGATTCTGTACTTTCTAAATGATCACGATAACATGGTCAGAGGAACATTTACAGTAGCATTGACCCTTTCCCTTCTTGTTCTACCATTGCTCTCATTATAAGCTGTTTGGGGGCATGTGAAACTTTAAGAAATACTCCTACTGTTTAAATGTAAGCATTTTTCATAAATATGCATTTAAAAACTTTTTACTGTGAATGTTTTTTTTGTACGAGTACGCTGTCGAACTGAAAGCCTTTTCAGCCTGCAGAGAATCAGTATGACAGGTCCAGTCTTTTTTTTTTTAAAACTGCTTTTTACAGTAACAAGGAGCTGAATCATGAATCAGACAGCCAGGAGGACCAGCATCCAGCGCACGTCCATCACATCACAAATGGCAGTTTGCTTCACCGCAGTCCAAAAGCCACGGTCGGCATGCCGGCGAGTCACAAAACAGACAACCGTCACAAGGAAGAGATAAAGTGCCCACTCCCAATCGCTCACATATGAAACTGACCAGTGATACAGAATGGGAGGATGTAGTTCAATCCGTGGTTTTTCAACTTCACCGTTTTCTCTCATAATCTCCCGTTGATGCTCCGCAGAGACTTTACCAACTTGTCAACTGTCGCTAGCGGTGTGGCCATCAACCACGACACGCAGAGTACCCCCGACACACGACTTCCAGAAAACCGCTGTGTCCATGCCCAGTGGACGAAACGAAAAGGAAATTGCAGAAAACTGGGAGAATATGTTGTCCTAGTAATTGCCGTCTATCACAGAGCACAGGACGACGACCTCCCCATTCTCAATACCTATAAAGCTCTGATTGGCTTGTGTTTCTTCCAACTGAGGAAACAGTGAGCACAGGACACTTGACCTATTTGAATCACAAAAAATAAAATTAAAAATCAGATTTCATTCAGAGCTCCGCGACTGGAATAATACCAGACAAAGAAGAAATCAACGGTTTCATTCAAAACGTCGTATGTCACTTATTTGAAGGTAAAATTGAATGTGAGCACTGCCATTATAATTACCTCCGTCCAGGAGATCATGTTATCGGCAGTTCGGTTTGTTGGCTTGTTTGTCAGCAGGATTATGCAGAAAATACCTCCCGAATATCCATAAAGTTTGGAAGTGTGTAGCAGGAGCCAAGAAAGAAGCCGATCCGCTTCAAAGGGTGAATATACGCATGTATTTTTGAATTATGTGAGAATAATCAATATGTAAACTGTTACAATGAGCCTTATTGTGTCCTTAATTAGATGTAATATGTGATATGTAAGATGTTATTGAATTAAGTAACTTAGTGGCCAATCTACTGTGAAATAAGAAGCAATATTTGTAAACTGAAGTGGAAGAGTACACCACCTAAAAGGGTGACAGAAGATCTGATTGGAGCAGAGAAGCGCTGAGAGGCGTGGCCTGAGTGCCAACAAGGGGCCAATAGGACCTGGCCCCAGCCAACCAATGGGAGAAGACTACACCTGAAAGGTATAAAATATGTTGTAAACAAGAGATCGAGGCCATTCTGTGGATCTGTGAGACAGAGGAACTACTTAAATGTGGTCAGTGGACAGTGACATGATCCGCAGCTGCGTACTTTTGTAATGCTCATCACATCATCATCGAATAAATATCGTTTACCTGAAGAGAAGTTTTCCGAAATTGTTTTCTACGCATCTCTATTTCAAATTATAAGAACACGACAATTATCGACTATAGATTTGAATTATTTCTTTAAATGAATAGAAAGACTGCATGCTCTTACTTTGAAATGAATGAATTGATGAAGTCATCAAAAGGCACGTGCCATCCGGAAGTTTTGTTGGCGAGGCTGGCGAGAAGTTTGTCTCAAAACTCTGCGTGTGAAATGCGAATCCACAAGCGTAGAATTGAGATTCACGAATACATTTTTTTTAATTCACAAAATAAAAACTGGATTCACCAATGCCCGTTCAAAAGTTGTAAATGTTAGGAAGATATTTAGAAATGCTTTTCATTTATTTTGAAATGAACTTAATGTCTTTACAATCCATTTTTAATGTCTTTGTTTTTTTCCTTCTGCATTCGTGGAAGCCGTTTTATATTTACAAATGACACGTTTACACACGGATTGTCGATGTGTTCACACAGATAAAAATGAAACAATCTTCATAGGGTTACCACAAATTGTCAGCATAGTGTGGGAAAGATATGCAAGAGAAAAAAAACATGCTCTGCCCTATATTTAATGATTTATTTTCCTAGCGCTTTCTGCACCTTTGACAGCTCATACAAGCATCATCTTCATTTTGCCTTCATTTCTTCTGGTCTATCTAGGTCTCACTTTTGGTTCGTCTCCGTCTCGGTGTCTGTTACCATGCTCCGCTAATTGTTTTCTCATCTCACCCTCCAGGGACGTGTAGGCATGGCCTTGTTATTCTTGCTGATCAATGTGATTTATAGGTTTAGGGAGCGGGACATGCAAACTTTCTCATCTCCTGGGGATAAACCGAAGAAATCTATCTCACACACACACACACAGTGTGTGGGGGCCAATCCAGACCTGAAAATGACTTTGTCCAAAGATCATCATGGAAGCAGTAGCACTCTTCAAATTGAGCTTCTGTCTCTTAAGTTGTTCTTTTTTTTCCTCCCAAATACGCAACTTAAGCTTTATACTAGCACAGTGCTTTGTGGAAGTGCTAAAAATATACAGTATCCTGATGTTACTCATCGGAAACACCTGGAAACCTGTTTCTTTTTTTTTTCTTCCACAAGTTACCATTGTGCATCTAACTGTCTAACTACAGTTAAGCGGATGAATTAGTTTGTGCACTGTGCAGTAACTTGCCTTGATGCAGATGGCCTCCTTGTTAACATAATCATGTTGGCCCTGAGGAGGACAGCAGGAAATCTTATAGCTGCGGAGATAATTCGATGGTAATTGTTGGCACCACTCTTGATTCAGACAGTAGATTAACTGTCGTTTTTATTGATCGTATTCACGACTCAGGCTGGTTAATAACAGGCTATGGGACAATAAAAGCCTTTCAAAGACTGTATGGGATTAAAGCTTCTCTGACTTCTTCAAACATCTCCCTCATCCTTAATGATGGATCACACTGTGCACCTGCCAGACAGATGACATGCGGCTATCAGTGTTAGTCACAGCGTGACTTCCATGAGATTGATACCAATACAGTTCATCATTCAGAATTAGTCTTAAACCTCAACAGAAGAAGTTGAATGTACCATGTAAAAGAATAATCTCCATCCGGCTCAGAAAAACTCTGCACACAGTAAAGTGAGATTTTTTCTTTTCTTTTAGCTTCATTTATTTCTAGCTTTAAGATAATACCGCTGACAACTGGCATTTGCAAAGTTGTTTTTGGGCTTTAATTTAAAATAGGCTACTGTGTGATGACTTTACAGCACACATTTCTAACTGTTAAATGTTCAAATTGATTCCAACATGAACTTTCACCTTGCTTCTTTGTTAGTAACATCTGCATTGTGGTCATTGTTCTGCGATTATTCTTTTGTGCTCGTCGTAATGACTGCGCAAAACTGCCAGCAGAGCGTAAAAGTACGTGGAACTTGGATTTATGGCACTTTCTAGTCATGTGGAATAGAGATGGGAAACCTCATCGGACAAGTCCAGATGAGTTCAGTGTGTGTGTGTGTGTGTGTAACAAATACTGTGCATTAAACAAATTACATTCGGTTACATTTGGGTTTAATGACCTTAAGCGGCAGACTCATATTTGTTTTCTGTCAGGCACTTAACCATAACCCTGCCTGGTCATCATTATGACACATTTTATGTTGATCACAATGCTGTTTACGAGGCAGAATTAGTTAATTACAGTACTTTTTTTTTTTTTTTTTTAAAGCACAATCTCCTTTTGTTGTGAGTCTAAAGTGAGGAACAACCAACAAACCCTGACCAGAGGATTTCAGATTCGTACTGGTGAGATGGGACTGCAGTAGCTCTTTTAATGCACGGCTCTAAACGTGATCACAAGAATCATGTGCAGAACACGTGACGATGCCAAACTTTGATTTGGTGACATATAAACATCCTGAGCTCAGCAGAAATGCTCCTCAGCCTGCACAACCAGTTTAATGTCACTGGATGATCATTTTTTATTTTTTTTTAAATCTGTTTTCCAATGGCTCAATCAATATCTTCAATTAACTCCAATTAGACTTGTTTAAGGACAATTAATCATTAAAACAACCAAGAGAGGAGGGTGGTAAATATTTACTTATTCATCATTTCGCATTTCTTGTTTTGCTCATGATTATTTTATGAGCCAATTTTCCTATAATGTGCGCGGCATTCTAATCTAATGGACTGGCGTCCCTGATCGCACATTCATCATGGATGTTAGACCACAATCTTTAATCCCTGCTTCAGACTTCTATTGATAAAATACAGTGGAGAGCAGGAACTGCAAAGTTAATGGACTATCACTCCCCCTAAAAAGAACTGATTGTACCATTCAGCAGGGTCACATACACAGTGAGAGGGGTCCAACAAGAGAAAAACTGGGGAAAAGTGAGTGAAGCGAAAGAGTGCATTTTCAGTTCTGCGGGTTAATTTGGTGCCTTTCAGCTACAATTGCCGTGTCTAAACATTCATGAGCCGTAGAGGGATGGCGGGAGGAAGGGAGAGGCAGAGGAGGGGTGGGCAGAGAAAAGAGAGGAATGGACGGAGCAACAGCGCAGCGCTCAGACACAAGAGGGAGAGCTGGAGAGGCAGCTGCTGTGTGAGCTCGTCCACGACGCTTTGAGCAGGTAGAGCGAGCGCAGGCATCAGAGGGAGGGAGAGAGAGAGAGTGCAGGAGGGAAAGGACGGAGGGAGGGAGGAAGTCTAGTAATTTCACCTGAAGATTACTTTGTCTCACACTTCTTTCGCTGGAAGGAGCAACGAGGAGGGAGCAGAGTTGATCAGGAGGTGCCAGCTCTTGCTCTCTGGTCTCTCTCCACCCCCCCTCCCTCTTTTGCATGGGGGGTCAGCTGGACTTCTCTGCTAAACCCTAGTTATCAGCCTCCACTGGAAAAACTGAGAAATTGAAATCGGCTCGGTAAGGAGTGAAGACTAAGAAAAAGTGAGAAAACTGCAGTAATTTCCACTGGCTGAAGGGAGGAGAAGTTTTACTGAAAATCTACTACTGAGAGCTTTAAAAAGGTAGGATTTACACGTTTAATATTTCTGTACTAACATGTGTCGGATAAAACTGCATCACCTCACCTGCTGAATGTCACCACTTACATCTGGATTCATCTAAAATGCTCATCATATATTGAGTTTTTTTGCAAATAATGATCAGAACAACCTGTTACAAGGTAAGTCTTTCAATGCATTTGAGTGCTGGCAGAGTCTCTTCCATCTATGCATGTCCTGCCATCACGAACACCATTTATTGACTTTGGGGAGCAATTTTCACTTGGGAAAGGAGAAAGACACGAAAAAGATGAGCTGAGAATGAAGAGAGAAAGCAGAAGGAGGGAGAGGGAGAGGGAGGTAGAAAGATCTGTGGGAGAAACGGGGAGTTTAAAATGAACAAGAGGGGGAGGTTGAGAAAAGACACACAAGAGTGTGAAGGAGAGTTGGACTTCGAAAGACAGACAGAGAGAGTAAAAGAGGAATTGGAGGAGGAGGGATGGAGGACTGGAGTGGCGGGGGCTCGCTGGCAGCCAACTCGGTAACCACGGCAGCTGACACGAGGGAGAGCCAACAGGGGACAGTGGGATTTCTATTTTTCACCCTTGCCGAGATACGCCGGGGCTCTGCCAAGTCCCCTGCCTCATCCTCCACGGATAAAGATTTCATTGTGCGGCGCTGTGACCGAATTCATTAAGCATCTACATGTACTCTCTCCTGGCCGCTCGCACTCTCGCGGTCTCCCTCTTTCCTCCACAAACTCCCTCTGCACTCGCACTCTCCGGCTGACACTCTCTCCCCGTGTGATCCTCCCCTCTCGCTTTCCTTATAGTGTCAATTGGCTCTATAATCAGCTCGCGTCGTGTTGTACCAACAGTTATGTTCTGTAAGTTTATCAACCCTGGTGCGTCAGCCTTCATGCGGCCGAGGGTCACCTGATATTCAATAGATGGAAACTCTGCGACATGGGAATTTGGGGAGTTGGTTGGCCCGGTAAAGGGGTGTGAAATCAGGTTGACGCTTTGCAGTTTTAGTGTCACTCTGACATTGTCAATTCAACAGAATAAAAAACACAGCTGTCTGTTCAGTATGTTCTTGCATTCAAAACCACATTTCCTATTGAAGTTTGTTTTTTGTGAGGCAACATACAATCACAGTTTAGGAGGTCATAGTGAATACAAAAGCTACAGTTTTAGAGAATTGGGTGGGGGGGGGGGCTGAAGTAGGAGAAAACTAAGGTTTTTTGTACGTGTTCGCTGGATAAATCAGTCTTTTCATGCCTTTCCAAGTCCTCATCCCTTTAGGTTAAAGGCTGGTAAAAGGCTCATTTTGTTACTAGGATGCGAGACACTTCGCTCGCGGTGAAATCAATAGCCCAGTAAATTCTTAATTGAATGGCTTCAGGGCCTGGTGCCTGATGGTGCTTTATGCACTACCAGAAGGCACCTTTCAGAGCACGCAGAATAACAAGGACCCTGCCGGCATTGTTGCGGTCTGGGAAACAATGTCACGTCAATCAGCCAGGCCTGGCAGGCGTCAGAGGGAGTGTGTTAGTGCTTATCCAACTGCCATGTTACGTTTTAGCCCAGGCCGGTGTCATATTACCTCAAGCTAGATTTTGTTCTACTAGTTTTGGCTCATTCGATCATTATGCAGCACATTTTCCCAGTGATATGCGTCTCCGGGGAGCAGTATCGTAGACGTCTTCATGGTGATCGAAGACGTAAAAACCAACCTCGGGGAAACATAGTTGAAATGGACACTTGGTTGTCAAAAAGGAGACGTATGCTTTCTGTACACAAACAAGCCTCATAGTACTTTGTAGCAGAGCGAATCCTTCTGCGGGAGCTGTAACTCATCCGTCTGAGCAGTTGATGGATTGACTGACCTTGGGGCTCTTGTAGCCACGTCAACACAAGCAAAAGACTACAATGCATACTTTTGGTCAATTTGCCGAGTGTCACGGAACAGAATCCCACCCATCACTTTGTTAACCAGTTTGTCCACAATGGAAAGGGTGTAGATATCATTTATAACAGAAATGTACTGAATTAATATTATTTTAAACTGAAGTGAATGGAAGTCTTGAACATTTTGTGGATTGAAGAGTAAAACTAAACCGATGAAAAACTAAACGTTTATTTTGCTACTAAAATGCTGTTTCTGGCTTGTGTTTTCCCCAGTTAAAGAGAAGTAATGGATAGTACTTCTCTGAAAGTGGATAGCGGCTCCTTCCATACGTTTACGAAACTACCAATCCAATCCGTATCAATAAATTAATTAATTAATACGAATACTAACTTCCTCCAAATGTTTAAAGACACTTCTGAAAGAGCATATTTTGTCCCAAACTGTGGCGAGGATTAGAAATATATACAGTTTTAACGAAAGATGTCTGCACTGTTCTAAGCAGCTCGTTTCCGGAAGCATCTGACGAGCGCTACAAGTTAAAGAAGAGGCACATGGTGGACAAATGAACTGAGGCAGCTAAAACTACAACTGTAATTTAAACTGTCGGCACCAACACAGCTAATAAAACTCCCTCCACCTTAAAGAACACCTACAGCAAGTAATAAGTTCGTACCTGTGGCATTCGGAGTCTTTAAACACAAGCGACACCTCCCCTTTTCCCTCAGTGTATATCAGGGGTGTCAAACTCGATCACAGAGGGGGCCGAAATTAAAAACGGGGACTACGTCGAGGGCCAAACAGGGTCAACATTTATTGAACAGGATAGACTCATTGGATAATATTCATATTATCGCGAGCTGAATACAAATGCACCGCGACCCGGTGGCCTTGAGTTTGTGGTGTATGTACAGTACAATAATGTGTGTAATTCACCTGTGCACGCTCCATTGTTTGTGTGATAGTCAAAACAAATTATTCAGTGCCCAGAAGATGCAGGTTTTCATTTCATTAAGCTGCTCCTGCAACTCCCTCTAAACTCAAACAGTAAAATATTCCATACCTTATGGAATTGAAGAAAACAATCATGTTCTCGCTTCATTCTTCTTTTACTGACTCTCGGGCAAGAGATGCATTCAAATTGAGAGTGGCTTAAAATAATAGACAGGAACACATCATCTCCGAAATTAATTTGAATCGATTCTCCCCGGTCCTTTCCCCCCTCTCCTGCCTTGACAAGGTTTGCAGAAGGACATTTTAAACGTTTTAAGGCCACATGTAGAAATCAATTTCCAAATGAAGCAGATCCGAGACATCAGCCGTCTCTCTCTGTAGTCTCACTGTGGACAGGAGAGCAAACTGAGCAAATTCCAAACCAGCTTTAACTGTTGCACAGTAACACACTGTAGACCTCATTAGTTTTCGCTGAACAATGGATATTTCCTATTATAAAGAAGAAGCTCCCCACTCACCCGAGCAGGTAGGTGTTCTTGATAGAAGAAAGCTTTTATCTCCTTGAAACCAAAGAGAAATCAGAAGTCTAGTCTACGAGCATTTAGCTTGACTGAGACGAAATGCATGCGCGTTAAACCATATTTGGTTAGCATTTTAAGCTAATCACTGGGAGCCTAGCTAGTTTGCATATGGGTGAACATTAATGCCATCAAATATGTTATAGTACATCATCATTAACAGTTTTCAACTGGTCAAGATTACGAGTACAAGACTTCTGCTTTCATTTCTTTTCCACAGCAGACATTTTGACTGGTCAAAATAAAAGCACAGGTGTATTTAATAGCCTAACATTAATGATGGCTGAATTCCACATAGGGGAGGTCCTGGCTCACTGGAAAAAGCTCATTGGGACACTTAATGAAACTGAGCCATCGTTAGTTTCATTAGTTCCACCTCTTTGATTTTCTCACTCTGACAAGTCGAAAAGTCTGTTGTGAAAAAAGGTCTCTCACGTCCAGAAGCTGCAGGGTACAGACATCATGCAAATAGTAAGGAAACTGGAAATAAATGTCAGGCTTTTGCATATTTGGGCCCAGAGAACATGCACTTTCCTCAGCTGAGCTGTCCGACTCCTCTACTAATCGTCATTGGACCTAATGGCTCAGAGTGTGATAAAAATGAAAGAGTCATTTTCTATCGTTTCTGATAAGACACCGAGTCACATGAGCTGCGGTTTCCGACTGCGGCCAGTACTGCGAAATCACCACACAGCCCAGTGCTGGACCTCAGAGCTCGGGTGAGGGGCTGTCCATGCAACGCATTCTGCGATAGGATTGGAGGACAGAAAGCAAACAGGACGATGTCAAACTGTCTTACTGCTGTCAATAGAGGAGAGCGAGCATTTGAGGAAGCTGCTGCCCCCCCCTCCCCCCTCCCCCCATTGAAATGTCACCAGCTTATTAATTCATGTATCAGCAAATGTGCTCGCTGTCAACCTGTTCAAACATCCTAGCGACTCGGTTATCACACTCTGGATTAGAGCACCGGGAAAAGCACCTGAAACATAAGTGCAAACTGTGGTCCACAATTACATCAAAACCAAACATCCCCTATTTAATTTTTAACAATCCATCTCTCAGGCATAGGAGAAAAATAAACAGCCAATCGACCTTCGGCGAAGGCCAACATAATCATCACTTTGCATAAGGAATACAGTGTGACCTTGGTTCTGGCAGACCGTGATTATGTTTTATTGGCCCAAAAGAAGGAGTCCAATACTCACCAATGTACTCTGGCGGAATAAAATGGAGCGCAGTGGGGAATGAGTTATTGTCCCTGGAGTCGGTGAGCTCCAGTCAACTTTTCTCTCTCCTATAGCAGTGGAGGGGATGAGCCGCTATAAATCTGACCCAGAGATCCATTAGGTTTCTGTACTCTGCGGCACACAGTATAAGGCTGCTCTCTCTTTGTGTCGCTCCGTCCACTGCTCTTTGGACCGGCCCTGACAGTAACATAATCTGTAATGTTATTTAATGTTATTCAGGATTGTGTATGTGCATTGATGCATTTTTAAGAACATACAGTGTATGTCTCTTAAGCCCACACTAGAGGTCTTCATAAGGCCAAAATGTTTGGATCTGATCTGGGATCCAAGGAAAGTCAGACTCTGTCCAAAATAGAGCCGAAGACAACTAAACCCAATTCTAAATGCAGTACACCCAAAGGCTACACCGACACATGATGCATTTCCAATTAGCGAGCAGCCGCGGCCGACCAGTGACAGCGATCCTTTCTACAACAGCTGAGCTACCATTCAAGAAACACCAGTAAGTGAAAATATGAAGCCTGTTGACCCCTCGTACTAGGATGAATCAGTTTGACCATGGCTCATAGACAAATGTTCCATTAAATATCAAAAAGGATGTAATGTATATTTTTCTGACATTATCTGTGCAGTAACTGGTTTCTAGTGGCTTCTCCTTTCCATGTCCAGGCTCTACTACAGGACTGTATTTGAGCAAGTGTTTGCGTGTGGGTATATTTCTTTGTCCGTAACCTCTGAATACGGGGGAGGGGAGGGAGAGGGGGGGGGGGGGGGAAGTTTCCTGTCCGTATTCTCCTCCCTTGAACTCCAATCCATTATCTTCACGTATCAAATTCATCCCAACAGGTGTAGTGTGTTAAAGGATATGGGCCTGTGGCAGCCTGCCACAGATGAAAGAAGCACGAGATCAGGTGCCGATCGCTGGCTCTGCTTATACACACACACACACACAATCACACATATACCTGCATACCCTACACATTTCACAGGGGCCCCATCCATACTGCAGTTATCGCCCGCATCTTCTGCAGCTGTGAGGGAAGTGAGAGCGTCACGCCATGACGGTCATCTGATGGATGTGTAATGAAGTTTCTTTTTTTTCTTTCTTTTTACTGTCTTGGAGGGCATGTGACTCAAGTTTGGAAGACATGTTGCACTGCAAGATACAGTTTGCTCTCTGATTGGCTGGAAAGGCTTTTATCTGAGCTTCATCTTTAAACACTTTCTCCTTCCATAACCTGAAGCATCCGATCAATAGAGGGAGAGTCATATAGACACAAAAGACAAAGTCAGAAAAGAGAAGTGTCTCAGCGAATAGCAGGGAAGAAAACAATCACGAATTGCTAGTTGTTTGAGGTGAAAGAATACATCTTTACACTACACATTTTTCCTTGCAGTACTGGAAATTTAATATTTTTGCACTCGTTCCCTCCTGCAGAACTCTGCTAAACCCCAATCAAAAATGATTTACAACCTCATTCACACATAAATTCCGTAAAATTGCTAAAATTCATCTGCTAAAACAATGGCTTATGGGCTGATAAAGCAGCTATAAATCAATATTTTGCATTAGCAATGGCTGAAATGACAACATGTAATGTAAAAGGGGTCGCTTGCAGTGACAGACAAGTCTCATCGGACTACGGAGGAGCTTTAAAGCTTCACTAAGCTCACTGTTTTGGTTCATGCTCACCACTCTCATGGTGTTGTTTTCGGCTTATAAGCTCCTCGAAACCCACTGTCCACCTGTCCAGCTCCGAAAGACGAGAGACAGATAAAAGGTAGCAACAACACGGGGGACACAGTGGAGCCTTTAGCGGTTAAAGTGACAAACATATCTCTGAAGAGATGGTGGAGGCCAACAAAGAGCTAAAAAAGGAGAGTTGAATATTGTGCAGAATCACAAATCCAAATGTTAACATGCTCTGTGGTTGTGTTTGATAAACCGTCTGCCATATTTATATCATAAAAAATGTGTCAAACTTGTGCTTACAACTTGTTAATTAAAAACGCACAGGGACTCAATTCGAGAAGAATCCCATCACAACTTAAAAATAGTCTCATTTGCAGTATTTGGGTTTTTATTAAACTCATTTCATTTATTTGTGGATAAGAAGTGAAAAAGAAAAATAAGCTCACTTAAATGATGCACGGGGAAAGAGCTCCAGTCGAAAACTATTTATTTGCTCACGCTGAGCCAAAATGTCCCTTGTGTTCATGCACGCTGTTTGATGGGGCCGACATCGCAGACGCCTCGTGGCAGTGATGGGAGGGAGTGGTGGGGCGGGGCATCTACCTCTCACACACACACACACACACACACACAGAGATGAGCCATATGATCACACTGAGAAGTGATCTCTCCCCCTCATCCGCAATCATGACTCCTCTGAAAACACACTTCAACCCCTGTCCTCCTTCTTTGAAATATCATTACCTATGTCTTCGTTTTCCACGGAGGAGTGTATCGTAGCAGATGAGACAGAATGGAAGATATAGAGTAGGAGTGAAGCGAGGAAATAACCACAGCCAGAGTTCAGTGTCGGCTGTATACTGGAATTCCAAGTCAGATGATAGGATCAATTCTCCCTCCGATGATATCCAGGGTCTCGCGTGTCTCTCGAGGAGATTTAAGTGTCTCATGCGGTAGCCGTGAAATCAAACTTGTGGACACCGTGAAGTGGAACCTGTTACCATTTCCCAGCAAGTATAGTTTTGATCATTTGCAGATCAATAGATGTGTCTACATGCTTAGGTTAAAGGTTTCCAGACATCTAGGATACCAATATTTAGGATTTGAGATAAAAAAAAAAGAAAAAACAACATAAAATGACCTTATAAAGTTGATACTGTATAGCTAACAGTTGCCTATTTACACATGGAGGAGCTTTAATTCAGAGTAGTGTTTCTGTCTACCTGACACAAAGTACAATATCTGTTTCTTTTTGCTCTGGTTTGATACCCCTTAGTTCATTTTTCTTAACCTTATTCCCCTTAAAATGTGAGAACGATCGTCTAGACATTTTTTGGACCTGCAAATGGCCAAATCGGTGCCGACTGCTTTACGTTTCATATCCGAGAGTCCCAAATTGTGTCAGTATACCCTTGCTAGGTTATGGAGCAATGTCAGTAGGGGAAACACAATGCGCTGGCTTCCCTTCTCAACTTCTGTGCCGAGCTCTCATGGCCATATGTTTGAGTAAGTGCCTGTCTTGTACAACAACGTACCTCGCCTTGTCAAGTGGGCCATGGGATCCCTGTTTGCAGTCACTTCAATTCTTAAATCCTACCTTTAAATATTTGAAGAGCCAGACACAAATTAAGAACAAGGAGAGGGGAGGCTGCACAGCGCACATACAAGAATAGGAATGCATTCATAATGAATGCCCCTCAGTTCCCTCTCTTGATTTATTTCAAGAAGAATGAGCAGAGTGAGTGAGAGCGAAATTAACTTGTTTTACACAAATAACATGTGGTGTGAATGGCAATTGTTTTTTTTTGTTTTTTTCAGGAATGCAAAGACTTGATAATTATTTAAAAAAGGAAATTACCAATTTTCCTGGTCAAAGCATTCCAGGTGTGACTTTTGGTGCTTTGTTTTCCTCTGGTAAATTCACTTCACCACTTCCTGGCAAATTCACTTCACCCGTTCGTCAACTTCTGTTTGTCATTTCTGACATTTCACGGAAAATGTTTTTGAGAAGTGGCAGACAGCCGCTGTGAGCTACAGTCGGGGAAAAATGGGAGTCATGTAGTGCGCCCATGTCCTGTAGCTGTATGGCATCATGGTCTACTGAACCCACTGTTGTTTGAGAAATTGGTCCGTCTCACAATGAATTTTTCTCTGTTTGATGCTTCTGATGGCTGAAAATGTTGCTATCAGACGCCACTGTGGTTAGGGTGTTTATAGATCATCACGGAGGGAAGAAATATGCCGCCAAAACAGCAAGAGATAGATGCTCAGCAGAGAGGTCTAAGTGTTTTAGGATGGACTTTTTCTGTGGACGACAACATATTATTTCAAAGATTAGATATAATCTGGGAAATGGCTGCAGGCTGGGTGGGTTTACGCTTTAAGATTCTGAACTACACTTGGACAAAATACTGAATCCCTTGCTCTTCACTCTGATAGGCGAGCAAACCAAAAACATTAAAAGAAATAATGAATAAATGATGTTCCCTTTTGTTTGTTTTGTAATGGGAATTGGAAACATAATTATAAGAGAACTCCTATTTGAAGAAAGCAGTTCACACCTTCTTGTTTTATTTGCTTAGTGGACACTCTAATATTTCATTTCAACAGCGACAGCTTAACACATTTGGCGTTGCCGGATGAATTTGTTTTTTATGGCTGACTGTTTATTAGAGCAACTGAAGTAAATTACTTCTCTTGAGGAAAACGCTACAGCGCGGTTTATTCCCTGTTCCTGCAATTACACCGCTCCATATAGTACAACTTAATAACACGTACGACGCTTTTTGTTTACTGCCGTTTTGAAATGATAATTTGCAATTCTTCAGTGTTGTAATTTATCTCAAAAGAAAGACAGTTATGGAGAATGAGTAGACGAGCACGAGGGGAAGAGAGCGAGTGCGTGGTTCTGTTTGTAGGCAATCCACGCGAGCGTGCCAGGCTGGGGGGAAAAAAATGTCAAAACATTAATATGGTGCAAGTAGGAACGAGACAGAGACAGACGTAAGTAAACAAAGCCGGCAGAGAAAAAGCGAAGTGGAAGCCTGCTGAGTGTTGGACTCTGGATTTGTTTCCTCAGCTGCTGGCTAAGTCTGTCATCTGTTCAGTGGTTGAATCAACATCTGGTGAAACCCACATAAACACAAGCTCTCTGAGCCACCGACGAGGAGGCAGTGAGGGAGAGGGAGAAGCTTACACACTCGACTGGGTGTCACATGTAGAGGAAACAGAGTGAGAAGCACAAGAACAGTCTTTTCAGCACATGCGTTTCGTCAATTCTGTTGAAAGTAAGGCATTAGAAAGCACTGTAATCGCATTACTGTTTCCTGTAATAGTCAGGCCAGATATCAAAGCTCTGCTTTTGGTCATTGCGTCGACTGATCTTATCAACAGGTCACGACTCGTATTACGTGTACAGTATTACAAATAAATCTGAAATATCATACCTACTTAGGTTTTTAAGTATTTAGTTCACCTTACTCCTGCTTCTGCATTACAACAAAGAGAGCACAGAGGTAGAGGATGCACGTGAGAAAGATGAGAGGCAGTGAGATGAGAGGGCGAGATCAGACCCGATAGAGGAAGAGGAAGAGCCAGAAGAACATATTACGCTTTGCTTAACGTCATCTGGCAAAGCGCTATAGATATTTCCAGGGG
Organism: Bovichtus diacanthus; assembly: GCA_943590825.1. Classification (NCBI taxonomy): domain Eukaryota; kingdom Metazoa; phylum Chordata; class Actinopteri; order Perciformes; family Bovichtidae; genus Bovichtus; species Bovichtus diacanthus. The sequence goes on from CALSBV010012432.1 coordinate 2,811,664, forward strand.
TGAGTGGACCTAATGTACTTTGCAAGCAATTAGTTAAACTGTGATCAAACCAAAACGCTGGTTCTACAGGTGCTGGCTAAAAGCCCAGTTTGACTAATACATCCATGACTTTGAAGGTTTATTGAACACCAAAACATAAAGCAGTTTATAATAGTGTAAAGTACAAGTACGTTGTTTGCGTTTTAAAGTTATCTACCGGAACATGTGTGCTTGCATATATTTGATTTGCCAATGTTCCCAGAGGATGTCGCATTGCAGCCAGGTTAAACACGCGACCACCGCCCTCTGTGTCTGCAACCCCACTGCTACCTTCTCACTTTAGTGTTGTACTAATATTTGGTATGTTCCCTTAAATGCTTTCCCATTATTGTGCTCTGACTGCACACAGGCATAAGATGTCATCGAAAGCTGGAAGCACAGCGAGTAAAAGCATGTTGGAGAGCAACTAGCAATTGAGTTTTTCAAAAGACTATTTTAGGCAATAAGGTCTCACATTAGGACTAAAGTGCCAGTGTTGAAGCTGTGTGATTCCATCTCGATCGCCTCACAGAGTTGAATCGGAGGGAATTTGGACCCATAAAACAACAAGATTCTCAAATGTCCTCACAGTTTGGGAGAGAAAGTAGGATTGACCTCCATCAGAAACACTGACTGATGCCTCTTCTTAGTTGCATTATTGCATCTGTGTCAGCCTCAAACAGTAGCCTATGGTAAATGTACGTATATTGTAACTCAGCAATTGAAGTAAAAAAAAAAAAAATTATTAAAAAAAAATAAAACTTTGATTGAACTTAGATGAAACAGGTTTGTTACAGGTGATGAATTAGTATTTTATACTTTTTGCAGCTGCAACAGCAGATAAAAGTGCATAGTTAGCACAAAAAGTAGCGATCGCTATACACAAACTAAATCCTCACCAACGGGAAATTCCAGAGAATGGATACGACAGTGCCCCGCAACATGGTTTGATAAGCGATTGTTGGAAAGAACAGTGATGGCCACATACCACCAAGGATGGCGCTAAAGTTAAAACGATACACATTACCATTTTAGATGAGTGTGGAGACAGTGTTTTCGTCAGCCATCACAGGCCATCCTCAATGCATCAAACTGTCGTTATATTTCTGGGATGGGAGAGAGAGAGATGTCCTATATCAGTGCCTGCTCAGGCTTGCTTTATGGGAGACCTCCTCCACTTGCAGTTCAAGTCAATTGTCAACATGATTTATGGAGACGTGAGCTATCTCCAGACTAGCTCCTCAATCTTCCCCTGATGAATTGGTGCCATCAGCCCCTGTAACCGTCGTTTGTTTTCTTCACCAGCCAATTTTCATCCAAGCTAACAAATTAAACCTGCCATGTTTTTGAGGAAGCTATTTTTTCCTCCCTTCTTCTTTTTCCATATATGACCTGCTCGACAATTACCGGAGAAGTGAGATTGACACGGAGGAACGATCTTCCCGGTATATTTGGCACTTGTCTCTTTTTTCCCCCTCCAAGGCTCGGATATGAGTAATATCCAAATTTCTAATGGAGGTACAGTGTCATAACGTTTAATGGTTGGGAACTTGGTTTAGCTGACACGTTCCGAGTCTCGCGTCTCTCAAAGACACGCACCACTTATTGTCCCAATCATCTCGTGCAAGCTCACCAACACCAATACAGCTTGATTAATGTGGCTGGCTTTTATGAGCGGGATAAAAGGCTCTGCACATAACACAGGCAATTATAATACCCCAGGAAACTCTTCTAAAAACAATGGAAAGCTCATGCAATCACCGTAAGTGGTGGTAACTTTTTTTAAAGTTTGGCTATTTAAGTTTATAATTGACGCTTCGCCACCACCACTAAAAAGAAATTAGGGTCCAGTGAGCAATCAGCCATATCTTTATCCAGGAACTTGGCTGCACTGCTCTGTCCTGACCTGCCTGCAGATTAAGGGAAATTAACTGCCGGTGGCAAGGTGGCTAAAAGGTTGGAGAAAACTAAAAAGGCAGCAGGTTTGACCCACACAACAGCCAGTATGTCCATCTGCAGCCTGTGAAAGTGTCGAACAAAATACTATCCGAATGTCAACTTACTTAAAATGTGAGTACAGCTAAAAGGTTCTAATACATCTTGTTAGTAACACACTACACAAGCATTAAGTAAAACTATACAATATATCGACAACTTTATTGGTTAAATGGATGGAGCTTCAGCCCGGTTTTCTAAAAGTAAAGTTCCAAAACAACGAAACTGCACTGACAATTACACTTCGAGGGAATCGTATTTACTCCCAGATAACGTTTGTTTTTGACTCATCATAAATATGTCTAATCGCAGTCTGCGTAAGTCAGCGTAGGGACAAGCTGGGTGGTGTTGTGTTCTTTTAATTTGAAATAGAGACGCATAGAAATCATCAATTTCAGAAAACTTCTCTTCGTATTAACTGTATTTATTCCATGATGATGTGATGAGCATTACAAAAGTACGCAGCTGCGGATCGCCCCATTTCACTGTCTACAGACCACATTTAAGTAGTTCCTCTGTCTCACAGATCCACAGAACGGCCACAATCTCTAGTTTACAACATATTTATATCCACCCCCTTTCAGGTGTAGTCTTCTCCCATTGGTTGGCTGGGACCAGGTCCTATTGGCCCCTTGTTAGCACGTAGGCCACGCCTCTCAGCGCTTCTCTGCTCCAATCAGATCTTCTGTCACCCTTTTAGGAGGTGTACTCTTCCACTTCACAGTTTACAAATATTGCTTATTTCACAGTAGATTGGCCACTACGTTACTTAATTCAATAACATCTTACATATCACATATTACATCTAAATAAGGAACAATAAGGCTCGTTGTAACAGTTTACATATTGATTATTCTCACAGTGGATGGATGGGTCAAACTAACACGGGACTTTCAACGATCAACTTCACATTTAGCAGGTGTAATGCAGAGGACCTGAGAAAGGTCAGTGTCGAGTGTGAAGTTGTTCGGATGAACTTTTCTCGAGAAAGCCCCAAACAGCAATACCGAAGGCCAAGCAAAAGTATTTCTAACATCCCTTGATCTGTCAGAACAAAAACAGCGGCAGTCTTGTGATTCCAACACTGCAGACAGAATTATTGAGAAAGACGTAATTGGTAGGAATGAAAAGTAATCCCAGTGTTCATGACTCCGAAGTTATTAGGTTTTATCCTCCAGCAGATACTGTCAAATTGAAACAACAAGATGCAGTTCTCAGATTTCCTAGTTGTTTGTGTTTTTTTCTGACCACCTGCATAAAATGTAGCTCACTCGTGCCTACCGAAGGCTCATGTAGAAATTAAATATATTGTGGAGCAGTGAAAGAAAAGTAATCGGGCTAAAAACAGCAGCGATGGTGATTCATGGGAGCTGTGGATTTCAGGAGACAGGAAGCAAAGCTTAAGGCTTTTAAGACTCTTCATCAACCCCCCTCCCTCTCTCTTCCCACTTCCACACAACACAAAACAACAGAAACACACACGAAGGCACGCACGTCTGTGCACAATCACACTCTGAAGTACCTCTACCTATAGTGCCAGCTGAGAGAGATGGATGGGCAGGCAACGGTTTGATTTAGTCCGCACAATAAGGCTGAGTGATTTTCTCTGTGGAGCATGTCTTGCCTCTCTTAACCCTGCGAAGGAGGAACTCTTAACCCTGCAAAAGGGGAACTCTCCCCCCCCCCAACTAACACCCGTCCTCCTCACGTACCCCTAACCCCTCCCCACTCTTACCCTCCTTGCTGCACAGAAGATTGCCTCCCTTTTTCTGGAGTGATTGAGGTGATAACCACTAATGGATTCGGAGCCCTGGGTGCATTTAGGAGAAGAAATGTTGGTGAATCTTGCTTTAACCCCATAATAAGCAGGGAATGCAAGAAGACATGTTACGCTGTGGTGCTGCATCAGGAAGGCAATATTTTGTATATATTAAACACACACTCACACATATATAGATATACAGTATATAGAGCCAAGGCGCTAAAATATGTTAAGACTAAACTATTCATAGATATCGTGACCTTGGATTAAGTCAAATAAAGAAGCAGTCTGCTCCTTCACATCTTCCTGTACACATTACATGAATGAGCAGGATAAACAAGAGCTCAGCCAAGGGATACCTAAAGCTATATAATACATTCATATGCGGCGTCACAAACACCAACAAACCAACACTGGTGCGCCTGCACATCGTCATCTTCGTACAGGCTTCTTTTAGCTTGCCTCAGGGCGGAGAACCCTCATTGTTATGTTGAACAAATGTGCCATCAAAGCTGCACTTTAAAGATGGGACGTGTCACAGGGGGTATGGGAGGAGGAAGTAAACACAACAGGCGGCAGAGACAATCCTTGGCATTTGGCTACGAGCACTCGTCTTAGGCTGCGGCTGAATACAACATCTGAGCAGTGGAATGATAGATATACTGACGGGTGAGGGCGGAGAGCATTAGCCAGACCTCCAGAGGGGAGAGTTATTGGGTTTGAGGTGAGGAGCCAGCGATACACTGGGAGTCCATTTGACTTTCGTCCGAACAGAGCCAAATTTAGGAGATGGCTTTGTGCTCTGGGGCGCGTTGGTCCGCTTCTCTACTCACTCTGTAAAAAAAATGTTTCTTTTAAAAACTGAATGTTTTGTAAGGGCCATTAAATGACCTTTGAGTTTTATCAGTGTTAAACGTACCTGTAAGACTCACCTCGTGTTCCCCCGCCCATTTTTTTAATTGTATTCTGGTTTAGCGCTAGCAGCTTTAAAAAACACAATGAATTACATTTGGGAACATTCCACGAAAATGGCTTGAAATCATATTAGAGGACATTTGTAATTGTAAATAAGCAACACATCGCACCTGCCTCCAATGTTGAACACTTGAGAAAGCACGTGTGCTGGTGGGGAGCCATAAATCTCAGCACTGAGCAAAGTAGGCTACCTGTTGCTTTATTTGAGGATCACTTTGTGAAATCAGACTGCAGCGACTGTAAATGGTCTGCATTTATATAACGCTTTTCCAATCTTTGCGATCACTCAAAGCGCTTTACAACACATCAGTATTCACACACATTCATACAGAGTCAAAGGCTACCGTACAAGGTGCCACATGCTCATCAGAGATAACCATTAACACACACTCACACACCGTTGGACATGCCATCAGGAGCAATTTGGGGTTCAGTATCTTGCTCAAGGACACTTTGACATGCTGACTGCAGAGGCCGGGGATCGAACCACCGACCCTCCGACTGGTGGACGACCTCCACCTCCTGAGCCACAGCCGACTGTATCACTTTAAAAATGACTAAAACAATCTGCTAGTGGATTTTGAAAACACAGCTACAGTTGTTTTCTTCAAACAAGCGACGTCTTCTCGCTGTGGCATCAAGATTGCATCACTTCATTCAGGGATCTTATCTTCTTATGGATATTTCTTGTTTTGAGAAGAGTTTGAAAGATTCCTCCGCTAGATTGAACACGTTGTCGAGATGGGTTTTGTTTCTGCCAGGTCTCCTCCTGTTATCCTATCCGTGTGCCCCGTTTTGCGTCCTCTCCACTTCGTCCGTCCAACACTCCGCCTCTGATGGCTTTCATGCTTCAGTAGGTGTACACGTACCTAGATGGAGCTTCTTAAATGGGTAAATAGGTCAAACACTAACAGAAGCAGGAGTGTAGTCGACGCAAGCTTTAGAGCTGGACGGCAATCATTTTTTCCCTCTGCGCCATGTCCACTTCTTTTACTTTTCACGCACACAATAAACACAGATGAGTCCTGCTTCAAAGTGAAAAGTACCCTTCTATTGTCTTTTTAAAAACGTGTTGAAGGGAGCGGGAAAGGTGTGGGCGGACAGCTTCTTGGTGTCTTCTTATCAGTATAATCCACTCTGACAAGTTTCCTGGCTACTTTGTAGAATGCTTTGTTATTGGAGGAGGAAACCAACCTGTGCAGGCCCCAGTAAGAAAGTGTGAAAATCAATGATGTTTAGATAAGCTTGCTATCAATCCTGACATCTGCTCTGCCTCCTCTTCATCTCTTTCCTCTGCGGAGCACAACAACAAGAAAAACAAGACTCAGAAACATTGTGCATTGTGCTTTGTGTGCGTGCAGGTAGAGACGGGGGGATTTTGGGAAATCTTTATTTGCTTATTAATTCATTTTTATGCCCATTTATTCTGTGTATTGTTTCTTTTGCAGTTTTATATTAGTTTTTGCTTAAATTAAATACATTTATTAGAAATAATATAATTATTTGTTTTATAGTTTTTTACTTAAATGTTTTATTGTATTTATTCTTTATTCATTTTGTTGTACAAGTTATTTTACATTTTTTTATTTTCTTATTTACAACTTTTTTAGACTTTCAAAATACAATGTATGAATCAATGAAATTGATTTCAAATTTCAACTAAAAACATTTTAAAACGTATTTTATATTTCCCTTATTCATTTATTTCATAATCATAATTATATGTTTTTTCCATCTTTTTTTCTTCCTTCTGTTCTATTTTTTTTTATTTCTTTTGTTCATTCTCCCTGTAATGATACAATAAGCATCATCAATCGATGTCCAAACTCTATTAGAGATAAATCACGTCTGCTCGTAAAACACCCCACAGACGAGGATCAGAGAACTTATCACGGCATTCTGCTCCTGAGCTTTCTTTTATCCATTTGCTATCCCTTCAGCCTCACTCCATTTCAGACGTGCTGAGAAGGGATTGCGACCCAATATTCTCTCACATGAGACCTGACAGGAGGCAGGAGATGGAAGATTCAGCTCCTCTGCAGCAGAGTAAGCCTCAAATTACCAGATAGATTAGACGCAGTATCATAGGGGCACAACAGGCCTCTCAGGGATCGGAAATACCTGCCATGAAGAGATGCAGGTCAACATTAGAGTGCATCCTGGAGCCACAGCTGCATATGGGCCCTGTCGCCAGTAGCATATGGCATGTGGAATTACACGTAATGAGGGATACTCGGTGCAGTCTGGACGATAGGCTCCGGGGTTATGGTGAAGGATTGCAACCGGAGAGAAAAGCAACACTCATGTCTAATTCAGGAAGCTCAGTGAAACAACGACCTAAGTTTCTGGATGGGAGATGGCGTCTGTTCTTTTCAAGGAAGTTGTTATATGGCTGAGTGGCGAGGGAGGTGGACAGAGGACTAAATTAGTAGTGTAGATGTAATCATGGTTGGACAGCAGTGGAGGATCTGAAGAGGCAGATGACACTACAGCTGTACAGTTACAGTGCTTCACTTTCATTCCCCCCCCAGGTGTTTAGTTACAGATTGTTAGTTTAACACCTTTTTCAGAGACAGAGTTGCTCATGGGAGCAGAAATACATTTTTTAGAAAGTTTCCAAAGACCCAAAGTTTTTACTTATTGGATGTTGCAGAGAGTGCAGAAGAAGCTGTTGTTGATGCAGAGATGTGTTACGGATGTTGAACATAGGGCTGACCCCAATCCAACAATGCGTGACGATCAGCGCTACCAATTTAGCGACTTTCCCATTAAATGTATTGATTTTTAGTTCACACCAGTTGTTTTTTTTGTTCTCAGTTCTGTATTCGATGGTCTAGATCAGGGGTGTCAAACTCAATCACAGAGAGGGCCAAAATTCAAAACTGGGACTACGTCGAGGGCCGGATATAATTCTACTAGGGGCCGGAAGTGGCCTGCGGGCCTCGAGTTTGACATGCCTGGTCCAGATCCTTACTATTCATAATCAGTTCCACTTATAACTAGAATGTAGATTTCAATATATCTTGATGAGATAATGGCAGCTTGTCTAAAAGCTAGTCAGATTTCACTTTTTTAGAGTCTAGTTTTAAAAAATTCTGTATTTATAGTTATGTTATGGCGTCACAGATACGCAAATAAGCATGTGACACGAGTAATCTAGTGACCTTTCCAGCAGTTTTTAGCTACTTTCCATTGAAAATAATTGGCAGCACCGGTGAAGCTTTGCATAGGCTGTCAGTTTGCCAAGGCAGAGCCTCAGGGAGGTTAGTAAAGCCCCGTAGAGGCTGGAGCTTGTGTGGAATTTAAAGATAATTTTGCCAGACGTTTTGGAGATAAGATAGTACGCCTTGCTGACCTTCTAAGATTATGTCGTTTATTTGGACCAGATGTCTTTCTTTACCCGTAGTCTTTTCTCTTCTAATGTTTTTAGGAAGAGTTCAACGTAGTTCATTCCCTTTCATGCCGAGAGTCAAATGAGAAGATCGCAAATCTTAGCATGAAGACAGGAACATAGGAAAAAGGACGTTCCGTCCCCCCCGTCAATAAAGCCAGACTAGCCATCAGCTCCTCTAAAGCTCTACATCACTTTTTCTTTACATAAAAGTGTAAAAACAGAGCAGGGAAACAAGCTGTTTCTAAGTCTTTTCAGTCTCTAGGCTGAGAAGTTCCCGTCTCCAGTTTCGCTTTTAACGGACAGATATGACAGGGCTATCTCATCTAGCTCATCCAGCAAGAAAATATTAACAAGCATATCTCCTAAAATGTCCTTGTTTCATGTGCTAACTACTATCCAACTAGTGGCTTGATAGAGTGAGCTGCTTGACATCCAATTAAGATACGAGGCAGATGATGGAAACAGGTGGCATGGTCTGCAACTCTTTGAGAAATTGTGACCTTCCACATGTAGACAATATGAAATAAAGGATTTAATGTTGTAATACAAAATAAAGTTCAAATGGGAGTGAACTAGTCATGAACTAGAAGGGAGTAGAAATAATGAAAAGAAAGTAGATGGCACCCTTGGGCCTCTGGTTGTGTCATTTTGTGAATCCGATCACTGTGCCAGTCCTCATTCCCTTTGGGCTCTATTACAGCCTATACCAGCTCCTGCTTCCCGGCCAGATACAAACATAATCCCTCTGTGGTATAGTGAAGCCAGGAGCTCGGGAAAGGGCGCATGTTTAACATCTCGATTCTACTTATTCCGCTGTGGGGGGAAGCGGTCTTGGCAAGTTCCAGCTCCAAGATCAACACGAGGTTGACGGCCATCTGGTCTACAGCACTGAAAATCCCCCAATGGCAAATACCACCCACAGCCTGGGCTCCGTCTCCTAACAAACACAGCAGCAGCAGGCTCCAACAATCAGTCAGGCAGGCCAGCCCAACAGCAGACCAACGGCCCCAGACCAAACTAGGGAGATTAGATCAAACAAACGATCCCGTGTGTGGGAAGGTGGCACATCTCTTTAAACAGTGAGGTGATTGGCTTTGTACTCTTATTTATAGCAGCGTTTATCTGAGGGAGAAATAGACTTTGCGAAGGCCAGGAGGCTCAGTCATCCGGGGGGAGCAGGGGTTTGTGAGCCAGTCAAGGCTGTGCTCCACACTCCATGGTGGATGGATCGGAGCTGTGCACGGGGGTACTATTATCCTCCTTCGCTAACATGCCCTCTCTGGATCATCATTTCCATGAGAGCCGCTATAAATCATTTTTACTGCAATGGAAACATCTATTGTGATTGCCTGCCCTTCTATTGGCAAATGTCATTGTCATAATAATACCCAGGAGGGTTCGCTTTACTGTGATTATGAGTGCCACGCAGACGCGGCTAGGTGGGCAGCACCAAACAATCCGAGTGAAGAACATCCTCAGGGGGAGGATGACTTTTACAGAGCAGTCAACAGCTAATGTATGAAAAGTTCCGTGTGAACCGTTACAAGTACAAACAAGAGGAATGCCAACATTACCTCCGTGGGTACGACCAGTAAAGGCCCATAAAATATATTATCTGTCAGCTTCTTTCTGTAAGCGATGGAGAGATTGTTGTCCGTGGTTCTCTCACTGGTTGGCTCGAAAAAGAAAATTGCCAAAGAAGTTTTGCTTATTAAGTGTTGCTTAATTAGTCACGAATAATTAATGTTCTGGAGAAACACAAACAAAAAGTTTTCAGGAGCTTTAAAAGTCACGAGGTGTGTCCCGATACATACTAATAGTGGACAGTTTGTGCCGCATACTAATTTTCTAATCAGAGCGTTTCCATGACCACAGCCTATACGTTTTCAACTGCATTCCGGTCTGAATAGGGAGGCGAGTGCCATAAATATACATACAGACATGTTAACATCAACATCACACAACAAAAAAATAAATAGTCTATGTATATGTAGTCTGCATACTGACATTTTAGAGTGGAATTCAAATTTTTCACTTTTCCAAAGTGAATAACCTACATACTGCTAAGTATAAGTGTGTAGTTTGGTACCAGGTCCAAGCTATGCACATACTGTAGGTGCGTAGGTAATTACTGAAAAGCTTTTATTTGTTTGAGTGCAGTGAGCCACATGAAACAGGCAAATCCCGAGCAGCATGCAAACGGAGAAATATCCTCAGTTTGAATTGTGCAGCATGCAGACACCAGGTCCCAGCAGCCTTTTGTAAACAATACCTTCCAGGAACCTATATGTCAAACCTTAGCCAGCAGAGCAACTCAAGAATTCTGTTGTTTTTGTTATCTGGGATGTGTCATCCTCAGTTAGGGAAGTGTAAACTACGAGGGAGTCTTCCTGCTTCCCTATCGCCCTCCACTGCAGCCAAAACGTCTGTAACAAAACTCCTTTTTCTTAGAACTTTTCTTCATCTGTCTTCCAATCTGTACAGTCACACGTCAGGTTTTCTTTACCTCCCGTGTCTCTGGTTAGCTGTTCATAGATCAATCCTCTGCCCGTTTAGCTAATTGTCGGCTATTGTGAGCGGTGTGTAATTCATCCCCAGGCGTGATCCATCAGCTGATCGATCGTATTGATGTGCAGAAGTGTCGACATGTGTTTATCACAGAGCCGCAGAGAACACATGCAGTGGGAGGTTGATGGATGTTCGTCATGTGGGTGAATATCGTACTATGCACTGAAGTACGGGTACAAGTAGAGTTATGCTCAATGTAATATCATTTCAAAGTTTGTATCAATCTTAATATTTATTTGTATTTTTATCAGCATTTAACATATTTGTTCTTACCTCTTGCATCTAAATCTCTCATTTTTGTGACTATTATGCCTCAGCTGGTGTAATGGCTCACTTTGAAATTGTGAACATAACTAGTGTGTAGTTTGACATTTTAAAAACTTCCCTCACGGTCCTCTAACTAGCATTTTTGGAGCCTTCGAAGGCCTTGGTAAATGCTGAAATCTGGTATTTCAACGGTCAATAAGGAACCTCAATGCTCAACTACGTACTTTACTGTACTTATTCATCTAGCTAGCTACGTATATTAATCGTTTCTCATTTATCAATTCAAAAAGGCCAAACATTTGCATGTTCTGGCCTCTCAATTGTGAGGATTTGATGCTTTTCTCAGTTTTAGTATTTTAAAATGAAAATATTTGGGTTTTGGAATAATATACATTGTGAATATGGCACTTTGAGATATTTTTTTTTAACGATAAACAAAAAAAATCCTGTTTCATAAGACTAATGATCGTTAATTCCCGTACTAGTCAAAAGTCGTATTGTTTCTTTGGTTATACGAGAGATTCTGTAAACAACACTGGATGCACCGCACCTTTCTTGACAGACACGCGGCTCTTTAGAAACCCTGAAATCCTTCCTGCATATCAGTGTGTGTGTAATGAACTGCAGGGACCATGACTCATTTTCTGATGGAGAAGAATTGCTGAGAAAGAAACAAAGAATGGAAGACAAAAAAAAAAAAAAAACACAAAAGCAGCAGAGACACCAACTGACAACACAGCCTGAGCGATCAGATCTCAAAGTCCAAGTCTCTGACAACAGAGATGGCAGCGCCTGCATCGGGTGACAGGCCCGATCCATTTGGCGCCGGCGAAGACACAAACACAAGCTGTCTGAAGGGAGCAAGGTAGACTTCAATCAGCTAAAAGGTGATAAAACATAATTAATTCAATCACCTACTCACTTTCACTCTCTCTCTCCTCCCTTCTCCCTGTCCTCTGAGAGAAACGCAAAAAAAAAAACTGCACTAAGCTTTTCCTTTCGTGGGTGATGCATTCACACAAGCAAGTTAATGGGAAACTGCATTCAGTTTTCTTTCAAAGAAGCCTGCCCTTTTCTCTTTATTTATCCACTGCTGAACAACACGCTTGGATCTGATTCTTTGCAGTTACACAAGGCTTACAATAGTGTACGCCATTAACACACAGCACACAACACACAGATCTTTATTCATGCCTTGCATACTGAGACCCTCTTTACACTTCGACCTCCAGTCAATAACTGCAAGACCTGGAAAATGATAAATGGCTGGTGGGTGAGAGGTAAAAGACTGTCGAGTGAGCAAGCGTGTCTATGTCTGTTGAGCGCGACGCAAAGTAAACCGGTGAGAGACGGCCATTAGTGCTTAGTGCTCTCACACTGTGAGTGACCATTAACACCCCCAAACCAGCCCGGACGAAGTCTGTCAGGGTCAAGTAGGCCGTGATTAGTCCACTGCGCCACGCTCCACATCTCCTGAAGACGGGGCGAGGTTGAGAAACAGGCGCAGAGGGAGGAGGAGTGTTGTTGCCTCTGCAAAAGAGTTAGCGTCAGATTTTCTCGTCAGGCTGCTGTGAAATATGTGCCGGGGGGGAAAAAAAAGGATGTTTGTCTGTGAAGATCACAATTGCCACCCGAGAGATCAGAGAAGCGGGTGACTTGTGAGCGTGCGGGGTGTACGAGTGAATCTGAGTGGGAGAGAGGACGTTCACTTCAGGCCATGCAGGCAGTAGTCATGTCCCTGAGAACTGGTGCACAGGTGAAAGTAGAAGCCACTTCCCCGAGGCGCTTCTCTCTCCCTCTAGAGCAAGGTGTGAGGAATGAGAACAATAGCCATAGAAGGCAGAGTCATGTTCCAGCACAAATGCTTCCCGCTGTAATACAAGGCTGCCACATCCCGTCTCCCATGACAACCAAGCCCAACGCTCCAGGGACTGGCTGGTAACAGGAGACGGTTTGTCCTCTCTGGTTTTAACCTGACCACAGCGACTAGTGATGTCGTGGGGAAAAACAACAACTCCCCGCTAACAGGACAAAAAGCTCCAGCAAAGTAAAAGTGACTTTTGGAAAAGGCAATCATTTATTGTATTTCCTTTCCTTAGTCTGTCACCACTTAGTTAGATTTGGGTCGATATGGGTTTTTGAAAAAAGGCCCGATGTTTTTGTAATGTTGCCGCCAGCTGCAGTATCTTTGCAGTATTAACGCAAATCAATCTAATATTTCATATCGGCAATGACTACTTATTGTCATGGGATTGCTCGCAGCTGAAGAACCTGCCGAGAATTATCACCAACTCTGTAGCTCTGCACAGCTTTTAGTTTCTTTTGTCACATTTTTGGGGGTTTCCTGTCATACACCTGCTGCTTTCATACATTCCCATCCAGCTGCAGTTCGGTTTAGAACAAAAAGCCTCTTTTCACTAACTGCCCAGCTCCAAACGACAGACAAAGATGCATTATTAGGGGCGTGGCTGCTTTGAGTGACAGGTGGGTGCCGTCTCACTTCGCTCGCTTCCATTTGTGTTTTTTTCTGCTAAAGCTCAGTCACTCCGTTCAATAGCAGGGAAGTCAGTCATTCTCATATGAGAATTTATTAGCAAACAAAATGTGTAATCTGTACTTTATACAGATTGATTTCTATGTCTCAAATTATATATATATAAAAAATAAAAAAAACTCATATCATTCTAAACCTGCTTCCCATAGATTCTTCATGGCCAGAAAAGTTTGTGGACTATAATCTGAATTTCAATGTCTTTACTCTCCACCTGATGACAGATTACACAGGGCAAGTCATTTAGTTTGATTTAAGTCTCATCCTACTTTTTCTAAATCCAGCTCAAAAATATATTGCCAGTGTGTTAATATCATAATGAATACAATTATAATTTTAGGATTTTATTAAGCCATTTTATGCCCGTTATGAGAATTTCCAAACTAAATGGACTTGAAGATGGTCAGAAACAAAAAAAGAAAAGAACCTGCTACAAATAATATGGTTGGTTATCTTTTTTTTTTTTGTGCAACAGTGGGTGATGATCAACAAAGAACTAAAGGAGCAGGAAAGAAAGCAGGGATAATATTTAGACAGGCTCGCACAATGAGACAGAGAGCGAAGGGAAACACAGGGAGGTTTCTGTCTCAATGTGGATAATTACATTTCTACCTTTCTCTGGCAGTTGCATAGCCTTAATGCTCATAATTAATTTCATTATTTTTGGCCCAGGCTGTTGAGTGCAGATTAGTTCTCTCTGAGTTGTGGGGATAAACACACGGTAATTGCTTATTACTCTCAGAGCCTGCATTAGATTATACTAAAGCCAACGAATTAGAAAAATATCCAATCACCTTTAGCTAAAATTTGAAATCTGCCATTGTTATCGTCGTTGGTGGTTTTCATCTGCTGCTCGGTTGCCTTCGTCACAAATCTGATGTTTTAAAGCCATTATCCTCATTTTGTTTGGATTTTTCTCAATTTGTGACGAGACTTGTTGCTAATAAGGCATTCGAAATCAAATGTTCAAACAATCCGATTCATTCTCAGTACAATGAGCATCCATTTCATCAAACTCGCCCAAGTCCTTTTTTTTGTTTACCTGTTCTATTTGTTGTTCTATTGACTGAGAACTCACTGGCTGGACTCGAATCTGACAGCCACAACACCGTTCCTCCAACATCTATCCAATAATTAGCTGGTGTTTAAGTAGGTTTCCATGACAATTTCTTCATCGACGTTCACTTATTCTTCCTGGAGAACTTCATGGGTATTAATAGCTCTCACATTACCCATCATACCAATTAATTCTAAAATCTTGTCAACATCTTTCGCTCTACAGAAGAAGCAGAATAATTAGTTGAAAAAGACGTGCTTTGTGTAATTTGACAAGTTCGAAAGTGACCACTAGGTCATGATGTAATATGCAGATCGTACATATTATCTACCTGTAGTAGTATTTTAACATTTGCCACAAACATATATATATATTTTTTAAAACAAATGACGATTATTCAATGGTAATCATAGTATGTTATTTTTATTTTATACACCTTTCTACCGTCCAAAGTTGTAATTCCAAGGAAAGAACATTTTATTTATTGTTGTATTTGACCTCATTGGAACAACGCGTAATGCTTCATACATGTTATTTTGCCAACATTTGCCACATTGTGATATGTACCGATATCGGAAAATAACGTATAACCAATGATGCTGCGCCACATTGTCCGACCCTCGTGAGAAAGCAGGACACGTTGACGAGCGGCAGTAACATCTTGTCCGCGGAGACTCGTCAGCTCCACTAAAGCCTTTCGACAGCGCTCGCGACTCAAACATAGGCTACAATCAAGTCGTTACACGCGTGTGAAAGACCGTGGACCTGAAGCCACAGTTGAGATGCGTGTGATGTAGACCATGTGTAAGTTGCAGTGAAGCAAATAATTAGTTGAACTATAGGACCTACACTTTCTGACATACTGTAAAAAGGAACTTCAAATCTATCCAAGAGCATTACATGAAGAGTAACCCATTACAGTACCCTGATACACTTCTGTTCGTGTGCTTACACTGGAGTATCTCTCCGACTCTGGGCTTGATGTGTGCTTACTTCTGCTCAAAAGGCAGCCACCCACTTATCTGTCACCACCAGCAGAAAATCTACCTGAGAAGCACATTCAAGGGCAGGCTGTTATGAATAGATCATAACTCCCGTAACGAGATCTCAACACAGACACCTCTTGTTCCATCAGGCAGGAGGAGAGCTGGAGAGGGACTGAGTGTTGGACGTGTGACAATGCTGCTTTGTACATCGGCAATTTTCAGCGTAATGAGATCTAGCAGAGAAGTGACAATGATGGGAAGAGAAAGATAGAAAGACAGTGATCACTGTGGCAACGTAAAAGCATACCTCGAAGAACATGTGTGAAAATGTTTCTTAATCATATCACATCTGATTGTGTTCCACCTGCGCCGTAATTACCTATTTTTGAAACTTCACACTTCACTGGTGCGCTAATGAACATAGCAAATTGGCCCAAAGTTTGGCGGGTTTGTCCTAACTCTGACTTTGTCAACATCCATTTGAGAGACTTTCGTCATTTCAGTTTGCCAGTTTTATGTTCCATATCCCTAAATTAGAGCATTTTAGTAAAAATACCACAAAATAAACTTTATCAGGTGTTGTTCCAGCATAGAAAAAAAAAAACATACATAATGGCTGTGGGATGCCCAGCAGGTTTTAAATTCTGATTCAGGTAACAATATTCCACCCCATTGTACAAGAATGGTACCAAACAGGTCTGTTTAGAATCTACCGCGAATCATCTGCATGGCTCCATATCATAAACGGGTTTTTTTTGTAAATTATCTTGCAGTCTATCTGCACCTCCTCCACCATTCACCCCTTCATTTTTCCTCCTGGACATTTTGTTCTAATCTTGCAAGCCAATGAAGCCAACAAACGTAGCAATCGGCCCCTTTGACAACTGAAAAAAGGCTGGTAGAGGCCGACCGGCGCACCCCCGCCCACACACACACACACACACACACACACACACAAGCCTATTAACATCAACCGGACTCGACTCACAGATCAAATCCATGCTGTCAATTTCTCGCCGTCAAGTCCACATGTGACGCACAAATGGATGCAGAGTGCAGCGTGTGGCTGCGGAGCTGCAGAGCACTTTAAAGCCTGACTAAATTTCTTCTGAAGAATTGGAGGAGCTCTTCTGGAATGCAGCTGCCTGGCCCTGCCACTAAAGGTAATAAGGTCAGACAGCTGCATATTAGCCGTGGATCATCTCCTTTGACACAGCCGTTGATCTCACTAGCAGCAGCGCGGAACCCATACCTGTGCCTGCCAGGCATATCTGTGCACACTGCGGAGAGGGGGGGCATGTTAAGGCAACAGGGCAGTGAGTGGAGCACCTTTTCCCTTCATGCTTCACGTGCAGCACTCGCCCTTCGCAGACTTCCTCACTCTGCATGTGAAGGATGGCAGGTTTGTTTCTCGCAAAATGCACTGAAGCAGGTGTACAAACACAGGCTACACTCACTCCAATATTCACCACTTCCTCTCCATCCATGCATTTTGTCAGGAGGAGGATAAATCCTGGGAAGATGGGAGGTCAGGCAATTCATTTTGCAGGAACAGGAACAGATCAGACAGAGAGCTGCCTCTCCCCAAGGCCTCTGGTTTGTACAAGACAAACACAAGGTCTGTAATTAAAGATGTAACAAAAGCTCTGTCAATTGTTCCTCCTCTCGTCTCTGCCGGTGCGTCGCCTTGCATTACGCCACAGAGCTTAGTCTGCCGTGCTCCTAACTCAAGGCTCCTAGCGCAGGTTCGGCTGTCCTCATATCCACTCGGCTAAAGTCTCCTTCGGCCCTTTGAGCGAGGAAACAGCACTACGGCTTCGATGTTGTTCTTTTGTTTTTAATCTTCATAATATCAGCGATGGAGATAGTTAAATCCTTCGAAGCTTGTGGCGAGTGATGTTGCATGACTGAACAGGTTGGGGTTTGGAGTCTCGCTCAAGGACACTTCGACAGCGCACGCGGCTGTTGATGGACGTGTGCCGGCTGGAGAGGGAATTGAACCTGTGAGCAGATTTGAGTTTTAGCTACAAGGAGACAGAGCTGCTCTGGTGGTGGAAATAATCTCATTGATTAAGTTAAACCTCAGTTGGGCAGAGCCAAACAACTGCAGTGTTTCAGAGCGTGTTGAGGTGACTCACAAAAGACTGGTCGTAACGATTTTCTTTTTAATGTAGTTTGATTTATTTCGTAATCCTATCTTCTCTTACGTTTACTAAGAGACCATCCGAGATCAGCAGAAAGGCAACGCATAGCTGTTGAGTTGGAGTATATTATTATAGCTTTATTGTAGAATAAAGACACGAATGAGTGTAATACATCAGTGCACCTCAGTCGCTTCATTCGTTTTCTGAAATGAAATGCATGTAGGACTAGAAGAGTGTTTGCAGCATGCACTGTAAGGTTACACTGGGTCACTTTTTTCCAGTTCCAACTCATATTCTGCTTTTAATATTTCAAGTCACTCACTTTCTGGCTACCGCATCTCTACTACATTTGCAGATGTCAATTCTGTGAATGTGGAGGTGTCACATCATACCATTTTGTGTATGGGAAATTTATTCAGATTTAATTTTCCCACAGATAGTGCCTGGATTAGTCCCAGAAGTGTCACATCTTCAAAACCTCATTCTCAGCCGCAGCAGCAGTGATGGCAATTAATTCTGACATTAGGAGAGTCGTCCCGCTTTCTTTTACTTTCGTCAATACCAAATGTTTCCACATTATTGGGATAGTTTTTGTCAGCTCTGCGAATGAGGCATTAGAATCCTTCTTTGCCTTCCCTGGCTGTCTATCCAGCACACAAATGACTCTCTTTTAGGAATAACTGATGGCGACATTTCTCAAATGCCTCCGGATTTCAGCTGCCCAGAATGCTGCTGCTCTGTGGGGCTGACTACAGCGGAAGAGTCATCAGAGCAGTCGGAGAGAGAAATTATTTCAGTCCGTCACCAACCCCCGCGTTGCAACCCCAGCGTCGCGTTAATGGGAACATTATTAAATCAGCTAGAAAAACAGGTGCCAGATTTTACCCTGAATCAAGAAGCCACTTAAAGAATCGAGCGATATGTCTCCCCATCAGTGTGACAATACAATCAGCTCACGATTCTATAAGATACAAGATAAAGAGTTCATATATCAATACACTCGTGTGATATTTTGATAAAGTTGGAATGAAAACAAACTGGGGTTGTATGAAAATGATTTTAAAAAAAAATAATTCTTCTTAGGTATCACACATGCAAGAAGAAATACGATTTAAAGTTGCACCATTCAAACTTTCTTTTTAAAAGTTCGGGTGTAAAATCACAATTCTCTTAAAAGAAAATACGAGGCACATTTTGTACAAGAAGATATGTGTGAAGTTAAATTGAAGAATGAAAATGTCTGCATAAGTGTCCTTGTGAAATCCAAATTTTTAATTGATTTCACATTTCTAAGAAGGACGAGGAAACGTTTTAGCCACACAGCTCTACGAATGAGAATAGTCCAGACTGTGGGTAAGCCAATCAGAGGCTGAGTAGGGCGGGTCATGCCTTCGCTGTCATACTGCATAGAAATAAGCCATGTGCTTCTGTTTGTTGCAGGGGACAATAGGCATTTGTTTTCGGAATAACAGGCTGTCAGACAAATGGGCTTTCAGTCCAATGGGACATTTTTCTGGCTATTGGGGTATTGGAATAATGGGCTTTTAGAACAATGACATGGCACCGGTACCTTTTGTCATCATAACTGGTCAGTTTTAGTTATGTTGAATTCCAGTGTTCAGCTTTTTTAGTCACAATATGCCACATATCCACAAACCTACCTCTGCCTTATGTTCATACTGGATGTTTAATGCTTATGTTCTCTTGTTGTGATGTACACTCAGATGAGGTTGTACCATAGACTGTATTTATAAGGGTTGCACAGAGACTGGCTACTGCTTACAAAGCCACACACACACACACTCGTGAAATCAACAAATGCACCTTTCTTCCTGCTGAACATTGAGAAGTAGGAACGCAGGAGCCTTCAACCTAATCCCTGTACAGTAAGTGAACAGAGGATGAAGTTCTCTGGTTGATGTTCAAGTTCTTTGGTAAAAGGGTTCACAGGCTACAGTCCAAGATCTTGTTGAGCCCCAGATAGCGGGTTTGTTTGGATAAAACCAGAGGCAAAGCAAAGGCTTGGTTGATCTAAGACCTTTTGAGATGAACGGGTCCTTTGAAGCTTTTAGTTGCCAGGTGACAGAGAAAAAAAATATCCCCCCCCCTGCACAATTTAACTGAGCATGCTGTTACAGACCTTGGGAGTAAGACTCCAGGTTGAGGGAGGACTTCATAACTATCCTAATTGAATTTTTTCATGCAACAGTAGTTAAAGAGTAATTGGCCAAGAGGGCAACAGCTTCATCTACAGTGTGGCACAAGTTCGGATACAACTATAATGGAACAAATACAGCATCCTCTACTCCTGCTATAACTTATGTTCCTTTCCTCTGTTTAGGATCATCATGTTTATGTAGTTGTAGGAAGTTTTCACATAGCTTTGAAAGTAACCGCTGGTTTTTCCACTGAGATAAGCCAGGTTTATTTGGAGGTGGAAGGCGAGTGGCGGACGGTGTTGTTTAAACCCCCGCTGAACTATTTCTTCCTCTGATCACTGGATCACCCCCAGCACTACAAACACACAGAAACCAACAAAGGAGACAATTATCCTGTGTGTTTGTTTCTGGTTAGACGTGGTTGCCTCTGCATACACCCCACGCATACCAAACGTGTAATGGAGCGTGCGCACTTGCCCTACTTGTTCTATTGACTCTGGGAAGTGGGGTTAGAGAATTAGACTGCAAACCTGCTGATATGAGACGCGTGCACTCAATACCGGGGCCTGAGCCCTTTTGAAACTCATATTTTGTTTAATTAACTTCAGAAGAAAAGGCATCTTTTGTGCTCGAGTTGAAAAAAAAAAAAAAAAAAACTCTGATTGCAGCCACTGTGCGAGTTTAAAAACTCTGGAATGGGATGCTACTTTTCATTTGTAGGAACAGGTTTTCCTTTCTCTTTTCTACGTACATTTTTGTTGGCTACATGTAAATAATTAAGCAGGAATCACATCGCAGACAGAATACATTTATAATTCAGGCATTTCATGTTCTGTATGAATTCGTTTTTGTAGCTTGCGTCGGTCACAACGTACGAGCCCCCCCCCTCATAATTGCTACTTCAAAAGTTACTTTAGTCTTTCATTTCACATTCAGTTGCACAGACAGGGTCACAGGGACAGAGCAGAGAGTAGGGGTTATGGGGAATGACAGAACAGGGAGGGGTAAATATCAGAGCAAGGCACACTGTGCCAGAGGTTTGTGGTTCTGCTGCTCCGAGGCCCCACGTCTTCTCAGCTCCTGTCAGCTCATCAAGGCCAAGTCCCTGCCTATCCCCACTGGAATATTGCATCAAACAGCCCAGGGAGCCCGGGGAGCCTTTTATCCCAAACCTCTGCAACGAGCTGCACGCGGATGGCAAAGTTTAGCACGGCGGAGTGAAAGTCAATACCATGCCGAGGTGCCATAGCTCAGACACGAGAGGGGGAAACGGGGAAAAGGTCACCAGGAAAATGGGATCTTGAAAGAAACCGCTTGTCTGAGACAAGAGCATGCAAAAGCAGGAAGCCAGATGATGCCAGGCAGGCAGTTAATGTCACGGTTCATTCTTTCGACCCTGTGCCAATTCTGATTCCTCACAATTAAGGCCAAACATCTTATTTTTGTCTTTTCCACCAATTACTGTAAAGGTCACTCGCTTCAGTTGTGAACTTGGATTGTGTACACAAATTCTCCTTTCACGTGTACATCTCTGAAAACAAACAAACAATGACTTCCTCCGTCTAATTTCTCCTTTGTTTCGACCTATAGCCAAAATCAGACATGAAAAGGCTTGACTGTGCACCCCAAAGACACAGAAGAACTCTTTGTACTCAGGCTTGTTCTGCTCCATGCCATTTTTAATCTCGGGCAGAAGGGAAGAGAGCTGCTCCTCTTATCTTAGATGACATGGAGGCTTTGCTCCCTCTCTCTGGCTCCCTCTCATCTCGTTCTTCTGAAACCTAACCCTCTTTCATGCTTTCCCCTAGTGGTGGTTGTGGTGGCAAACTGATACACTAGATGAGACTGACTGAATTTTGTTTAGGTTATTCCGTCTGAAGGCTGTTACATGATAAGTGAGGGTAAAGAAGGGCAGACGGCAAGTAGGGTATTACCTTCTCGGGCTGCATTTTTCATCAAGTCCGGTGCACGTAACTGTTGTCATTATTTTTAATTGCCTATTGGATGCACAGCTCTTTTAAGAGCTTTTCTTTTTAAACTTTTAATCTTGGGAGAGAGGGTCAGGAGTGTTTATTCAGTGGAGGATCCTCTGCTTTCACAGACCTTTGAAATGTCTCTGGTGAATGGCTGTCTACTTATTTTGTGACACAGGCGACCCGATCCAAGGCTTTTTTGGCAGTACTGAAGTTGGAGTTGTTACCAAGTTATGCAGATCTTAGACAGATTGGGCCATCTGAAATGTGAGGTTAGCCATAGCTTAGGGAGAGTGTTTTCAGTAGGGGCTCTGTGCTTTTCAAGCCATACGGTAAAGTTTGTACTGCTCCGGATAATTAAATTAAAAGACATTGTGGGTGAAGGGGTCGAAGAGGGGAGGAAAATCAATCAATGCACAATACAAGTATAGCGACCTGGAGACTGCTACCTTTAGTAATGATCAACTAAATCACAGTTCTAAGTCAGGCCAATCAAATGGTCTTATAACATCTAAAATAATTTATTAAATCCCTGTTTCTTAAGAAAACTGTAGAAATGTAGAAAATTGCTGACGTAGGGTGGGAACAGTCACCTAGCTACAATAATAATAATAATAATAGCTACTGATAGATCATTTCCAGCCAATCTGTTGGCGTACTCTTGAAAAATGTGACTACCTCGTCTATCATTTTCCTCCATTAGGAGACCAGATATTGTAATATTTGCTTATTTAACCAACACATTGCATCTGTATACTTGCGTCAGAGCAGTCTCAAATGACTGCTTCAGTGAAAACATTGCTAATAAGATGATAATTTTTAGACTGATTAAACTGACGGGGTAATCAAATGGTAATTGAGAAGATACTTGTCCAGAGAGGAAATGTAACTCTAACATCCATGTAATCTGCTTCCCTAATCAAAGGAGTTGGTAAAAGGTACTTTGAGGTGACAGAACAAGTCATGGTCTTTATAAACCTACAGCCATCAACCTTAAGAGTAGGCGTACTTGATCCGATGCGTGAAAGCACCGTATCCCTATAACATCCTGCACATCAGCACAAAACCAAAGTCCAGCAACATGCAGAACATAACTGTATCCAATCTATTTCTACGGCGGATCTGAGCCTTTGTAAAGGGACCCGAAGGGACTTGTTTTCCAGACGTCTACCACCGTAACAGACTTTAAAACAGACAGAGGCCCTTCCATAAGCCCTATAGCTTCAATTTGTTCTGCCAATTATTATCCTCCGCTCTGCCACAGTGATGGAAGGTGATGTTCAATGAGCCTGAATGCCACCCTCTCTGCGGCCCGCCCCGACAAAGAGGGAGCCCCTGCATTTTTCTGGGGGTCCAGTCAAGCATTTGCTGACAGATTGGCTGGCGCGCTAACCAGTCGGGTCTTCAAAGAGACAAAGACGATGGGGAGGGCAGTAGGGAAGGGTGGGAGGTAGGGGGTCTACCACTGGTAAGAATAATGACCTGCCAAATAAGAAAGAAGACATTTTGAAAGGGACAGAGTGGGAGAAAAAAAAAACATATTGAACCGATGGAGAAGTACAACCTTTTGACCATCTGGCTCGATGG
Source organism: Bovichtus diacanthus (assembly GCA_943590825.1). Taxonomy (NCBI): domain Eukaryota; kingdom Metazoa; phylum Chordata; class Actinopteri; order Perciformes; family Bovichtidae; genus Bovichtus; species Bovichtus diacanthus. Next base: position 2,835,100 of record CALSBV010012432.1, read on the forward strand.
GTGACAACAGCCTTCATCTGTATTTTTAGAGCTGGACAACAAACCAAATTACTCTGTCAGGAAGATTAAGGAGAGTCAAAGGGCTCTCGAGTGGAGGAAAAAAAAAAAAAAAAGAGCAAAGTCGCCCAATTTGGCTTTGAATAGTGGGGGAACTCAAAAGTTTGCCAGCTGATATCTGGAGCTCCATCACTTTATTTCGTCTATAAATATATTCTGAAAACGGATCCGACTATGTAATGAAAAAAATACAAAATAAGAACCGGAGCGGCAGCCTAGAACACTTTTTGTTCTGTGTAATATATTCTCATTTCTGTTAAAACACGCTTGAGTACATCTCCAATATGATTTCACTTTCCCAGTCCTTCTCCTCATGAGAAGATATATGCAAGAGACTCAACTCTGAAAACCTCTTTTTGCTGCATTAATTCCATGATTGCTTAAATGAAACACTGCTATTTTCTCGCTCTGTGCTAAACAGGGATCAGATCTCCGTGACCATGACTAATCTTCCGCTGCGCTTTGTGTGTGTGTTGGCGTGCGCCTAATTTTCCAGGATCTTTTTGCCAATTTGGAAAACAAATTGCTTTGACTCTGACTGGGCTAGCAGCGGAATATAATGCAGTTTAAAGCTTCGTCTTTTATGGCCATAAATCCCTCTACATGTCCAGCCGTGTACAACACCAACTCATTAAAATGCATTAGGGCAGGTTTGCTGCCTTGAGAGAGAAGGTAATTTTCCCCTACCCCCCCCCATCCTGTGCGTTTTCTACTTCGCTGGTCAGTGATCCAAGGACCCTGCACCCGCGGCAATCTCCACACACTTCGAGACGTCACACACTGCCGAGTTTTCCCCCACTCTGGTCACTTTTTTTTTACTTACAAATTCCCTGTCGATGAAATGGTTTTTTTGGTGCGTTTAGGAGAACTCCCCCTCCACTGCTCGCCATCCAGCACCTCATGTCTCCCTCTCCTCATTCCTCCATTCCATTGCTTGCCTGATTTCACTCCACCCCTTTGATTTTCAACCCCCCCCACCCTTCCTCTCGCTGTAATTCAACCTCTATCCTGCTGTCAATTTACCCCCCTACGACTCTTGCTCTGCCTCCTCTTCTTTCTCCACCTCTTTTCAGTCCTTTGCTCCTTCACATGCTTGGATTTGTAGATGGCTGGATTACCCTGGAGCCGGGGAGGCCGTCCCACTGATTGTAAAGAAAGGGACAATTGGTCCTTCAGTCTGATTGGGTCCCCAGATAGGCAACACCAGGAATGAGAGTGTGCGGACAGCTATGAGAGGCAGAAAGTTGTGGTGACAGTGGAGACGCAGCAGGAGAGGATAGTCTTAAATATCTATATATACATACATATATACATATATATATATATATATAGATGGTGAGAGGGGAAACTTCACAAAGAGGACAGTGAGAGAGAGCATGGACTCAAGGTGACTTTAGGGAAACTGATGCACTGCAGGCAGTAGCTTTCACAACTGTTACAAGGGAAATTTAGGGAGCGTGCAGGGAAAAGAAGAATAAAGAGATAAGAGAAGAAGAAAAACGAGCATTTTCCACAGGAGGAGGACTAATAAAGAAGAATAAAGTTGAAAAGGGAAAAAAAGGTAAGGCATGGAATTTTTTGCTAAAAATAAAAAGGTGAAAATAATCATTGACTTTCAACGGTCATGTTTTGAAAAACAGTAGTGCCAATAAGAAAAGCCAATAATACTTTCAAGCTGTAAACAGTGAACGGCGAGGATGATTTGAGGGTGACTGGGGATTTGTCAGCAGTAACTGAGCGTTGAAGCTCCGAGTGGAGAAGGAGAGTGCTGAGATGAATAAGACACGAGGTGGGAGCATGCTTTCAGTCACTCAATCGATGGTTCGTTTTTTTGTGTGTGTGTGTGTGTGTGTGTTTTAATTGATAAACAATGTTTACAGTCACAAATATATCGCATGTCTGGATGTCAAAAGTAGGTCACGGTGAATATTCGTAGAGCCTTGCCTCAGCCGGGAGGGGGTTTGGTGGCACATTAAAAAAAAAAAAAAAAAAAAAACTTTTGTGAACACGAGCTCAAAGAGTGGCTCCAATTCTCAGCACGTCTGCACTGTCGCTACTTCAAACAAGTCATGCTGAAGGAGGGGAATGCCTATCTGCTTTTTACGGACGTCTGTTTGGCATTCAGACATCATTCCTCAGCCTGAGCCAAGGTTCTAGTCTCTTAAGATGAGAACATTTTCTCCCCTTCTATAGAACCCATTAAGCTATCGCCTGTCTTGTAAGCTCCAGGCGACAAATAAGACACTAGATTGGCATGTGCGTTGTCGTCGGGGCAGCAAGTCTTTCCTAGCCATTATCAGTGTCAGCGAGAGGCAGTGAAGGATCCCCTGAAAGATGAGGCCTCCATATTAATAACACCTTTCAGGTTTCTCCGATAGTGCTCGCGGTTGAGATATCTTAATTGACATTCCACAGGAAACGGTCTAATAGAGGAGAGGATTTTCCAGCGGCAGCCACGTGGTCTCCAAATCTCCTTCTAGACAAAACTCCCGAAATTCAAAAGAGATTATGGTGTTCGATATTAATTTGAAAGGATCCGTCCCCGAGACACCGCTGTTTAATTGTGGCGGAGTGACACTGATTGCAAACTTCTCCGGATGACGCTTATGCATGGTGACATCATTTCCATGCACCAGTGGCTGGGATGAATGCCAGTTTGTGTGATTTAATCTCTCCATAAATGACAAGGCTCCTTTTATGGCATCCACTGAGCAATGAATGAACTAAATGTGCATTGGGGAGGGTAGGGGAGGAGATGGACTCCAAGACAAGGGAGAAGATTAAGAGAAAACAAAAAAAAAAAAAGAAGAGTTTGAATCGCACAACAACCCGCGATGTTCTGGGGAAAAAAAAACGGCAAAGAAAACAGACGGGATAAAAATGTAGGGTACAGAAGCAGGGCTGAACAGACTTCTGAAGCTCAGCCCTGCACACAAAAAGGCAGATAGAAAGTGGAAGGAGGGCCGAGTAATTAAAAACACCTTACAGTAAACGAGCCGCAGAGAGGGAGGCGCTTGTCACGGCACAGCGGTGGCGGCGCACACAGCTGCACATGTCGAGGCCCGGGGAGCTCCCCACAATTAGAGAGCACGACAGAAGCAGGTTCAAAGCCTGCCCCATGCCGGCGTCTCTGTCCTGAGGGGGGACAGCGTTGGAGGAATGAGGACGAATAGAGGGTAGCGCGCACACACACACACACACACACACTGTGAATCCACAGAAAACTCATATTCATACCCACACACAAACAACTGTGTGATCTTGAGAGTTTGGCCAGAATACACCTCCCTGAGCCCGGCTCTGCCTTTGAAGGCTGCCATCTCTCCCTGAGAGCCGGCTGAGGAAACTGGGTCCCTGCTGCAGGCGGTGACAGTATAGACCCTTTGCTTTAGAAACCAGAAGACCTGGTCATTTCATTCCATCTTTATATAAACACACGCACACACACACGCACAAAACACATACCAGAGGCCATACTGCGGGGACAGCCTGCCTATTAAAAGTTAGTGCTGCAGCAGAATTTAATTACGTATACATAAGTCAGTAAACATTCAGAAATGTAGAAACTGCGCTCGGTTGAGGAATGTGGCTCTTCACGCTCAGCGCTCGGCCCGGGAAGTGAAATTAGATTCAGCGTCTGCATTTAAGAGAGCCCTTCTACATTTTGTAACAGCACCCACTTGGCTTATTGTACTCGGCTTATTGAAAGACACTTTCTCAAGCCAGAGCTTCTGCATCAAAAAAAGAAAGAAAAAAGTGCATCGATGCAGCCTCTCGTCTGGGTCCGAGATACGCGGAGCCTTCGCGGTGGCTTCCACCGTGCATAATCAATTGTGGTTAACAAATTGGCCGTGACGTTTCGCCCTGCAAGGGTGGGTGGGTCCCCTTTTCATGGGTCCACCCAGTTTTTAAGGACCTTTTCCACAGTCTGGGAGGCCTCCTTTTAGAGTCGAGGTGAGAGGAGCACAGACATGGCCACTGTGAAATTAACACTTAATAATTCTCCACATAGCACTAACCCATACTGATGTACCACACACCGAGTTGGCCCTTGGTAACCTCACTCAGTGAATGGGACCAACAGGTCCGTGTGAGGTTTTTTGATAACATTAGCATTGGAGCTATCGATTATTTTCCAGATTTTCCTCTCATAAATGAATAATTTGGTCCGAACAACAGTCCAAAACCCAAATATATTAAGTTTACTTTCACATTACCCAGAGAAAAGCAGCAAATCCTGTGGAGCTGAAACGAATAATTGGTCGGCAAAACATTTTTTGCAGAATTGGATTTTGGTTTTTTTGCAGAATTGGATTTTGTATTTTTTAAATATTAGTAGGGAATGTGGGTTTTCCTACAAAACGCTTGTTAACATTTTTTAATAAATGGCCAAGCTTCTCAAATGCATTGGTGCTTAAACTTCTCTGAACACAAGCAACTGAAATAAAAAGTAAACCATTTACGAAATCACTGCATGTATTGATTCAACTAATCTGAAGAATCTGACAAAGCATCCAAACCAAACTTTTAAGTTTTACCACATGTAGCCTGTAGCGTCTGTGTAAGAGCGTTTCTTTAAGTTATCATACAGGAACGTAATATAGTTTTTAGTTAATTCTGACTCATTAATCTGAACAAGGTCGAGATGGTGAGATTCAGCACGCCCCGCGGTGATCGGTCAGTCCTTCTGTAACAGTAGTTTCCGGCTCGTTTTCCTCACTTTCACCTCTCTTGCTGTTGTAGGAGCAGTTTGATGCAGTCAGATCGCAGTTAATGGAGTAGCAGGTGGACTTGGAGTAAGATGATTCAACAATATGGCCCATCATGGTGTCACGCCAGCTGCTCCCCCTGACAATCACCATCTCTTCTCCTGCCACTCACTCTCTCCCTCCCTCTCGACAAAATACTTTCTTTCCAGGGGTCTCTCGCTTTTCAAAACAAATGTTCAAATATCAGATGTTTCTTTTTCCCTTTTTTTAAACTTAATATCTTATTTTACATACAAAGACAGATTTCCAACTGGGAAGAATGTTTCCGCCTGGTGGGAAAATACCTTAAGTCTTCGCCTTAAGCTTTGTCATGTGATTGCTCCTCCACCCTCCACTTCGATCCTCATCCCTTCATCTTCCCATCCCTTTCATTCACAGCTTGTGTGGCAAACGCCAGCTGCATTTCCTTTAAACAAGTGAAGTGCCATAAGAAAGATGTGTGAAATGTTTTTGCCAGCACAATTACGTAGCATGTCACCTCATTAGGGTCGACAAAATGGAGCAAAATGCTCGGGTGCAAGCTGTGACCTTTGAGGGGAGGAGCTGAGAGGCGCGTCCAAGGGTTTGTGAGCGAAGAACAGGGAGCTAATTTCACTTCATAATGGCAACCAGGCGGATGGATTAGACAGAAAAGAGGGGAGCAGTGAGGTCAAGTGTCACACACACACACACACACGCACACACACACGGCCCAGCCTCCCACTGACAATGCAGCCCCGCCCCCCACCCTTCCCTGCCTTTTGTGCCTTTTTACAACAATGATTAACTGAGTTTGGCGATTCAGAGAGTGTCCTCAGCAGCACAATGCACTCTCTCTTACAGAACATAATGAAGTCAGCCCATGAGTCAAACAGTCTCTTTTTCTTCCGCTGGTTTTCTATTTTTACTCCCAAACTTTCCACCTCCCCCTGCTAACAGCCCCTTTGCTTTTCTTTTCCTTTATCCCACCCGTCTGTGCTTTTTCTCTGCCTTTTTACCATAAATCTGCCTACCCCCCCACCCCCACCCCCCAAGCTTGTTAATGCTGGAAAGGCGGGCAGATGCGTCCGTCCTCTTAAAACTTGAAAACAAGATGCAGCTGGAAAGAGGCAGCGTAGGTGCCATGGGCTGCATGTGAAAAGGTATCGATTAGCTCAAAAAGCATCACCTGCACAAAATTTGCGGAATTGACCCCGTTGATGTTAAAGATTCCTATGATGTTTGCATTAAAAAAAGAACGATGCAGCGGGAGAAAGTATTTAGAGGCATGAAACCCGACATCCAGGCGATACCATAGGGGCCTTTCTAAAATCTGAAATGCGGAGACAAAAAAAAAACAAAACACAGTACACTTGTAATGAGCGGTGTGCAGTGCTGAAAGGAACATGTAGAACATGGTGCGAGTAAAGCCGCGCAGTGGTGTTAACAGAAACACTACAATCTCAGAACATCACACCCCCGGGCCTTTTACAGGTGGTGTGAAGGAGCGTGCGAGCTCATGACAGGAAGAGGAAAGAACTGTGGTTTCGCTTATTTTTTTTCAAAGTGAAATGCCTGATTGTCCCGAGCTGGAGGGAAAAAGAGGCTGATGCTGGCGGTTGAAAAGTGCACAATCATTTTGCTTTTTTCCTGTACGCTCCAAAAATCGACGTTATGTTTCTTTTTCAAAGTTTTATTTTTCAGCCGCAAGAAAAGTGAATTGATGCATGCTCATGTTTACTGTCGACGAACATTTTGGGGAAAATGCTTGTTTGTTTTCTTAGAGAGTTAGATGAGAAGATTCATACCACTCCATGTCTCTGTGTGATGAGAATGGAACTAAAGGTTGTAGGTTATTAGCCTGGCTTAGCATAAAGACTCGAAGCAGGGGGAAAAGTAAAAAAAAAGTACACCTCATTGACACCTCTACAGCTCACGAACACAAGATTCTGCTCATTCATGCTGTTTCGTGGTTGCCTGGCGACCTCGTGGTGAAATAGTTGGAGCACGTAACTCCCTGTAAAACCACAAATTGCCGCCACATATCCTCACTGGGGACGTTAGAGTTACATACACATCCTTCGCATCCCAAGTCTTTTTCTTTGTATTTCTAACTTAACTTTGTGGTGAGAAGGTCTGTTATAGCGAGTGGCAGCATGACATGAATGTTTTGTTGCGTAGCCATTGTCCCCATCTTCTTGTCTCATATTAGCTCCTCCACGTAGCCTCATCGGCAGCACAAGAGGAGCCCCCTCATTCAGCTGTAATGAGGCTCATTATAACGCAACAGAATCTCTGTAGCACAGGGCTAATCTGGAAGAAGGAGAAAAGACTGCGAAAGTGTGTCATCTACAGGTATCCCACAGTGCAAAACAGACTGGGGTTCAGTTTACGACAAAAGGATGACGGTATCCAAAAAGACATCAATCTGAGGCTAATCTGTCCTTTTCTTTTCTCTTCCAGGACGGCGACAGCAGCCAGAAAGACCGAGAAAGCAACTGCACCCGTGTAGAAAGAGGAAAGGTCTTTTCGAATACTACTCTGGGCTTAACAATGGGAGACCGATTGCATCTTCCAGCGGTTGCCAGCACCTTGCTCCCTGTGGCCCTCTGCATTTTGACCCTTCTGCCCCACAGCCTTCTGGGTAGGCCCGCAGAAGAAGAAAACGCAGGTAGCTCAGCACTGCTCCAGAGGGTGAAGAGAGGCTGGGTGTGGAACCAGTTCTTTGTCCTGGAGGAGTACACTGGACTGGAACCACTTTATATTGGAAAGGTCAGTGCTGCCTACATGCTGTACCGTATGAACATGCATCATAAATACACACACGCACGCACGCACATACAGAAAGGTAACCTGACAGATGGTTTGTAACACAGAACCATCTGAGAAGCAGTCGTTGGAAACTGTTTGGAAAAGGGCAGGCACTTTCAAAAATGACTTGGCAGGTGATTGGATAACCCATCTAACAATCACACGGAGCCAGTTGGTCGGGAGAAGAGGGAAAACATATTTTCCTTCAGTGCTGTGCTCTGCCCTTCTTCCGATATGCAGCATCTACGCTAAGCTCTTTAGGAGCCGCCATTCTCACACACCTAAACCACGCCTTTGGCTGCCAGTAGCTTCTTGCGAGACGCTAATTGGTCCAGACACGAACGCATTACTTGAATCCTGATAAGATGGATTTTCGTGTGATCTCATATCGCGAGAATCCAGCTGGCGTGCAAGGTAAACATAAAAGGTACAACCTGGAGAGAAGCAAAGCATAGAGGTTTCTCGCCCAGGAGGGGAGCATCTTTTCTGCTTGACCTTTTCCACTTGGAGTACATGAGGGTGCTTCGGTGTAGGTGTTTCAACAAGATTTCAAACGGTAAGTTTCAAACAGGGGTAACTAACGGATCTATAGGGGCGCTCAGCAGCCTGGAGGTCATATGCTGCTTGGCCAGTACTGAGCGCATGAATGCAAAAGAGAAGATCATGGGTGGGCAGAGTCAAACTTCAAGCACTGCAAAAAAAACAAAAAAAAAAACAATTTATTCCCTGGATGCACTGCGTCCATACTAAGACAACCTCTTCTCTCACCACTTTGAACCGGAGCCAGACAGCAGCGATTGAGTTAATTGACTCGAACCGAGGCTTCACTCAAGTCGGCCCCCGGTCCACAGAAGTGGACGGCTCATCTGCAACACAACTGACATGCTCTGAAAAGAGCAGACGAGAAATACTCACAAAGGAGCACTTTGATCGCTCAGTCGCTAAAGTGAATTGAACATTTGATCAATAGTTGTAAGGCCAGTCATCAACAGCAAGGAGACACAACAATCTTGCAAACTGCAATGAAAATTGCCATTACATGACTAAAAAAAAGTGTTTTTTTGCCGAAGCTTATTTTTTAAGTCATATGTGCCAGAGCTCTCCGGCTAAAATTACCCATCTGGAACATTATGAATTTCTTCACCTCCACATTATTGCCATCAATGGAAAACTGTCCCACTTTTGAACAGTTCATTAATATTAAGAATACCAGTACTGCCGTCACTAAATGCGTTATAGACAATTGGTTTGGTTTTCTATAGAAAAAATGTTTAGTTTTTGGAAGTTTTTGAGTCAGATACTGATGAAATATTGTCAGTGGCACGTTTCAGCATTCGTGAAACAATGAGGTAATAATACTTTATTTTTGTATCCATATATTTAACTTTTCTCAAACAAATCTTATTTTTTTTGAGCAATTGAATATCACATAATAATGTCTAATATAATGTTTCAAACATCAATCCTCATTTTATTATTCTTTATTTTGTAGCATCCGACAGTTTTTACAGTTTTGCTTATTCCCCCTTGAATGAGAATCGATCCCCTAGAACAATAGTAATGGACCCAATGTATTGCATGTCAATTTGTTCGTTTGAAAATGGCACTGAAGTCTGCATGATTCCTGCAGAGCTTTCTGTCAGATATTGGATGTTAGATCTCTCAGTGCCCATATGTGGAAGCGTTGATACTTTCTATTTCTAAATTTCCTCAAAATACGCTGTCCTGACCTTAAAAAAACTGATTCTAGACCTTCACCTTTGATTGAATTCACCATTGCAGGACACATCCTCCGAAATGTCCCTTTGATGCAAAGCTGCCTAATTAGTGTCCTGGAGTAACCCCCCTCCCCAACCCCCAACACCCCTCGGGAATACCGGCGAAAAATCCGGATCCCAAAAAGTCATGTGCTCCGACCAGATAGAAGAGTAACAAGTCCTGAGAGGGTACCACGCGCGCTGTAGCATAAAGTACTGTATCTACTTACACTCGCTGTAGCATAATCACTTCCATCTTACCTCTTCTTCTTTCCCATTCATCGTGTCTTCACCGGTTCTTTTTAAAGCTGCCCACCCTACTTTTCCCCATGCTGAATGAAATAAGTGACACTGACAGGCCGGGCTGCTTCCCAGAGAGCCACTCATGGCAGAGAGGCATTATAGGATATGACAAAGCAGGAGAAACATGTGCTGTAGATATTTTTTCTCCTCAGCTCACCCTACCTCGCCACTCCTCTATTGAGGAGCTTAGTATTCAGAGTTGTGGGGATGTCGGAGGTTTGGGCTTTGGGCCGGGGCTGAGACGGAGCAGGTAATTGATAGCCCAGAGTGTCAAACTCTTTTCATAGGTTTCGAGTGGAGAGGAAGGATCACTGCAGGAGAAGGCGGAGGGAAGGCAGCGGCCTGAGATAAATCACCATGAGACACGGGGCAGAAGCCCACAATGGGGTGTTGATTAAAAAATATATTCTGGGCCGAGCTAGGATGCACTTTCTGGGAGTGAGTGCAGGTGGGCACGTTGTCCGAAGAGATATGAGAAGCTGTATAGTCTGGCTGCTCGGGGAATGATGGGTATTGTAAAGATTGCTGCTGAACTATTACCAGAATAACAACAATGAGTGGTGTGTAGCTGCAAACTTTTAGCAGTTTGACAACCGTAGCTTGGTCGTTTCACTGCATGGTGCTCAACTCGAGGCGCTTTTTTGTTTTGTTTTCCATTAGGAAAAGTTGGATAGTACCGGGTACTTTTTGTAAATACCACAATGGAGACCACTGATTGGTCAGAGAGAACCATCACTAGCATGTCAAGGGACATCCTGTACAACCCCACGCTTTTAAATAGCAAACTAATTGACTCAAACTCAAAAAGGTTTTTTTGTGGTTGAGTCAATTAGCCTTACAATTCACAAAGTGCAGACTGCTTTGTTGCAGAAGAAAGGATTCAGGAAGTGTCCCGTGGAGGCGGCAGTTTCACGCCTACACTACTATCCGCAGTGGGAAACCAAAGGATGAAAAGTACAGGTACCAGAAGTGAGTCGAGCAGGCCCGTACCATGCAGCATTAGTAGCAAAAGAGAGTATCCTTGAAGAAAAAAAAAAGTATTTTTTTAGTGTCAGTGGGGGGGTTTGTGTTGTGTGCTCGCCTGTTGATTATAAAACCAGACAGATGTCAATGGGGGCATTTAATTCCACTCTGCCAGTGTGATGGCTGTAAGTACTCATCATACACAGAGACTCTTTAAGTACAAAGTAAGGAGTGATTGCACATCAACAGGCTGGCATTTGCACTTACAGGCCACAAAAGGCTCCTGATTGCACTGCAGGGCCCATGGAAACTAACAGGCTGTAAGCTGTGATTAGATGTCGACTTACAGCTACAGTATTAAGGTACACATATAACCACAAACTACCCCTGGAGGTCGAGAGTTCATTTACCCACTGGTTCAATTAGGGAATTAATATGTTGACGATATAGTAGTGTACTTTTGTTCAATTTAGCACATAGGCGGAATTAAAAAAAGAAAACAATGTAAACATGAATTGAAAAAAGATTTAAACTTTGAAATAGCAAATCTGGGTGGTAGCATCTTGAATAAGTAGTAATTCCCATCTAAATTGAAAGCATTAGGATCGTGACTTTTTTTGGCTTTGTTGCTGTGTTGGCTCTGTTCCAGCACAGTGAATTTGAATGAAAGCAATTACTATACAAGGTGGTTGCTGAGCTTTGATTTGAGAGTCTTTATTTCCACACTGGCTGAACAGGAAGTAGGAAATGTTGTCCGTTTTATACATCATCCTGAAATTTGTAGGTAGTTTTCCGATCCATCAATTGATCATTTAGTCTGTAAAGTAGCAGAAAATAGTAAAGCAACGTCCATCACAATTTGCCAGAGCCCAAGGTTATGTAATCACATTTCTTACACTGACGAACTGTCCAAAACCCAAAGATATTACAATTTACAATTATATAAAACTCAGAAGAGCAGCATCCTCACATTGAGGACACTTGTTATAATACCACCGGGCCTGTATCGCAACCAGCCTCCCTAACACATGTTCAGTCGGATTCAGATCATGTGACTTGGACGGACTTGAAGAACTTTCCACTGGTTGTCTTGTCTGTATGTTTCGGGTCACTGTGCTGCTGCATTGTTCTAAAATTAGGGGATGCGACCTAATTAAATGTCCTCAAAATCATGTCCCTAATCGTCGAAACAATTCCGAACCGCATCATATGTATTCCTTTTGTTTCAACTCGTGATCACACTCGCGCTTTGTTAGCGCAGTCATGATTTTTGAGACCGATCCCGGCACATTCTCTCTTTACTCTGAGCACAGATTTGAACACTTTTAGTTGTCAAAAAATAAAGTGGCTCTTGTTCCTGAGAATATGCATTGTGGAAAAAAAACGTTTATGTCTGACTGTCTTTGTGAACAGCTCCACTCAGATATGGATAAAGGCGACGGCTCCATTAAGTACATCCTGACGGGCGAGGGTGCAGGCACCACCTTCACCATCGACGACAGCACGGGGGACATCCACGCCATCCAGAGGCTGGACCGGGAAGTGAAGGCCCAGTACATCCTCCGCGCCCAGGCCCGGAACCGCCTGACCGACAGGCCTCTGGAGCCCGAGTCCCAGTTCATCGTAAAGATCCAGGACATCAATGACAACGAGCCGAAGTTTCTGGATGGACCCTACCAGGCGTCTGTACCCGAAATGTCCAAAATAGGTAAGCAGCGTGTAGATGAAGTCTGACAGACGGATGGAGACGCAAACTAAACTGTTGCCTGTGCATGCCTGCAGTGTTTGTTTAAAAAAAAAAAAATATGGGAGCGTCTGCAGCCATGGTGAACAATAGCAAAGTACATAACGGCCCTGCACAGTTGTCGTTTGTTCATACAGACTAGTCTCCATCTGCTTCATTCACTATTCATAAAACGACTTTTCGTGGTTACTTTGAAGTAAATAAGCGTAGTTAATTCATGGCACTGCTCCAGCCGCAGATGGATTTATATTATGATATTGGCGTAGATGACCATCATCTTTCTTTCTCCCCCCCCCCTTCGCCCTCGCCTCCACCTTCCCCCAGGAACATCTGTGATCCAGCTGACCGCTACGGACGCCGACGACCCCACGTACGGCAACAGCGCTCGTGTGGTCTACAGCATCCTGGAGGGCCAGCCTTACTTCTCCGTGGACGCCAAGACCGGTACGATGTCACACATGCTGCCTTCTGAAACAATCTGTAACCACGGCAACCAGCATTTTTTTTTTTCTTTGATCCATTACATGTCGAGGCTGATGGATTTCAAAAACCTCAGCAGCCACTTTAACTATTTCATAAGCTCCTTGTGAATGTGTAATGTGTAGGAACGATGTTCGATGACCTGGTAAAGTCCACAAACTACCGCAGACAGTCAGGATTTACTATCACTCCGCTGACAGCTGCTGATCATTCCCCAACTTGTTTCTCACACTGTATCGCACTGTAATTGCACCAGAATCTGATTGTAGCGGTCCACACTTTAAGCCTTTATACCAACTGACTGAATGTGGGAAGCTCAGCATGGCTCCTGTTGTTGCTACGAGACTACCCGACGCTTGCAGTAACTCATATTCCTGGCACTCGACATAAAAAGATGTGCTAAAATGTGCTCAAATTGTGACTTCTCTAAAGAAAATGAGGACAACATGAGACGAGCAGCCCCTCGAAAATACTGCTCACTGGTTTATTCCCTGGAAAACAGAACCATTTGACCATGACTTTCCATGTTTTAGTCCATTTACTACAAACCAAATATACTTTATATTACTGCAAATCATTTAGCAAACGATGCTATAGTGATTTATATTAGATCAACATATCATTAAACTAATTGTATTCTCTTGCCGGGAGTTGGACAAGAAGAGGGGGGAAAAAAAAAATAAAGCAAGGTAGCAATAAAATAAAGTGTATAAAACTTGTAAATGCGGAGCTAAAGCTCCTTAAGTTTTAGTATGTAACGGCAACATTGCAGCACATGGTTAACAGCAGCCATAACTCAAACAAACACTTCCATAAATCCATTAGATTCATAAAAGCAGGGAGCCAGTGGCCATTTTTTACCACAGCTGCCTCATTTCCTTGTTTGTCAGCACAGAAATCTGTTGCCAACCCGCTCAGACTGCGCTGCCCATCAGCAGCAGCTCAGGCCGCTGCTGCTGTAGGTTCATCCATCACGAAACACAGGCGGCTCTACAGCTATCAATCAGCCTCCCTGACTCGGCTATAAGCACAGCACGGAGGCTTTTATCGGTGCGAACACAATGTAAAACTTTCAACACGTACAGCAGAAACAACACGTGCACTTCCTTTTCTTATTCCTCAGCACAAAAGAACATCACCTGACCTTGGTTGGATTCTGCTGCATCTGGCATTTTCTTTTTTTTTTTCTTTTTTATATATCAATGGATGAGTTTTGGTAATAATACACTGTTGATAATAGTGTATAGATGGGAGCCGGTCAACAGGGAGAGTATACGGATTTTCTGGTACAGCTTTAAAAACAAGAAACTGTCATTAAAATCCTGTCTTACATTTTTTTTTTAACTATAATGCAACACCAAGTGTAATTATAAATCCCTGGTGCAGCCTCTTGTCCGGTCCCTTGTGAGCGCTGACATTCCAGGACACCATCGCTTGGACACATGACCCTAATCTGTGTCACCAGCTCTCGGTTGCTGACCTTTATTTCACCTTATGTGTCTTTGTTTGCCCTTTCTTACCCCCTCTCTCCCTCTCTCTCTCCCTCTATATAGGCGTTGTCCGTGTGTCCCTGGCAGACATGGACAGGGAGACGAGAGAAAACTACACCGTGGTCATCCAGGCCAAAGACATGGGTGGCCAGCTGGGGGGGCTCGCCGGTACCACCACCATCAACATCACGCTCAGAGACGTTAATGACAACCCGCCCATGTTTGACCAGAGTAAGAGACGGACAGCAGTTCCTCCTTACTGCACTACTGTCTTATCTCATTCCCCCCGATTCACTTTGCTCCCTGCTTTACGTGAACCCATCAAACCCTTTCTCTAATCCCTCCTGATACTCTTATAGCTGAAATTAAAAAGAAGTTTCAGACAGTTTCTCCCAGCAGTAGAGAAACAAGCAAGCCAAGGATGTGCGACTATACTGTGGCAAAATAGATCACAATAAAAACCACAGAGGTAAATGTGTAAACGTGTAGTGCAGAGGAAAAATGGATCTATAACTAAATCTGAGGAAGTTACAAATGATTGTTTGCATGAAGGCTGCAATTGAGGATTATTTTTCATTTTCAATAAATCAAATCAGAGCTGCTTTACGTTTATGTAAGGGGTTCATTCATGAGCATTTTACAACAAAACTATAGAAAAAATTTGCATATTTTACTCCTCAGGATTGCATTGAGTGAGGAATTTTTTTTTTCATTACAACTTAACGAGTATTCCCTTAAAATGATCATGTAGAGTGAACCCTGCGTCGTATGTTATACCATGAGCTTACTTCCTGGTTACGTCTGTAACCCTACATGAGGCTGAAAAGCCCACAAACCTCAAGCCGAAGCCCTCAAATGACCCTGCAGGTCACTTTAATTCCAAAACACACACGCCGTTTGGTTTCAGGGCCGATACTTGACTTGTGGTTTGACTCGTCGGTGCGTTTCGGCCGAAAATGTCGGCATGTGGGGCAGCAGTGCGGCAGGCATGCGTGCAATGAAACACAAGAATGCAGCATGTGTAATCCACGCTTATATTCGAAGTGACACAAACACCATGAGAGTTTGCGGTTTGGTAAACATCATAATAAGCCCCCTAACAAATCTCTGCATTCATCCACCTCATTTCTCTCGAGCCGTCGGCCCCTCTGCCCTTCTCCCTCAGTCCACTCCTGGCCACCAGACCCCGGCCATTTACCCCCTGGCCTCCTCCACCCCCTCCCTCCGCTACCCATGCTGTCTCTTTGATTATCCCAATTTCTGCTCGTCTCATTACCGTCCCTCTGAGGTCAGGGGTTGTCGAGCTGTCCGCAGTCATCTCTTCCTGGCCGACGGGTGGCTTCACTCCTCGATAAAGAAAACACCCGCTGCCCATTTCCATCACTGGTCCCCCACCAATTAGCGCCATCACTTCGATGGAACTTTGATCGGTTGTGAAGAGCTTCAGGGATTCCCCTCTGTCAACCACAATGTGCGGGCATTTTACTCTTGGACTGCAGGGAGCGCCACAAATTGGGCAGCTGTCACCTCGCCTTAGAGGTTAAACGGTAGATGAAAATTGAAGTCAACCCATGAGATAGTATATAACCCAATTTTGAGGCATTTACGGAGCCATTTATTTTAGCCTGTCTGAGACGTGATTTTGAGAGGAGAGAGCGGTCGTCAGAAGTGATGAAGAGGTGTGGCTCCCTCTAGAGGATAGTGAAGGTACGACAGGATGATCACTGTTTATTTTCCTCAGGGCTGTATCAGATGAGCATCCCAGAGTCGGCTCCCGTGGGGTCAGTGGTGGGTCGTATCTGGGCGAAGGACAGGGACATCGGGGTCAATGCTGAGATGAAGTACAGCATCATCGATGGAGATGGAAGGGACACCTTTGACATCAGCACTGACCCCACCAACCTTTTTGGCATCATCATAGTGAAAAGGGTACACACACGGATTGATAAATCTATTTTTAGCTGTGTTACACGTCACAAGTATAGATTATATGAACAATTTCTTATTAGAAAACAAGTATTTCACCACAGGCTTTTAAAGATTGCTATATTATTTATGCATTCATCTCACTTTGAGGCTGCAAATATTTGTTTAACTAATATAACTTATGATTTATGATACATGTCATGAAAGAAGGAGAAACGGCCTGGGTTTGTAAAGACTCCTTGGTCGTACAGGGAGAACGTTGCAAAGCTCCCTTTAAAAATCTGGCAATTTAATTTGGCCTTGAGAGGGACGAGCATCTCGTCACTTTTAAAGTGCTGCCGACAACAGATTCTTGATTCTTAGTCTCTTTAGGTAAATTCAGCACCAAAATAATACTTTTAAGTTTTAGCTTTTTAAAGAAACACCTGTATTGAGGTCTTCACCTCTCCTTCCTTAGCATTATCTAGTTTATCAATTTGTCTCTTTTACTTTTGACATTTGTCCTGATATTCCCTGAATGCAAAGAAACATTATGTTGACTTATACATAAAACTACAAAAAACAAAAAAATACAGCGGCAGAGTCTTTCTTTAACATCACACTCACTCAGCACAAATCCAACAAAGTGTTTCTTTAAGGAATTACAACTAAGATTTCACTCAACTTGTGTTTAAAACTGCTGCCAAAGTGCAGCAAAAGTTTAGTAACTCTAAAAAGGTTTCAGCTGTGTAACTCCTTTATGCGTGTTCCCCCTCCAGCCACTGAATTTCGAAAGCAAGCCCAGTTATACTCTGAAAGTGGAGGGCGCCAACACCCGCCTGGACCCTGCCCTCCGCCACCGCGGGCCCTTCAAGGACGTCACCATCGTGCACGTGAGCGTGGAGGACGTGGACGAGCCCCCGCTGTTTGACTCGCCAGCGTACTACATCGAGCTGTCAGAGGACGCTGAGATCGGGACGGTGGTGAAGACGGTGTCCGCGAGGGACCCTGATGCTGCCAACAACACTGTGAGGTGAGGACAATGAAAACACCATCCTGGCTACAAGCTCCCGGGTCTTAATGCATTATTCAGGCTGCAATGCCAGTAAAGCACATGTGAGTAATTAGCTGTTATTAGAACGCTACATTTAGCTGAATGTATTAATCCAGAAGGTTTTTATGATCAGTGTTTTCTGGCTCTGTGGGTGTAAAGGCACATGTTCACCAGCAGGGGGCAGCACCTCATCATGACTTACAGCACCTGTAGACATGACTGGGACATCATTTATCTCGGGAGGCTGAGGACTTTGACTGCTCTCACTGATTGAAGAGTATGTTTGTGCTCTTCAGAACAGATGTTGCATTGTGGCTTTAATGTCCAGACTGCACCTCTCATAAACTAATTAGACCTAAAGCCTTTAATTAGGCCATTAATCATCTGAAGGAATCAATGACTGCGGCAGTAAGTGACTGTTTCACATGGCAACGGCTGCACCGGCTGTCCGTTTTACAGCCTCGATGATGGCTAAAAGTAGAGCACAGGAAATGGTTGTAGATGGCACGGTGGCTGCCAGTGCGTGTGTGTGCGTGTGTGTTGAGTGTGTTTGCTGCTAAACTCTGTCAGCATGGACACTCAGCATTTTATCTCAAATGCCGTTTCTGAAATATCCCTTTCATTCAGAATTGTTGACAGTCAGTAGTGAGCAGGAAGTTGAGATTTCAGACACCTCATCATCACACCCCCCCTCTTCATGACATGTTAAGTGTCACATAGCTGTAATGGGCACCTGTAAAAGCTTGAGTGGGTCCTCATTTTATTTATCTCGTACTCAAGACACAAATAGGCATTCCTGCCAGTGGTTTCACACTATTTCACCAATCCACAAGTGGTGGTAACGTGCCAAGATATGCTGCAATGCGCCATGGATGCAAACAATGTTGGATTTAAAAATACTAAAAAACACAAAAAAAAATGAACTGCTTTGCAAATGTTTTGTGAGGAAGGAAATGCACTCACCTAACCCTTAAGATAGAAGTCACGGCAGCAGCGCACAATACAAAGAATGTCAAACACAAGTACTGACATCAGTGGTAAACATTTTAATATTTTCTTGAAGAGAGAGAGAGAGAGAGACAGAGACAGAGAAACAGAGCGAGACAGAGAGAGAGACAGACAGAGAGAGAGAGACACAGAGAGCGACAGAGAGAGAGAGAGACAGAGAGAGACAGAGACACAGAGAGAGAGAAAGAGAGTGAGAGAGAGACAGAGACACACAGAGAGAGAGACAGAGAGAGAGAGAGAGACAGAGAGAGAGAGAGACAGAGACACAGAGAGAGAGAAAGAGAGAGACACAGAGAGAGAGAAAGAGAGACAGACAGACAGAGACACACAGAGAGAGAGATTCAGAGAGAGAGAGACACACAGAGAGACAGAGAGATTCAGAGAGAGACACAGAGAGAGAGACACAGAGAGATT
>CALSBV010012432.1:2856316-2880388 GCA_943590825.1 Bovichtus diacanthus
GAGAGAGAGAGAGAGAGAGAGAGAGAGAGAGAGAGATAGAGAGAGACAGACAGAGGAGAGAGAGAGAGAGAGAGAGAGAGAGAGAGAGAGAGAGAGAGAGAACAGAGAGAGAGAGAGAACAGAGAGAGAGAGAGAGAGATCAGAGAGAACAGAGAGAGAGAGAGAGAGAGTGTGTGGAAAAGGGCCGGTTATAAACTGCAGTGCTGATGAGGGGAAGTGGGACAGGTGTGCAGGTGGGAGGGGCTGTCAGGTCATCAGCAGAACAACAGAGTCTGAGGGCATCTAGTGGAGGATTGGAGGATGGCAGGTGGGGGGTGTGAGAGGGTGACACATGGCCCTGAGAGAAGTGAGCATGGGCTGGAGACAGAGAGCGACTGCTAAGTCCTCCTGTCAGAAAAGTCATTATTATTAGCAATGCTTTTTTTTCACCAGTGGATTAATTGTATAATAAATGTACAAATGTTTAGAAGAAGAAATGAGGACAAATGCCCATTGCATCGAGTCACACACAAAACTGTTCCAGTTTGTTTTTGTATTTTTTCTAAATTTACCCAAAATGCAAATGAAAAAAAAAAAAAAAAGGAAAAACCTTCACGTTATTGCCATTTTTTTTCTTTGGTACATTACTATTACTACAGACCTCTTCCAGGTGAAAGCAGAGTGAAGCAGCTACAGATGTATTCAGTCCATGTGTGAACACACAGGACACCTCATGGTTACATAAACAGGTTTCTGCTCCACAGCCTGGAAGAGGATGTGCTCTTCTGTATGTGTGCGTGTGTGTGTTTGCATGTCGCTCTCAGAAGAGTGTTTTTGAAATCAGCTGGCAGTGGCAAGAGATGAGCCAAGGCTGCCGGCTGCAGGACTGTGTATCCCCGCCGTCAGCCTGGCAGATACTCTGATTAAGCCTTATCTGGAGTCTATTCTTCTTCTTGTGCCTTCCGAATCTGCCAGCCTGACGCCTTATCGTGCAGCTACACACATGGTGCACATGCTGGATTGTGTGCGCGCGTGCTCCCCACCCCCTCAGATAGGATTACAAGCTCGCGAAAAGACACACAAAGCTGCAGTGATACTTCACATGACACACGTCTTTTTGTTATCAGGTATTCCATCGAGAGGTCCAGCGACCCCGAGAAGTTCTTCTACGTCGAAATCACTTCTGGGTCGCTGATGACGGTGCGTTCGCTGGACCGAGAGGAGATCGGCTGGCACAACATCACCGTCCTCGCCATGGAGATGAGTACGTCACAAACACACACATGAACACACATACACACACATGCACACAGGCTTTCTCATGCAACGCCTCCTCCTCAGCAAGTCATTTCTGTTTAGAATTGATTCCTAAGGACCGTGTTTGTCATTATTTCATTCAAATATTGAGCTGTTTCTGTAAAGCATCGATTAAAAAAAAGACAGAACTAGCAACGTTTTAAGACTTTTCTATAACTAAGAGTGTGTATCTGTCTTGAAAAAAGATATTGAGAAGATAATCTTGATTTTAGAAATCTTTAAAAATTAGAGGCTTTAAAGTAGAACTGAAATTTAAATTCTACTCACATTTTGTCTCTGAACAAAATACAAAATACTACACTATGCTATTTTGCATATTTTACTCAAAAAAAAGAAAAGAAAAGAAAAGTTTCTAGGACATATTTGGAAAATCACTGAAGCCCTGAGAGTCAAGGTGAAAAGTTTATTTTCTACGTACGAGATAATTGTCTCATACATATAAAAGTAGAAGCTAGCTTTCGGTGGTTAGCACTGATTCACACTAGGCTCTACTTTTGATCCAACTAAACTTTAATTATTTATTTTTGGTCATGCAGTTTGGACCAAACAAGTCCAAAACATTAGTTCGGCTTAAAGGATTTCAGGTAAGGAATAAGAAGGAGCTGCATGGGGGGGAAGCCCAGAAAAAAACAGATGGGTGCATAAGCTAACACAAACACAGAGCCGGTGATTTTTGGAAAAACAACTCCTGCAGAGTTGTGTTCTGTAGCACAGGAGATGCCCTGCAGATCCGCACACAGCTGGTAGCACCGAAAGTCACCTTCATCCTCGCTTTGCTTTGTTTGTCTCTTTGTGTTGGGAGACACAACTAAAAGGAGACGGTAATTGAATTAATGACTAATTGAATAACTTTTCGCACGGGGGCTAATTAAAGATGTGACAGAGACGGAGAGGGCGAGCGAGGGCACAGGGAAGGGGTGGAGAGATAGGGGGAGCAAAAAAATGATGATTGATTCGTAACCGAGCAACAATACAGGAAGCAGAAGTTGCTCCTTTGACTCGCATAATTAGCTCGTTCCCTCTAAGTTACTCTGTTCTCTTTACCTTCATATGATAGAGTAGCTTTTATCTTCTTGTGCATGGTTTTATTACACTGCAAATTGCTTTGAACTGCATGTATAGACACATGATAGAAGAAAACATGACATATGGCAAACATAGTCATTATTTTGGGGGTTGTGGGGATTTTTATAATTTTACAAGAAAAGTCAGTATTAAGTCTAAAAAATGTCATTACATTATGACAATGTACAACGGATGTAAGAACAGAATGTAATCCTAGTTCTATGGGAAAGTCATTATCTCATATACGTAGCTATTTGACCCTCAAACACACACACACACACAGACAGTATAAACACACACGCTGGGCCGCATCCCGCTTCGACCTCCAGAGCCAAAGTCACACCATTGATTGATCGATCATGGGATGAAACCTGAGAAAGTAGTTACTGCCCACTAATTGCGTTTCTACTGCCTATTACACAGCTGGTTAAGATATGCAAATTGCTGGCTGGTAATGGAGAATAATAGAATTGTAATCTAAGCGTGAGAAGGCCTAATGCGCTGCAGGCTCACTGTAAATGAGTTGAAGATTAAGGGAGGCACAAACTGAGCTCAGCAGGAGCCTCAAACAGTCATTTCTGTTTGTGTGTCGCTACAGATGACCACACGAAGATCTCGAGCGTGTCGGTGGCTGTGAGGGTCCTCGATGTGAACGATAATCCTCCCTCGCTGACGCACTACTTGGAGGCTTACGTGTGTGAAAACGCCAAAGCGGGACAGGTACAGGACATGAAACATGGGGATAAGGCTGATAAGTGGGTGGAAAGAAAAGTAAATGTCTTTTTTTTTTTAATACAAAGTTCGAGGTACATTTTATACTCCTCCAAACTCCAGAGGAAACACACAGCTTTTCACTCCATTCCATTTATTTGAACAGTGAAGCTTCTCGTGGTTTAACACATTTGTTTTTCATTTACGTGCAAACAGAGGTGGAAGAAGTACTTAGCGGTACACAAGTTCCTCAAGTAGCAGGAAACACACCACAGTGTACAAATACACCGCTACAAGTAAAAAACCTGCATTCAAGACAAAAGTATTAGCATCAAAATATACTTAAATTACCAAAATGAAAAGTACTAATCATGCAGAATGGTCTTTTTCAGAATAACATACAGTACATTATTTTATTGGATTACTGGATCCACTGAAAGTACATTTTTCTCATACTTTCATGTAGATTAGAAACACATTGTAAATGCATCGTAAACTGGGATCTAACGTTTGCTTGATGACTTCCAGCTGATCCAGACGGTGACGGCGGTGGATCCAGATGAGCCGCTGGGTGGACAACACTTCTACTACAGCTTGGCTCCAGAAGCCGCCAACAACCCCAACTTCACCCTCAGAGACAACCAAGGTAGGACAACGCTGAACGCGTGTACTGTTGTCCAGCTGCACTGCAAGGATCGGTGTAATGTACCGGCCTGTACAGTGAGTGCACACCCATTTAGGTTAGAGGTGGACGGGAAAATCCATCGTGTGTGATTTATAGCACCGCTTTGTAGCTTCAAAAGATCATCGGTTTTCACAGTGTTCTCCTTATTGAGGAGCACGGCCCTCTCTGGAAGCTTGTTCTGGAAGAATATAATCTGGTATCTGTTTTGCACCATACAGCAGATTTCTCCCATATCCGACGGACTTTACGAGAGATATTTCACGATATCTCGATATACGATATAAATATAAATAGATATAAATTTAATTGCTGCCCGTAGCATCTTCGTGTTAGCACCTGCGCAAATCTTCAATTCTCACCATCGCCCCCAACGCCCTCGACTCTGTTACCTTCTGTGAATTTGAGTTGAAAAGACTCCTCTAACTCGGCCCGTCGCTGACCTCTTTGTGTCTTTCCAGACAACACAGCGTGGATCCTGACGCGGCGAGGAGGCTGGTCACAGCAGGATCAGACCGTCTTCTACTTGCCCATCTTCATCTCTGACGGCGAGCAGCCGGTCCAGACCAGCACCAGCACGCTGACCGTCCGCGTGTGCAGCTGCGACCATGAGGGCAACGTCATGTCGTGCAACGCCGAGGCTTACAGCCTGCCCGCGAGCCTCAGCAGAGGCGCACTCATCGCCATCCTGGCCTGCATCTTTGTGCTGCTGGGTGAGTTACGACCTGCTGCTGGGAGGATGTGCAGAGAGGAGCCAGGAGGATTTGTATTTCATTAGTAAAGTTTTCACATTCCTTTAACACAGTACAGAAAAAAAACATGACTAACAGATGTCAAGAAACACATGTGAAAAACATTTAAAATAAATTCACTAAATACTTATAAAATATAAAATGTATTTATTCAATAAATACAATGAAAAATGCCAAAATGGGCAAATTCAACAAAGAGCAAGACAGAGATGCTTTCAAATACCTTGCAAATGATTTAAATCTAACAATATTTAACTAAAATGAATAACAACAGTTTCTTAAGTGATACAATGTGTGAAAAAAATGACATTTAAAGAAAGTGAATCATTGACGTTATGAGCTAATTAAACGTAAATTATCATAACTCAATTGCATATTTGATATATGTAACAAAGATCATTGAATAATCGCTGAGCTATAAAAAAAAAAATTTAAAAAAGAAGAAGATCTGAATTATTATGTCCATTCAAAACGATGAGCTCACCCTCGAAGTGGGTAAAGATGTTCCATGTTGCTGCCTCCCGCTGGAGCAGAGTGAGTCAGCCAGCTGAGCCCTCCTGCTCACATTTACAGGTCTGCGGGGAGAGATAAAGTGGGTCCATATCAGCCTCCTGGGGAGAAGGAAGTGTGATGCTATAGGGCAGCTGGTGCTAATGAACGAGAGACGAAACCCATATTTAATCCTGCACAGATGATGTCACACGGGGCTTTTAATGCTCCTACACCATCTCCTAGATTAGAGTCGAATTTATACTCTTCAGTGTTGACTTTAAAGAGAGGAGTTTTTGGAGTTTAAGACGAACCAAAGTGTGCTGCACTCCCCTTTCCATCCTGTTCTTATGTGGTTATAAGTGTAACTTATTCATCTTCAAAGTTGATCATTTTACTCTTAAAAGAAGCACAATCACCAGCTGAAAGGTCAGGGTGGAAAACAAAGTGCCGCTGTGCTGTCAATCAAGGCCTGCTGCTGCCCGAGGCTCGCCCTTTAGCCACTGCTTTTACAGTCAACGTTTCAAATGATTCTGGATTCATGTGCCTTCACACTTGACATGTAATGAGGCATATTTGTACAATGCGAAAGAAGACATTAAACTTCAGTTGTACAAGCACGGCTGATCTCCAGACGGCTTTCCTGACTCCATTGCAGTTTTACTCGTGGAATGATGGGAGGAAAACAAAAGCAACTTCAACCCTTGAAATCTGGTTAATGTGCTTTTTTCAGAGATGTGATTTGACGCACAACTTCAAACCAAACTAGTTCCAGCTGTTGAACTAGGGCAGCAATATTTTTCTTTCATTTGAATCAAACTGTTGATTATTTTTTCATTTAATGAATTGCCTAATCTAGAAAATGTGTGACATGTGACATATTATTGCTGGTTGTGTCCGACCGGCAGTCCAAAACCCAAAGATGTTAAATTTAAAATGACAAACGGCAACTTCTCACACGAAAGAAGCTGAAGCCAGTGAATGTTTCGCTATTTTTGCTTGATAAATGACAATAGGTTACACAATTAACAAAACCGTAGAAATATTAAAAACCTGGCAAAATACTCAAAACCTCTTCCTCTTCCTGGCGTCACCTGACGTCCGTCAAGTCTCCGTCTCTGTGCTAACGCTTTCTTATCTTCTCCTTTGACCAGTGATGATTCTGCTCATGCTCTCGCTGCGCACCCATCGTAAGAAGCCCTACATGTGCGACGAGGAGGAGAACGTCCACGAGAACATTGTGCGCTACGACGACGAAGGCGGCGGCGAGGAGGACACTGAGGCCTTCGACATCGGCGCCATGTGGAACCCGCGTGAGGCGCACCACCACGTGGGCAAGATGAGACAGGACATGCTGCCGGAGATCGAGAGCCTGTCACGTTACGTCCCGCAGGCGTGCGTCACGGGCGGTTACGGCGACAGTAACGTTCACGGATATGTGCTGGCGAAGCTCCTGGATGCCGACATGGACCCGTGCGCCCCGCCTTACGACTCCCTGCAGACCTACGCCTACGAGGGCGAAGGTTCGGTCGCCGAGTCGCTCAGCTCGCTCCAGTCGGGGACGTCCAACACGGACCACGAGTACGACTATCTCAACGACTGGGGGCCTCGCTTTAAAAAACTGGCCGAGATGTACGGCGTGCTGGAGACAAACACACCCCCCATGTGGTAGAACGCCGAAACCTTTGCCTTTTTTTAATCTGCAAAAAATTCCTCCGACAAAAAGAGAGACGAAACACGACGTGCAACAAACAGATAAGCGTGTGCACAATAAAGCCAGGGGTGCTCTCACGTCTACATCCATGACTGTTACTGTAGCACTTGAATTCCTGCCGAAGCCTCGATTCTCCACAGCCTTGAAGGCCTGAGATGCCAGCAGCAGCAGCGGCGGCAGCGGCAGCAGCAGCGGCAGCAGCAGCAGTGTAAGCTGGTTTTAAATCTCCCCCAGAGACTGAGGCTGGATTGGCAGCCTTGTGAGGCCCGCAAAGGAATAGCTTCAAAGCACACGTTAACGCGCCTGCCTGACCCAGCCACAGGCAGAGCCCCTTTTGGTTCAAAGTGTTGAACGATTTACGGCAGAGATGAAAACGAGAGAGACCTTACTCGCAGAAACACGGGGGGGGGGGGGGGGACCCCTCAGAGGCGGTTTTTCGGGGATGGTGTTTTTTTATACGACCTGAGCCACGACGCTAAGGGGGGGGGGGATGAAACAGAAACGTCATTGCTGCAATCGGAGATGTGTTTTTTTGTTTCATCCGTGGCAAGGTCTTAATTTATTTCTTCGTTTCATGTGCTGTATTTATATATTTTCTTTCCGCTAACTTATTTGGGTACTTCGAACCAACACTGTACTTAAACTGCTGCCGTGTGAAGAAGTCTTTAAAAGATCACATATATGTTATGTAACTTACTTACTGTAAGCTCTTGTTTTCAGTCTGTGTGATGATGAGTTTTTCAAGCATCTCTGAATGTCACATGACATGCACAGGAGATGGTGACGCTGTAATCCTATGTGGGTTTTCCAGGTTGATATGTTTATCGTATTATTGTTTTTGTATTCTTTTTAAGCTATTTGTATTGTATCGTAATTTTTTTCCCCTAAAACACAAAGGATGAGGATGTGAGGGGAGCCGTGTTTGGAACTGGCTATATATCCCAGCAGCCGGTTAAATGTCACTCAAGATGTGAAAGTTCTGCACATCATCGCCGACATCTGGACGAGCACGTGACCATGTCGCCTTTCATTTCGGATCCACCGCCGTGCCCGACCCCACGGCAACGAGGCTCGATCTGTCCTGTTAGAGACACCGTGTTGCTTCTCTGCCACCACACAAACGTGGCTTAATCCTCTAATCCTGTGGACTTCAGAGACATTTATAATCTGCATTTAAGTGCCAAATGTACAAAAAGGACAACAAGAAAAAAAAAGAAATCACAAACACCAAAAGATAAAAAAAAAAAAAAAAGGATTTTACAAGCTGGGAAGTGGAACATTTTGATAGTTTTGATTGGGTGAAGTTTACTTGAAATCTATGTGGTCAGTCATGCTGCAGTAAGTGGTATGTGAATGTAGATATTCTTTTGTATTCTTGGTAATAAAAAGGAAAAAGATGAACGTTGCTCCTGCGGTCCTTAAACCACCATGAGATGAGAAAACTGTTAGAATCACAGCATTGATGATGCAAGAAAAGAAATGATGCTTTCTGAACATCTGGGCGGCAAAACTTAATAAACTGCTTCTGTTGGTGGTGAAGAGCGTTATACAATCACCTGAAGCATGACAGAAATTTAAGTCCTTCTAAAGATGAAGCAGCTATTTAACTTTGTAATTATACGCCGAATTGTCCTCCAAAGTGTTTTTGCAGTTGATAATGCCCAGTATTGACTGCAAGCTCATCCCCCACACGTCTGCTGTACCTGAGCCTCGAGCCTCCATAGAAACCCCCGCCCCCCCCCCCCCTAAAAGATCGTTCCATCTGATTGCTTTCACTGTAACATTTACATGAGTCGATCAATTAGAAATAGGAGGCTCTGCTTAATTGCTTACGTCAATCAAAGTGATACCAGTGAAGGAGAGAAACCGCGAAAGGAAAGGAAAGTAGAGAAAAGGAGAGGAAAATGTGAGGAAAATTAAAAAGTGAGCAGCAAAAGACAAAAAAGCAAAGCGCTAATCTGCACTGTACAATATTTTCCACTGCTGCGAATTTCCATTTTTATTGTCAGAACAAATAACAAAGGAATAGGTCTGATAACGCTGGCTCGGGCTTACCTGCTGGGTGGCATTCAACAGTGAAATTGCACTAGAAATGAGCCTGTAATATTCCCAGGATTTACATTTTTACTTTCATATCCTTTGCATGCTGAGCAGAGCACTTCAATTACACACCAGGGATTTCTCTCTAATTTGTCTCCCTTTATTTTAACATTCAACAGTCCACAAAGGCTTTACAAGTCTGTATGTTTCTCCAGCTTGCATCAGATGAAAGTTTCCTCATCGGTAGTCAGGCTCAGTTCAGGAGCAAAATCACTGAGGGTTCATCTGAAACGAGTGGGGGTGCACGAGTAACCACAGGCTGGCATCTAGCAATGAAAAATAATGGAGGTGTGACCGTCCCCGAGCGTGGCCCCCGAGGAACGGACTAGCTGTTTCCGTCGGCGTCCAGTCTTTATGGTAAGCTCAATGCGTCGTGGCTCGAGCTCATTACAAGAGAGGAGCATTGATCTTCTTCGTCTGACTCTCAGCAAGAACGCAAGAAGAATATTTCCGTCATATCAAACATTCAACAGTGCCGGTATCAAATCTTTATTGAAGTGTTTCCAAACTGTGCATGGAAGTATGTGACGTGCAGACTAAGAAAGAACCAAAGTTGTTCAGGGAGAAAATGTCACGTAAGACCCCATTGTTCACAGCAAGAAGCGGATTGAGAACATGTCTTGTGAAGGCCTGTTGTGATTCAACATGCACTCAAAGCGTAGCTCCTCCAAAGTTATCCAGCAATTCATGGATAGTCAAAGTTGCAAGTACCTACATTTCCTGCATTTGCAGCTTGTTTTGTGTATTATAACACCCGTTTGGAGTCCTTGGCCTCTCTCTGCAGGAGCCTGGAGGTCGGAGTTGGTTTATCGAGGCGATTCAGACTCGCTGCATGATTAATGCATGAGGCGGCGGCAGTCAGCCACTCTCCCTTTCTCTCCTTAAAACTTCTCCTTCAGCTACATTTGGCTTGTCTTTAGTTTAATTTTCCTTTTCGCCCACCCTTTGTCCAATCATCGGGATTGCGACACTAAAATTTCCCAGAAAAAAATCTCTCAGAGCACATTGTGTTATTTATTTGTAGCAAAAACTTAAAAAGGTTTCAATTCATAATAATATAAGATAAAGGAAAAGGAACTATATACAGACAAAGTTGTAAATCACCAGTTCTGAGTCTTTGTGGGAGTTTATTACTATGGTATTCTCTAGGTTACCAAACTCTCCA
Source organism: Bovichtus diacanthus (assembly GCA_943590825.1). Taxonomy (NCBI): domain Eukaryota; kingdom Metazoa; phylum Chordata; class Actinopteri; order Perciformes; family Bovichtidae; genus Bovichtus; species Bovichtus diacanthus. The sequence continues at coordinate 2,866,291 of CALSBV010012432.1, forward strand.
TTCCACTACTCAAGAAGGATCTGTGCTCGCTGTGACCTTATTCCCATCACTCCTCGCCATAAATCTCTTGTCAGAGCTCAAGTCCCGCGGTCTCTTTTCTCCTCGGTGCCCTTCCCTACACTTTGCCCCGTCCGGCTGTATAAATTAAACCCTAACAACCCCTCACAGACGACCCATCGAAACCTCTCCTTCCCATTTGCCCAGTTGCCAGCCTCTCCCAGGGCCACATCCAGGCCGGAGCAGTGCCATCCGAAAGGCACTGAGGGGGTCATTTGTCTTAAGCTCCACCGCTCTTTCTAACAGACGAAGGAGCTCGAACGGTAGAGGATAATAAGAAGCCTTCCAGCTCTAATCCTGCCGAGGGTAAACCGCAGCAGACCCAGTGAATCATCCCCTAATGCGAAGTGTAAAAACACACTCTGCTCTGCTGGAAATTGAGGGGAGGAAAGAAAAGCAAACTCAAGGCCCTGGGAGGGAAGAGCAGGTCCAACCCATTTGACATGTGGAGTTAGAGAGCGAAACATACAGACCCAAATCGCTACCGGGCTTTTCTCTCTCTCTGATCCTCTTCTTATCTCTCTCCACCTCTTTCATTCTCCCTGCAGTCCGACTCTTATTCTCTCGGCCTCCTTCAGTCCAACACTTGCTTCTTTCTCTCAAAACAGACGCCTTCCATGTCTTTCATCCCCCTCCGCTCCCTCACTTGTCTTTCCTCCTTCTTGTCCTCCTCTCGGCCCAGCTCATGAGTGCAGCGATGGGTTATTCCAGCTTTATCTCTTTAAGCTGCAGCAGAACATGAGCTTTTTTTGCCGCCAGGGTCTTTGGTGCGAGAACAGAGGTTCTCCTGAGCGGCGCATCATCAGCGTCTCACAAAGCTTTACAGTAACTTCACACGCAGCTGCAGATGCTAATGCGTAGCTTTGCTTTGCAATAATCGGCTAATTTCTTTTGTTTTCTTATTCTTTCTTTTGGAAAGGGGCCTCACTGCCCCTCACTCAGTTTAAGAATCAACCCGAAACCCTTCTTTGGGGAAATTCATGCATCAATCCCATAATAGACAGCCAAATTGAGCCGCGGTTCGTTTCTCATTCTTATTCTTGAATTCTGAAAACCTCATTCAAAATCCCATTGACATCGATAATAATGGAAAGAAATCAAGCCCTTCAACAAATTAAATTTCGGTCACTCGTTTTGTCTAGATATGGGTGGTAATGGAAATATTTCTGTTTTTAGCAGCCTTTATGAATGCAATTTCCTACAAGACCAAGACTCTCATGGGTTAAAAATGTCACCTGTTTTACAAAAGGTGCATTTGCATCCACTTGCATCTACGATTTTGTGCATTCCCCCCCAAAAAAAAAAAAAAACAACAACTTTAAAAGTAGAAAGAAAGAAAAACTTAAAATATCGCAAATTAATAAATAAAATCAATAAAGGCAAAAGTGCAATGGATGACATGTATAAAGCATGTGACTTAGAGACTGAAAATGGCGGCAGATGTGTTGGGAGTTTTGGTTTGGTTTTGGTTTACCGTCCACCTGCTGTTTGTTGCAACGGACCAGCTCGTAATATGTGGATAACAGCAGTGGCTGGAAACACATATTAATTAGCGTTTTCTTTCGTTTTATTTTCTGGAATTCCAATAAAAATGTGCACTGCATTTTACTGGAAACTGAAATAGTTGGAGGGGGAACGTGCTCGTGTGACGGCAGGAGATGGTGCGAGCTGAACAGTCTTGTGAAAACACAAAGTTCTGAGGCAGACTTGGATAGTGATTTGTTTCGAAGATATGCTGCAGGGCAGTGTCGCTGACCCTGGATCTGCCATAATGATACAAAAATGTGATTCCTGTAACATATTTCCTTGCATATTTGATGGCCATTGCAGGCAACCGAGTGATCCAGGAGGTGTCGACTGCAGTTGTGCTGAATATGAATTCTAAAAACTCCCCCCGTTCGTCCTCCGATCCCTCTACTTCCTCTCTCATCCTCCTCGCAATGACCAATTTGTTTGTTTGTGTCCTTCATCCCGGGAGAAGAACCCCAGCTCTTATTTCCCCCCAGCTTTGACAAAAAAATAAATAAAAGTGATAACACAAACTGGATCTGACAAATTGGACTTGGCACACAGTGTATTAGGTATCCGAGACCCGGACGATGGATGCCACTTTCTACAAATAGAAAAGCAGCGAGGGGACTGGACGGGACGTGATGGAGGAGTTGAGAGAGCTGGTTGATATGAAGTGTTTGTCAGATCAGAGCTGGATCGGGATATGGCTACAGCGCTAGCTGTTGTCCCTGTGATATTGTTCTTATTGAGCTGCCAATCCAGCGAATCCCAGCAGGACTGTTTGTTTACCAGCCTTCTTTATTTTTGTCAGACCACGGATAGTATATGTGGATGTGAGTCCCGCACACCTGTGGGGGTTAAATAAATGTAAATGTACGTCTTGGGAGAGAAATGTCCATGTTTTCTTCCACAGTTTTCTGTTACTGACCTGAACAACATAACATGTATTCTGTGGATTAGCTCCATGTGTGTTATTGTCTCAGCTACTTTTCATCTTTAAACCATTGGGTATGTTTCACCTTATTATAAAGGGATACTCGCCAAGGCCTTAAGGACACAGTCCAGCGTTGTTTTGTGAACAGAAACTCAGAGAATTATAACATTAATGTCATTATTTGTATGTTTAACACTGTATTGCTGATCATATCCTCCAACAATTTACAGATTTTTCTGGATTCAACAAACATGACATTACATACATTTTTGTATAGTTCATTTGTTCTTTTGACCAAATCCTTTGTATTTAAACATCAACATTTCGGGAACAAATGCAAATCTTTCCTAAGCTTAGTATTTGTCACAATTTACGTTTCATTACATTTAACACAGAAACACTTCTCATTTCATGCTTGTTTTTTATCTTGTTCGATTTTTTGTACACACAAAGTGAGTGTTTACCAGGCAAGGAGAGTCTAGTGAAAGTGATCCATCGAGTTGCATTGTGGGAAATGTAGGCTTTGTGTATTTGGAGCTTGACCTACATTATACTAGGGACTAATAAAGGTCGGGATATCTGCTGCTTTTTTTTAACCATTTTAAAAAATCTGTCTCCTTCTAGAGACTTACACCTTAGATGTGTAATTAGTGATTAATTAATTCACTGTTATGATTGTAGACAGCCCGGGTGGAAAAATCCTTTAAAGCGTAGGTTCCCCACCTCTTTAGCTTGTGACCCTTTTGTAAAAAAGTATTTCTGTGCTAGAAGACTTTGATGAAAGACTTATTTCTACTTTTACAGATCTTCTTACCCTTTCAGGGGCCCTGACCCAAATGTGAGTCCATGCAAAAAAACATATTCATTATCATAACCAATTAGGCCACCTGGGAAGGGCAATCATGTCCCACATTGGCACTGAGCCATCCTGAGTGCGCTGGCTTTCACCTCCGCTGGTGATTTCACTGAAGGTGATTTCTACTTGACAGTGTGCTAATCAGTGAAATCAGCAGGTGGAGTCTTTGGCTCGAATTAAATCGTGCACACTTGCAGCCCTCCATGGCACATGATTGTCCGTCCCTAGAGGCTAAAGCCACCGAAAATATGGCTGACGATAGAGCGGAAGACATGCAACTTCAGTGCATCCAGTCACGCACACATGTAGCCACCAGTGCTGCAGACACAGGCTGCAGTAAAAGCTTGTGGCTTGTGAGGGGAGCGGGACTGCACGCACACCCGTGTAATGCACTTTTGAGCGTGTCCACTAAATCACGACAGAGTGGCAAAGTGGACAAAGCAGCAAGTTTCTTAAAGTAATGTTTGAGGGTATTTTTTCCACATTTTTTTTACATGGTAAATTGAATGGTCATTTTGCTTCACTTAGTACAGAGTGTACACCACATATTCCTTAGAGGTGGCATGTCCACATGAGTTTTAAAATGTCCCCCTCCAATCAAAATGTGTTTATATTAGTTTGACTTCACAGAAGGATGTATGTGCAGTTTGTTTTCACATGCGTCTACTGAAAGGGGGAACATTTGTCAGCATGGATTTGTGACATCACCAATCACGGTCCAAAGTGCAACTTACACAAGTGTGATGTGGAAACTTGGAACCTCCAGCACACACATACACTGAGAATTGATGAGAAAAAGCAGAGAAACTGGAAGGAAAAATACCAGAAAGTCCTTGAGTCAGTTACGTTGTACGTTGTTATTGCTGTGCTGATGTTGGTGCCTGTTTTTGGGGAGTGACGAGGTCGGGGTATTTTAACGCTGTACATATTCAACATTCACATAATAATCCATGCAGTTGACATTTCTTTTCTGTTGTCTGTCCAATCAATGTTAAGTAAATAACCGTGTGACAACGTGCACAAGAGTCCTACGTCTGTTTTGCAGTAATGCCATCGTGTGGAAATACTCTGTTACAAGTCAAATAAACAAAAAAACTATCTGCATTTAAAAGTAAAAATACAAAAGTATGCATAATGGCCCATTACAGAATAATGTACATCATTGGATTATAACTATTGATGCATTAATGTGTCACTTTAATGTAAAAGGTGTTGCTATTTCTAATTATTTGATATATTCTGAATTTCTCCCCTTATCTTAACCTATAATAATACATCTTACTTTATTTGTTGATTGTATGTTGCATTATTAATCTGAATTTAATGTATAACGTAGTGGAGTAAAAAGTACAATGTTTCCCCTCTGAAATGTAGAAGAGTAAATAAAGTAGAAGAAAATGTCAACTACGAGTACTTCAAAATGTACTTAAGAACTGTACTTTAGTTCAGATCCACGACTGGTGTTTGGCATTTTGCAAAATGAATATTTGATTCTCGTCAGTGAGTGCTGAGCATCTGTTTCACACATCTGCAGCACAAATGAAGCCTCATTTTTACTTTATATGTAAATGAATCTCATCTTGTTTAATTAGCTAGTCACTTAATTACCTTATTAACAGACTGGTGAAAGCCAATCTGAATACAAAAAAGAAGATTTTTTACGAGCATCCAGAGGGGACTTCCAAGAGATCCTGAGAAGCCATTTCCCCTCGACACAGCGTCAGAGGTCAGCCATGACAAGCTCCGACATCCACGTCCTCAGGTGGGGCTTTGAACGAAGAGCAGTGAAGGGCACGCCTCAGGCTACGTCGCTGCCGAGCGAGGGATTGATGGAGAGTGAGGGCTGTCATAATCGGTCCGGGCTAACTTGTGAAAAAAGCTCGGCCTGTGCTCGATGCATCACAGGCGCTGCCGGCGTACATCAGTCATCGACTTCACGGAGATTCAGCCATGTGAGTGAAGAGCAGCTGCCTCCTTCTGGTTCTACCTGCCGGCTACTTAATCTACTAAATACTGTCCCATAGTGTAAATCTTCATACGTAGTACAGGTTCTTGTGCAAAAAATATAACGCTGATTTAATGCTGCAGCAACAAATATGGTGACGTTGTGTCAATGCAACGCAAAAGGATCTGACATTTCTGAGTAGGATATGTATAACTACCTTTAAAAGTCTTGTACACTTGCCATTAAATCCTTCACTGCCTTCTCTTCATCTTTTTCATATCTTTTTTGTGTTCGTTGCGTTTCTTTTTGGAACTTTAGGAAACAGACAAACCCACAGTCACAGCATTGAACGTATACAGATATAGAAAATTAGATATTGTGGTTCAAGTAGCAAAGTAGCAGTTAGCTTACACGTTATTCCTCCAGGTGATTCTTGGATTGTACTGTATTGGCGAGTGTCACGACCAGTGAAACTACATGTTCAGCAAGCAGAATCCTCAACCACATCATCAAGTGGAAAAGCGGGGCAGGAGCAATGCCCTGTACCGGTCCCATAATCTTGAATTAAACCGCTCCTTACTCTATACATCAGCAAAAAATCCCCCGTTTCTGTCTCGGGTGAAAATGGCAGCGCTGATTCAACAATAAATGAGTGCTTAGGACCCCTGTGATGCAACCGCTTAAATCGGGAACACGCTTGTCAATACCAACCAAGGACACAAAAGGATAAATGATAAACGGCTCAAAACACGAACCAGCACTTGGGTCCCCACACACACACACACACACACACACACAAACACAGGTTTCCTTTCTGGAAACGTAAAGCATAGCATAGCTGGAACATGCAAGGGCAAGTGATGCTTAACTTTTGACTTTAACAGCGGACACTGGTCTTTATAATGACCCTCCCCATGGCAGGACACTCCGGCACCCTCAGGTCGCCCTATAAATGCAGGCATACGTGAAGGACAAGGCTTCAAAAATGTCACACCACAGCCATAATCCCCATTTTTCCAACCCCCCCAGAGCACATGACTGGAAAACTACCTTTGTCAGTCAAAACAAACTCATCAGCTAATTCAGCTTCTCAACGCACGGTGCTTCTGCTCATTTACATAAGTAGCAATAAGTTGAGGGATAGCGTTTTTAAACTGCTCTAACGCGAATCAGCTCACAACGAATGTCAAAAGCATCAGCCTGAACAGCTGAGCACCAACGGTGAAAATGGGAAGCCGAATCACATATAAAACTCCACATTTGTTCGCCCAATGCCTGAACTTCTGACGATATGCTTCAGGGACCAACTCGTATGCTTTTAACACAGATGATTTCACCGTATCATAATCCAAATCCTGCTCAGCGTATATAGCTAAATACACCACCTGAGCTCTCCCGGTGAGGACGCACTGAAGCACGAGTGCTCTGTCCGCATCTGGCCAATGTTTTGCACCGGCAACACGTCCAAAGAGAGTGAAAAAAGTATCAGGGTCTCGCTCATTAAACTAAACATTAACACTAATCTGACACAACCAAAACGGGGAGTGTCGCACAGCCTAATGGAGAAATATCTGTACACAACAATTTAAGACACTTACCTTCTGAGCTCTAACCAATGCTTTCAGAGGACAACATGTAGAGTATTTCCCAAAAAACATGAACCATCCAAAACCAAAGACAAAAACAGTCCTGGCAACAAAGCATTCAGGCAAAACCTGCACGCAGCTGCTCCAAACCTTCTAATCAGTGTGCATAATCAACCCCATGCGCCCGCTGCCACCTAAGGCACAAAACTAACTTTTTAACAAAATAAAGTTCACGGACGGGGCCATAAACCAAGAGGGAGACACACCAAGGGCAACAGTTAAAACAAGTTGGACCAAATTAAAGTTAAAGAATAACAACACGGGCTTGTCGGTGGCGTGTGATGTGACTGAGCGGGTGCAGGGGTCGTGAGGCGCAAGACAAAGCATCGAGATAAACTAAGGCAACATAACCAATCCAGATCACGGTGTGCCTTTGGAGAGCAGCAGATGAAAGTGATCAGACTGCAGCCAGGACAAATGCAACCTAGAGCCACTCTGGGCACCATAGGTGTTGCAGATCATGCTAATCAGCCACCTGCAGACCGAGCGGAGGAACAGGTCAGTACCAGATCCAACCACAAAAGGACAGCTGGGGGTCATCGCAGCTAGCTTGCTGGCTAACTAGCTACGACTGCAATGTGTAAATGAGGTCTTTTTGTTTTGGAAAGTGCAGTTTTTCCCTCTTGCTACTGGAGGCTAACAGCTCCCAGTGTCTTTGTACCAAATGACATCATGGACCTATTTCTATAATGAATGCACAGAGATGAAATTGATATGCATTTTCTCATCCAACACCCGCTAAGACAGCAGAAAGGTTTTATTCAGTACCTATAGAGCACTTAAAAGCAACATGCGTATGCTGATGATACAGTTTTCTTCAGGTTACATCAAGGTTATGGTTGAAAACTCAAACATTGCATGCTTTACATGACATAGTCCAACCGTAGCCTCGGACCTTCCAAAAAGGTTATGTCTTCTTCATAAAAGTAGCATCTCCATCTAGAGATAGGAGATGCTAGGTTTTCTGGCCAATGTGTATATCTAAACATGATATTTATATATTTGTTTGTTTTTTGGGGGGGCTAACTCTTAGAATAGTCTAACTTTCATTGGAGGAAACTGTCCAAATGTGCCCACACACTGACTGTGCCCTCTACAGCAGTGTTTCTCAACTGGGGGTACTTGAGATAAAAGAAAATGTTCATTAAAAAAAATATCAGTTATGTGTAGTTCCTGAGATAATTATAGTTATAGACTATTATAGTACAGTCACACTGACCATCTGAGGCTTTCTCCCGATGAGAGAAGTTAATTTCTCTTCCCCTCTGACTCCACAGCTCTCCAACCAACAAAAGCCAGGAGAGAGCAGGCGCGTTTTGTCACTGCCTCCTTTACCGAACTCCAGTCACAAAAGAGCCGGTGCACCCTCCTCTGCAAGTACTAGATGTAGCTCTGTCATTACATTTCCATTTTCAAGGAGAATCAAGCCATTTGCGGCCCTTATTTCCCGCCCAGGAGGAGTTAAAGGTAACACAGACAGAACTTGTTTCCCTTCTCCCTACGAATCAGCGAGTTTATGCAGTTGAATAACCTTGAAAGGCCAGTCCGAAGCACGTCTCTATCCAGCATGTGTCGGGATGAAGGGGGATTTAGACAGACAGAAATTGGTGCATCATGAGAAAGCATCTTGTCAGGTCACAGCGCACACAGAAAGCAGCCTGATGCATATTCCCAGGATTAGACACATTTGTTTTGAGTTAGAGTTTGACCTCGTTTCATTCGCCTCTTCAGCCTCCTCGGTGCATTCATTAAGGCCTGAGAGGCGTAAACAGATCGATGGCATCAGAACAGGTAGAAATGAAGCCTCAAACAGGATCCAATGCAGTCGCTGCTTACATGTAGTGGTTAAACCTGTTTTCAATTACAGGCAACACAAAGTAGGAAAAGGGATGTTTTCTTCTGGGGCAAAAGGTTTTTGTAAAGCAGGTAATGGATGACAAAGTGTTTTGCTTGCTTTTTCTCATTTTAGCTTGTTGTTTTGGATTTCTCTCATAGTGTGAGTCGTATTAGAGTATGTCTCCCCCCTAGTGGTCAGAAATCATTTGATACTGATACAAAATCAACAGTTATTGTACAATATTGCAATGTTACAATTATGCAGAACAATATTTGAAACACTAATGAGCAAAATATGTCTTAATTAGTCTGTAATGCTGATAAATGTTGCAGCTACAACAGCTAGACTAATGGTTACAGTAGTCAACTTATTTCAGCTGATATCACATTATACTAATTAATTTAAAGTGCTAGCAAGAATCATTTATTTAGCTGTTGGCTTCAGTGTCATTTTCTATATAAATATTTTCATTTAATTTTCTTTAAATTGGGTCTCGTGAGCTTCAGTGCAGCTCAGATTAGTTTGTTTTTATTTCCAGATGATTTTCTCTCTTTCTCCTTATCTTTCAAGGCATACGTGCAGGCTATTAGCTGTATCTGTGTTCTCTCCTGTTGTGCCATCAGATCAAAGGATAATTACAGGCTTGCTTGGCGGTCTTTCAATAGTAATTATGTTCTGATGCGTCTTTCAAAGGAGGAAACTCGTAAATGCACATTTCCTGCATTCCAGTGGAAAGGACTGCAAACGTTTGTCCTGTTTAAAGTGAAGAGAGTGAAGCAGACGCTTAACTTTTGCTTTGTGACATTTTAAAATAACCTAAACTGTATTTATAGATGTTAAAATGTATTTTGTAATCTATTAACAGGTGGTCTGGACATCTGTAATGGGCCAGTTGTGATTCTCGTAGCAGAATATTGTACATTTTGATCAAAGATAGCCACACCAACACATGCATACACACACATACCACATCACATGTTATCCTGATGGGCTTTGAAGCTCAAAGGTACAAGCCAGTATCTGAAATTAATTCTGACATCTAAAAAAATGTTATTCAAATGTGTCTTTGATGGTGTCGTATCCCTGAAAAGTGTTTGTATTTTATCCCTCCTGTGGTTGGTGATAAATTACAAACTGATGAATTCAAACAGGTCTTTGTTTTTTTGGATATTATGATTAAGGTGAGCCAGGAAGTTATTTCCAGACTGTGGTTTGAACATGATGGATTTGATCGTGTTGGGACCCACTCATCATAAAAATTGAAGTACATCTGACAGGAAGGATTTCTGTACAAAATATTTCCTTATAAGAATATGAATGAACACAAATGGTGTATTTTGTCTTATACACACAGACAGTTACCAATGTGGTCAGGTTGGGCGTACATGTCAGAGCAGCCCTTTCCCAAGACAATGGGCCTGATTCAGAGCTGATGAGCAAAACTGACTCTGGGAGCAGATATGTGTCTTAAAGAGTATATATATGTATATGTGTCAAAATGCATGACTGTGTGTGTGTGTACCCTCAATGTCATTATGGGGACTCGCCCCCCTTTCCGGTTTTTACTTAGCTGAATAGTTTTTTTTGGCTATGGTTAGTTTTTCAAAAAAGATTGTTTTAATGCGTTCTGACAGTCAGTGTAGGTATATACAAGGAACACGAAGAGAGAGAGAGACGAGTAGGACATGCAACAAAGGTCCCCAGATGGAAGGCGAACCGTGGAAACTGCAGTTATGTGGTATGTGCCTTCTCCTTCAAAACTAAGACACAGTAACTTCTCTTTCCACAAACCGGTTACTCTGAATAATCCATGCTATGGACAGTTTCCACTGAGACTTTTTTCTTTGGTTTGTTTGTTTTCGGTAGAATGTAGGTCCAGTTACAGCGAGGTGTGTGGATTATCCTTGGAAACTGAGACAACAACCCTGAATTTGAATTTGGCAAATGTATTTAAAATAATGCTTTTAGCACTAAAACCATGGGTTCCACTCTACTGTTAAGGCACTGGTGTTTGCATGTTCTCCCCAATGCATGGTTTCCTCCAACAGTCCTGTAAAAATTGCGTGTGGGAGTTAGCGTAGATGGCGCACTGCCCGTGGTGTACCTCGCTTCTTGCCCAATGTGTGCTGCAAGGCTCCTGCAACCCTTAACAGGTAAACTGGGGTGGCAGAGGAAGTTTAAGACAAATAAAAAACCTTAGTGGATGAAACCAACTCACCCATAGTGCTATCTGCATAGTTACACACCGCTAGGAGTAAGTCCGTTTTTTGGGGGTGTTTAGGCAAAATGGCTCTTTGAGGCTGGGGACAAGTCAAAACAATGTGTGTGCAGGGTTAAAAATCTTTTCAGGGCCTGAGGTGGGGACAGGCAGGCGGGATGATGACTTTGACGGGGGTGGGGGGTTTTGTGAAAACGGCTGGCCTAGCGCTTTCGCCACAACTGATGGATTAGACAAGCTGGAGCAGGGCTGTGAAGAAAAGCGGCCCGTCTCACACTGAGCAAGTGCAGGTGTTTGCCTCTGTGTGTGTGTGTGTGTGTGTGTGTGTGTGTGTGTGCGCGTATAATTTTGCTTGTCTGCCTTTATGATTGTGAGCATAAAAAATGCACTGCTTGCATAAATTGGCTCGCAGGCCTGTGTGATGATGGCACAATAAAGGTTTCTACATTCAATACTCCAGTATAGTCCAATAATTTGCACAGGGCCATGCATCGCTGGGAACTATCTGAATCAATAAGTGGGTAAATAAATTAAACTGGTGATGGGACAGTCGAGGAAAGACATCGGCGAATGGCAAAAACGTCAGTGAAATGAAGAGAGCAAGCGCTTTGCAGAATTAATTTCAGTTTATGCCTCTTTGAACTATCCAAACACGCAAGGCTGTTAAGAGCGTGTGGGTGGGGGAGAGAGAACAAACTAAATCCAGAACCATATTCCTTATGTAAAATTATGGAAATGTACATTTCTACCACCTGCAGCAAATGTCTTCCCCCAACGGCATTGATCCTGCCATGTGCCAGCTCGTTTTACAGCCCTGTCACCACTGACGGAAAACAATCTTTGCCAGAAATCTAATTAAGAAACCATCTAATGTAGGATGAAGTGTTTTGCTGGTAGAAAAATACGTTTAAAGACCCTCTTGGGACTAGTGAATGATGGCGTCAATGATGTCTACACCGGGTTAGCAATCTTTTGATGAATTCAGGGGAGAAGAGGAACACATTTGACATCGCACCTTTTTGAGGTTATAAATAGTGTGGGAAAATCAAGACGAGTGGATAGGATATGAAGAGCAATATTAGCCAGGTGATTGTGTCTTTCCATCAACAGATAATCAACGCAGGCTCAAAGCAGGATAGAACGGGGGCTGAAAGTCGGCGCCCAGTGGGACGTCTGGTTGAAGAGACTGAAGAGGACAAGTGGACTTGTCTGAGGGCCGTTCAGGTCAAAGTGGAGGAGCAGCGATTTGAGCGATTACCGGCGCAGTGGGAAAAGAGTTTGCCATTGTGAGTGGACTGCCAGGGATGAAAAGCTGGCTGGGATGTGTCAGTAGGAGGTCACCGGCCATTTGATGGGCTGCGGAGGAGAGAAAACTGCCAGGGAAAGCTTCATAATCAAGATCAAGATTCAGCCAAAAAAACTGAGCCAAGTGAAAATGTTTTGTTAAATAAATTTTTTTTTTAAAGGCCCATGCCAGTGGCTTTGAAATATGTACTACAATGCACATATTTTGTATTTAAAGCTGACCATTTCACAAATTCCCAAAACGACAAGACAAAAGCTTGTACTTAGGCACAGTGGTGCTATGAGCTAAATGCTAACATCGGCATGCTAACATGCTAACAATGACAATGCTAGCATGCTGATGTTTATCAGGTTTAATGTTCACCAGTTTAGCATATTAGTACGCTAACACTGGCTAACCATTGATGGTGTTAGATGAAAGTCAGAGGATCTCCAAGATTTCACCCAGAGGGGAATAGGCCTACTCTTAATCCCGATGTGAAAATTCAAATGAACTCATGCAGGCATATACCCTGACAAACGCTGAATGAAACCAAAAAAAAAATAAATGTTTTATTAGGACTGCTTCTTTCTAGGGAGCAATATGTTTCCTTTCCTTTCAGTAAGCTATGCCATGAAAATCAGTTGCAAGACCTGTATCACAAACTCTTCTGTGGTGTGTTCAAGGACGCTCTGACATCTGACAAACGGCATCCTTTTAAATGTAGTGAAAGAATAAATTCACATTAACCTTCAAAGTCTGTGTTTATTTATTGTTGGTCCACTGGGTTTCATACACTAACGATAAAGCAATAAAAAACAAGATTTTATAAAAAGGTTGTTGCTGATGGTTGCATAACCTTGTGACGAAAACACTTATTTATTGATATAAAAACGAGGGCAACAAAGAGTTCACTGTGATATATTACATATCTCACGTCGTCAGTGTTCTTCTTTCTCTGCTCTTCATCACTTTTCATCTATTTCGTCTCCTTTGACAGAATCCCCAAACATTTTTGTAGACCACAATTTATGAATAAACATCACTGGATCAATATGCTGAACCACTTCATAAAGGAGAGTGTGAGGGAGTGCATGAGTCTGCTCCCTCCAAACTGCTTACTGTCACAGAACAAGCCACTCAGCTCAGTGCGTGTGTGTGTGTGTGTGTGTGTGTGTGTGTGTGTGAGACTGGTTTGTTAACATATGTTTTATACTCATGCATAATCCTTTAATTGTTTTTTATCCTGTAATTTATCCCGCTTTCGTCTTTTTAGGGACATTAGCAGCTTGGCACTAGGGATGTTGGTCGACCACTTTTTAATATAATATATCTTTAATTTGTAATTTCTCAACAACTATTATAATGGATTTCTATTAAATTGTGTACAGCCAGAAGACAAATCCTTGTGACTTTTTTTGATCCTCTGAATTTTCCCCTCGCGCATTCATCAGGTCCAAGTTGAACTTGTTCACTATGTTTTGCATTTGTATTTGCACTTTATAAGTACTTCGGAAGGATATAAAAATTATTAAAATTGTTGAATAATTTTCAGAATTATTGTAATTTTAAACAGAGAATATCTTTTGGCATGAAGGGCATGTTGAGTGTTACATGAAGGCCCAGCAGGTTAAATAGAAGAAGAAAACACACAACACTCTCTGGAATCCATCTTGTCCTTTCCCACCTCGTCTCCATCTCTATTCTCGTTTCATCAACAATCCCTGCCAAGGATTGACAGAGATTTCTACAACAAAAGGGCCTTTTCTTACACAAGCAACACTCTCAGCTGTCTCGACTCCTAATTA
>CALSBV010012432.1:2880398-2900640 GCA_943590825.1 Bovichtus diacanthus
GAGGAGGGAAAAGGAAAAACCATGTCTATTAAATCAGTAATTAAGTCAGAGCCGGGGAGTCAATTATTAGAGGTAAAATCCAGGAGAATCCGCGGGCAGAAAAAGGCGACGAGTGTCAACTGGTGTGATTAAGTCCTTGAAGTGTAATTGCACGAGGGAATCAGGGTATTGTCGGCGTCAGAGAGGGATTTCCAGTAGTGAAGCAGGAGGGAGGGGATGGGAAATGACTGCATATACACACTTCAGGTCCTGGAGCTCGGGGAGGAAGGAAGCCGGTCAGGGCTACACTTGGAGCAAACAATACTTAAGTTCAAAGAATTGCACGAGGGCTGAGTGGAGTGCTCTCCATTGATAAAGCGTACCATCTGTTGTTTATACCCCACCGTTACCTCATGGGCATCGCCTGTGAAGAAAATGAAACAAACACATTGGAGCCGCTAGATCCATTCAAATTACAAGTCCTATTTTTCTTCTTTTACCGTCCCCCGATGAGCTCTTGGTTACCTCGCATACTTTCGTTTGCGCTTGTGAATCCTATTGTGCAGTTAGCAGCATCCGCAAACAACATCTCAACTTCCCACACTTGTTTTTCCACGCCAGATGCGGCCTGTCGAGAGTGAGCTTGAAGCTGGGAAACATTGGAAGCGGTTCAGGAGCTGTTTGGCCATCTGCCCTGCTCGTGGCAAAGGCCACGGTGAGAATAAATCTGAGCAAAAGGTCCGCTGTAGATTGGAACGTGGCATGCCTCCAGTCAGCGCCGTGTGTTTCCGTGGTGGACGTGCAGGAAATTAAGAAGCAGCTCATTTCCTTAGCCAAATTAAATTGGATAGATATCAGGGTGTATCTCAAATGCATGACAGCACTTTTATCTATTCATGCATGTACAATTTAAGTGCACAGAGAATTTAGTTTTTGACCCCGTTACTAAGTAACCCAGCTTTAGTTCACCGCATCAAAAAATCAGCAGTACTTTAGAATCACCTGGTTAGGAAATCATTTCTCTGACATAGAAAATAATTTTACTTTGAATAGATTTGATACAGACAATCAGATCAGTGTACTTCATCATAAGGAGTACCACTGAAAACAGTGCTATGATGTCGCTTGTGGCTGTGTTAGCAGCGTAATCAGCTTGGACTTGAGATGTTTTATTTTATTTTAAAGAGCAAGTCTGTGTTACAAACTGGAGGTGTAGAGGTTTGAAAGAATTAAGGAGGTTGTAATGAAACTATTGAGTTGTATGATGGGAAAAGTAGGTCCCATACATGAGAGTAAAAGTCAGGCCTCTTCTTCTGTGAATTTCACCATCATTTCACCCGACATGATCTGTCTCTTGTGAGTTCCTCAACTTTATGAGCAGAATGATCCCTTTAAAGTAATCTGTATCGCATCACTGTGTTCCTCTACATTAAACTTCTGCCGGTTTATCATACTCTTCTTTTTATCTGTGCATGAACCTAAGTGTCCACTGCTCACTTGAGAGTTTTCTTTCTTTTTAAACGATGGTGTTGTGATATATGATGCCATTTGGCTGACGTTTTTTCAGAGCATTGTAGAGAAAAACGGTAGAAATGTTGTTTCGAATGTGTGTTTTCCCTTTTTCCCATACATTGTCCTCCCAGCTTTGTAGTCCACGCAGTAGTGGGACGACAATACCCTTTAGTGTGTCAGAGATAAGGTCACAGCTGTTTTGCAAAAAGGTTTTGCATGTGTATGTAGGTAAATAGAATGTGCAGATCACATTGTGTGGAAGAAATTATTCTTGTAGCTGGAAATCCAGTCAAAGAGTTCATTTAAATGGCTGTTGCAGGTCCTTCCCTGGTGGACAAACCCTGGCGTGCCTGCCACACTTTATGAGCTTGTGGCAGTCAGCTACTCTTTCTCTCTTCCACCCTTTGTGGTTTAGTTGCATCTGGTTTGTCTGTAGTTTATCTTCTCTTTTAGTGAAATAAAATAAACCTATTTTGAGTTAGCACTCACAAGTAATCGCCCCTCTATGTCTGCCCTTAAGCCAGATTGTAGAATCAAATGAAAGATAAAGAATCCAAACTGGGCTTCTCCCTGCATGCAAACACACTCACTTACTGATACACTGACACACACACACACACACACACACACAGGTATGTTCACAAATCTGTCAGTTTCTTCCAGTTTGGGCACGGAGCCGTCTTAATGCTACATTGTACAACGACATTTTAGACAATAGTGTTCTTCCGAATGTGTGTGGAAAGCCTTCCTAGCGGTGAAGAGGCTGCCTGGTCAACAAGCACATACTTTTGGCCACGTAGAGTTTGGCCTTGTGTTTTCAAGGATCTGCCATAAGTGTGGGTCAATACATTAAAATACATTTGTACTTAAAATGACTCATTTACTCATTACTTTAAAAAAAACAACCCAAAATATGTTCCCTTCCGTGCCAGCAGTCGTTGCTTACGCGTGGGCGTCCTTGTTAAAACAATTTGGAAGGAAATTCATTCATTTATTTATGTTGCTCTGCCCATTTGAATTAGCATATAACTAAACTCTGGTCCATTGGTGGGAGTTAAAATCAACACGACAAAGTGACCTTGAGGTTTAATTCTCCGAAGGCTGCTGTTCCAATGTAGTCTCCACTTTTAAAGAGTGATACAGCAAGTTTTTTTCAGGCACATGGTTCAGAAATCTAAACCGAGTGCTCAATCAAGCCCTCAATATGGGAGAAAAAAAAAAAAAAAAAAAAGATTAGCTTCTGAATTTCGTGAACATGGGATTGATTGGTAATGTTCTCCTGCATGCTGGATGTGGACGCTATCAAAATGCTAATGAGGGCCTTCACACCACCAGCCATCAGTTACAGAATGAGGGTCACATGTATGCCAGTGCACCCACCCACACCCACACACCCACACACACACACACACACGCTAATTAACCTGTCACTACCTGCACAAAAGGTACAATCGCACGAGTAACATAATTGATTTTCCTCCTCGTCTGTAGGCTGAATTTGCCTGCAAAGTGAGGGTCATTTTCTTTGCCTGTCATATTTCAATTTGTTTGATCATCCTGGATCCAGCCGCAGCTTCTGTCCTGGAAGCCGGAACGAGAGCTCACACCTACACATGGGCACGCAAATTGTAAGGATAATTGTCTCGTTGAATAAGCTTTCATGTGAGGTATACGGACAATGAGGAGGATTTCAATATCGAAGGGTATAATGCGGATAACATTAAACCAGCAGAGATGAAACACTTGAAATACAAATGGACCACCGTCAACTATGGGAACTGTGTCATCTTGTATTAAAACAATTTCAACAAGTGTCATTTTTTTGTCGTTTGAATAGTAGAATGTTAACAGCATATTGAATGACCTTTAACAGTTGTCATCACTACCATTCCAGATGGGGAAAATATGCTCTTTGTAAGGAGTAATACATTATTAATATCGATATGTAAGCTTCAATAATGTTGCAGCTGGTAAAAATGGAAGTGATTTCAATACTGCTGCTTAATTCCTAATAATACTCAAACATGTATAAAGTGAAGTATAGAGTAGCATGCAATGGAAATACAAGTACCTCAAAATTGTACAGTACAGTACTTGAGTTTGTAAAGACTGTAACTCGAGAGATGAAAATGGTGCGTTTCATCCTCTGCATGTCCTATAAAATAAGGATCCAGGTCAGACTGCTACGTCTTTGTAACCCGAGCGTCTCTGCGCATTTTTAGGCGACACATAACTTCGTCCTCTAATCCTTTCAAATATTTAAGTTTTCAGTTTGTCTGACACACTGTAGGAGTGTTCTCTGAAAAATTGATATTGCTTTTATTCACTCTGTTGCACACTGTCACCCAACGCTGCCGTCTACAAATAGGAACATTAGCTTTTCTTTCCAGCATGAGGAAAAGGAGTCTCATCTGCTGCCAGGTTTAAACAGATGACAGTCTCCAAAGCTTATGCCAAGAATCCATGATACATCCTTGAGAGCGCTCACATAATATGGTGCTATGAGAAAGTGGATCCTGTGACAAACTTGGCGTTTAATACTGTGTGAATGTGACTTCCTGATTTGGATACAACATGCATGTAATCAGCCACGCGGGTGAGAATTAGAAAACGTTTGCGAGTTACATTTGATTTTCAGCATTTCATGAGTTTGAATCTCTCAGTTTATCCGATGGGTAGAAAACTCACTACACTAGGAAGGTGAAGTTGCACTCGGGTGGTTCAGAAACTTGGGAAACGTAGCTGTTGTGTGTAAAAGTACACTGGAGCTGCATTATCAAAAGGAAACTCCAATCAAAGATGCAACTTTCACACAAACAAACTGCTGAATTTTGTGGGATTCCTTACATTTATAACACTTTATTTTCTTGGCTGCATGGATTGTTATTTAAAGAAAATGAAAACAATATGGTAATTTGAAGAGAGTTTTGCCTGTTTTTGTTGTTGCTGTGTGGGAAGAAACACTAAATTACCATAGGTCTCCCAGGTGCATTATATTCTGCCTCTGTGCATGAATAAAATCTACTTATTGATCTCCTCTGATAATCCATCCAGAGAATACTTTAGCTCTAAATACTTTCAGGCTCGAACTGCAGTAACAGTGACAAACATTAGCAAATAGCAACAAAAAGTACTAACGACTTTTTCGAAGGAAATAAAATGTTTGAATGACCCAAGATCTTAACTTAACCAAGTGGATTTGTTTTGTCACGGATTTTCATATTTAAGCGGGCGCGTGTTCAAAGGTCACGTTCAGCAGCGTTTAAATCGGCCGCCGTGCGACCGCTTCACAACGCTAAATAAAACGGTCACGTATGTCATTTTGAGAGTCATTGGCAAGCGAACTATTCTGTTGTTTAGGTATAAGGACGTGTTGCAATTTTAGATACTTGATGGATTAGTAGCGCTGCATCATATATAAGAATATCACATGTTCTTGGTTTAGAAGTGTAAAGTAGCATAACATGGAAGTACTCACGTAAAGTGCAAGTATGTCAAAATTGTACTTAAATACAGTACTTCAGTAAATGTACTTAGTTACATTCCACCACTGGATTTAATTTAGTGTAAATGTCAGTCAACAGATAATGTTGAACGTGTTGTACATAAAAAAAATGTATTGCAACTGCGATAAAACTGTAAAATAAAATAAAACCATTGTGCTGGATGACATGCTGCAGTGTTTCCTGTGAATCCCCTAGATTTAGGGGGGGCAATCTGAGTCCAGTGCATGAGTGGAAGAGCCAATACAAACTATATATTACTTCATGGTAACACATCGAATGGCTTTTGCAGAAAACATGCAGACCATACATCAAAAAACGGGGTTTGATTTCATGATAAAAATCTTAATGTCGCTCCAATGCAATGTTTTGTGCTTCTTCTACGAGCTGAAGCACTGAAGGGTCATTTGTTCTGGAGCTTTCAGTCGTTTCACTGAGGACTTCTTGTTTGTTTTAAAAGGTCAAGAATAACATTTCAATCTCAGCTTTTACACGGAAATGAACACAGGCACTTAAACACGTGAAAGTCTATTATTCCAGAACAACTTCGCATACTGAGGAAGATTGTGTGACACGGTATCTTTGAATATCCATGTGTGTCCTTGATTAATACAAGGACACACATTTTATTAACAATAAGCTGCAATAACTCAGAGCACAGAATCAAGTAATACGCAGAATGGCAATGAAAAACCGTCCGCAAATGCTGGAAAATTATAAATGTTGGACTCATGATGAAGTCCACACTTTTTCACTGATGCGCTGGGGATAAAAAGCTATTCTGCGGTCATTACAGAAAAGAACCCATCATCAGAGGTGGCAGGTTGTGGCAGTGCAGTCTATGATGAGTGTGCAGCATGCCACTGCTGCCTGTGAGGAATAGAGGTGTTATGCTGCAGTAAAGCCGGCTGCAATTGGTCTCTGGAGAGCGTTAATTACCTCCTTGACACTATATCAATAAATATTTGAGGAGAAAAAGAGGTTCCTGAGGGTAAACAAAGGGAGTCTGCTTCCTTCAACTGTGAAATATGGGACTTTGATAAATAAAGCAGCAAAGAATAAGTTTTTTTTATAATCTTTTAGTGGAGTCTATTTCTTAAAAAAGAAGAAACATGGTGGTTATCTGTGTGTTTTTCAAGCAGTAAATGTCAAACATTTCTCTAAAAATGGACGTTTATGGTAAAGGTGAAAAAAGATGAATAATCGACCAAATCGAAAGAAGACTGCTGGAGTCCTTGTCGTTCAGATTCAGAGCGTTTGCTTTAATAGTTCACCAAAAAACAGCTGCTGCTTGCGTCGTCAGCCGTCGCTCGACACGACACAAACTGGAAACTACAACAGGAACTTCACGGCATTTTTACAAACACACGGGCACAGAAATGACAAGCCTCCTTTCCTTTCTACGCTTCTCTAGTCGTCACTCTTCACGCAAAAATGTTCAACAAGCCAACATTTGATTTGAAAAACAATAAAGTAAAAATGATTACAGAGGACAGGAAGGAGATTCAGAAGCGTGTTATTCTCTCAAATCACAGTAAAGTGTCATGTAAAAAAGGTTGAATTATTACAGGAGCAGACTCTAAAGTCAAAGTTTAGAATATTCTGTCATATCCTAAGTGATCTTTCATTGGAGAAAGTTTAATTTACCAGTGAAAAATATGAAAAGCAATAACCAGAGCGCTTGTGTATATCCTTGGGTTTTGGCACGACAGCATTTTACAGTGTTTGATGGGATTTTACCACCTTCAGATCAATAATCTCATATATCAGCAGTGTACAGACACTGTAAGGTGAAAAAAAACGTACAAACGAGGTGCATTTGTTTCTCCATTACCCACCCCCCCTCCGCGCCCCCGCCACACCACATGCAGTGCCTCATTCATGATGGATTGGCAGAGGGAAAGGACAAAAGACAGGTTAATTTATCATGAATGGAGTGAACCCGGTGTGGGGATAATCACCAAGAGCATGTTGGTGCTGTTCATACTGGTTTGTGTTTGCATTTCCTGCAATTTAATCCCCCTTATTCTTTCCTATTTAACAAAAAAACCTGCACTGCACGTTCTCATTTTAAGTGAAATGAGGATTCATGCAGCGTTTCGGTTGCATCTATGCCTCGACAATCACCTGGTGATTTGAGGTTTGTGGAGGCAGGTTGTGGGAGTCGTCGTGTGAACTTCTCCCAGCGACCACATGCGTCGCGGTCACAGAGGTCAATTGGAAAAATGTGCTGTGAGCACGATATAACATGAGAAATATAGAGGAATGTTGTGGTGTCAGTTTAGAATCAATTGTCTGGCAATTTTCAGATTTAGCAGGATCATTTCACCTTTTTTTTTTGTTTTTCAGTTTTAGTGTGAATATGTGGTTAAAACAGGAGTAATGAGTTATGACGCTAACAAGCTAATATTTGCTAAACGTGAGAGCATGATTGTGCCAAAGTGACAAAATTCCAGTTAGTGGCAGATAATGCTGGTTTCATTTGTCTAGGTTTTGAGATATCTGTCTGAAACTTAGACAAACACAATTCAAAAGCAACAACTTTTTTCTAGAAAAGGAGTCTATGATACTTAAAAATCCAGAGAAAGTTTTTAGTTCCACTGAAATCCAGCCTGGGTTTTACACAGCAACAGGAACCGTTTCCTGGAGAGAGATGTTGACTGGAAATCGTAAATGTAATTTTTCAATGTTTCAAGCATTGAATTAAATCCCATTCATCTCCATTGTGTTGTGCTGGCAGATATCTCAAGACCTCAGCAGATAAAAAATGTGTTTTCTTCATTTCTTCTTTGATTAAATTCTTAGTGATACATAACAAGGCATACAATACAAATGGTTTGTTTTCGGATATGGCCCTATACATTGTTTTCAGTGCTTTAACGATCAGTAATAACACATTTAAAGACATTTATTTGTGATTTAAGGTGTCTGATGATACATAAAACACATTTTTCACAAGATAAAAATGAGTTCCTATAAATGGTTCATTACTGATTTATAAAGCATTAAGTAATAATTTAACATAGCCTTCATCCAGATTCCATAAAAAAAATTATTCATGCACTCTTATTTAAAGTGGGATTTCCCTCATCTCGGCCTCATCTCGCGGCGTGGCAGAAAAAAAACAAGTGCTGAGAATTAACTCGTTTTTCTAGAGCCCACAGAGCGCCGAGTGCTCGGAGCTAAAAATATTTCAACTTTCAGCTAAGCAGCGCTTCACTTCAAAAGGACTTTCAGTACAGTCCCATAGCAACAGCAGGAGCTGCAACCAGCAAGCATGTCCCACATGAACCAGTTCAGCCGAACTTAACTCCGTCTCTCTCACTGCATTTGCAAAACAAATAGTTGCTCCATTGTAGCCCCAACACTTTCATATCAGAATATTCCTGTGCAGGAAGCCTCGAGCTGCCGAATGGATGAAGTAGGTTTTGATTTGATCCATTTGAGTCCGATTTAAATGTGTGAAGTCTCTTTTCTGTTTCAGAGGAAAGAGATGTCAGACTTTGCTTTGGTGAAAGAGGTGAAATCATGCTTATATGAGGTGCCAAATTAAAACCAATTAAAGTCAAGGACAAGTTCTGCTCATATTTAAAGAAAAAGTTCTCTTTTCTATTGAGTAGAATGCAAACCTCAAACATTGGTTTAAGGTGGTAAAATAATGCTGATATCGGAATTTAAAATAAATTTGAAAAAATTAAAAAAAAACTGTTTGAACAAAGTCCTTTTATTTCTTCAGAATTTTTAAAAAGGAAAAAGTCACTTTTTTAAATGCCGTAGTTTCAGAGGCTGGATCATCAATAGCTAAGATAAATAAGTCGAGGAATTGTTTTTAAGTGAACAGGTGGATATATGTATTTAAATATAGCATTTTGGTAGAGTATATAATACTTTATATACAAAATATCAAACGCCATCTTTCCTTATTTTGTGTCACTGGTGTGTCATGTCAACTCTGAGTGCCTTGACGTGTACAGAATAACTTGTGTTTCTTTTAGAGCAAACACGCACAGCTCCCTAATCTCAAATCTTAACCAAGTAAAACAAAAGAAAGTTATCAGAAAAAGAACAAGGAAATTACAATCATTCTGTACATGAGGCTGCAATAGAAAAGTTTACCCTGTTTGTGTGTACTGTACACTTCATTGCTTTAACGATACAGTACACAGACAAATTGCTTGCCTCAACATATAAAAGTGAAAAAAAAGAGAACCATCCATCTCCGCGGATGCGAGAGATATTGAAAAGCAGATAAATCGATACAGCCATCATTAACTGGAACCCTGCAGCGCCCGCCCACTCCTGACCCGTTACTGACCCATTACTCGCACACATAAAACACACACCATCGCACTGTTTCTAAATTAAGGAAGGTATTAGGATGAAGGGAGTCGATGGTGTGTGGGCTGTCGGTGAAGGCCAGGTCAAAACTGGAAAGTCAGTCTTTAAAAAGGACAATGTTGGTCTGCAGGTTGGGGGGAAAAGGAGATCGACCGTTAACTAATCAATGAAAGATAACACACTAAGCGTCCGTGGGAAAGTCCGTGGGACAACTGCAAAAGAGAAACAGAGAAGAAAAACTAGAAATGAGAAGGTTGTGAAGGTTGCCTCCAATGTCCAATTCCCATTATGCGTATTTATAAAAAGTAGTTTGACATTATGCTTATTGGTACCACTCTCATATGGCCTACAGAGCTAGAAGGCGATTAGCTCAAAGTACTTTAGCGCAGGGAGCTAGCCTGGCTATGATAAAGTTTTAAAATGCACTTGCCAACACCTCTAAAGCCCACAAATGGCAGTAACATGTTTAATATTGTTTGTACAATCCTTGAAAAGAGAAAAATGTAAAAACTTCAAATTGCGGTTTGCTGTATCCTAACTCTTGTAGCATAAGTAACTCCCCGTAACACTTCCTGGAAGCCGAGGGAAACAGGTAGCCTTCCTCTCTTCAACGTTAAAAAAACAAACACAAACACAGCTAAAGCTCACACATTCAGGCAACATGTTTAATCTTGTTTATTCAAACGGTACAAAAAATGTAGCATTGTAGTTTATGGGGAGTTATGTGCTGTGACTTCGTATGTAACACCTAACACAACGTTACATTTCTGTTTGTGTACAGATTAAACAACGAGATACAACGTCTTAATAAGTCGGCTTTAGAGGTGCTGATAAAGTGTTAAGCTATTTACATAGAAATAAGCCATGCTAGCTGTTAGCCCCGCTTCCAGCTTATGCTATGCTAAGCTAATCGCCTCCTGGCTCTGGCGCGTAGGCTACGTAACGCACAGACATGAGAGCGCCATCAATCTTCTTATCCAACTCCCGGACAGAATGCAAATACGTGTGTTTCCCAAAATGTCAAACTATTCAAATTTTTATTCTGTCATCCATCAAAGGCAACACAACATTTACCCACCCTATTCAAAACTGTCAACCGTCCAAAACCCATTGAATTTACAATGATATCAAAAGAAAAAAAACCTGCAAAAACAAGCTGAACACAACAAAATGTTTGTAACTTTTTGCCAGAGAAATGTTGAAGAATTAATTCACTGACACATTTCTTCACTGCCTAATCGTTTCAGCACTAATTCAACCTTTTAAGACTTAATAAAGCAACTCCCAACTAGCAAAGTTTTTAGTTTAGGCCTGTAACATGTCATGAATGAACAATACAATCCATGTTTTGTCCTTTTTTTAAACAGCAATCCCTTCACTAACTGCATTGAGCCTGAACAGCAACAGTTTGTTCTGAACAGGAACAGATGGTATGAAAGGAAGAAAAAAAAAAAGAGAGAGAAGCCGCGTTGATTTTGAGTTTCCCAGATGATTCAGACGGGGCCAGACGTGGATCCTGCTCAGTTAATTCCTGCAGCATCAGAGGACGGAGAGCAGCCAAGTCCGAACTCTTTGTACTGCAGCACCAGCTGGATACACCGCTTGGAACCTACACTCAGCTAAACAACACTATGATAACTGATGTACTTCTACAAACCAGAGACTAAACAGGCAATCCAACGGCTGCGAGTCTGAGTGGAGTGTCAGATCGGCCCCTAGCAAAAAACATATCAGCTGGCCGAAAACATTCCCAAAGCATTCTTTCAGAGAAAATGGAAGGGCAGGAAAAGGACGAGAGTTTCAGTGCCAGCAACAGGAAAGTGAAGGTTTGTATCTGCAGTTCCATTTTAATTTCAGTCTCCCAAAAAAAAAAAAAAAAAAGAAAAAAAAAAGGGAAACAATAGCAGACCGTTCGTGGATTTCCTCCCTGCCCTCTTCTTCTTCATCAGTTTCTCCCTCATGGATCTATAGTTTCCTTGGATGCCCCTGATGTGAGTTTAGTCCCTTCTCCTCGCCCGTTCTGAGGAGAGGCAGGGCTAGTGGGGGAATCCAGGGGGGGGTCCACGGCAGACCGAGCAGCCTCCCCCCCCTCCCTCAGCCGCAGGAGATGACCGTGAAGCGTTTGGAGATGCAGGACATGTTGTGCAGCACGATACCCAGCAGGAAGAGCAGCACGCACGCCACCAGGATCACCGTGCACACGCCGGACCACGTGGAGCCCTTCCCTCCTCCCACCTGGCCGGTAACTCTCCTTTCGCCCTCGCCTCCCTCCAGCCCCATCTCTACCCCCTCCAGACCCATAGCCAGGCCCAGAGGCTGCTGCTCGGGCATGGTCACCACCGTCACCCCCTTCTGCTGGCTGCCAGGCAGGAAACGACATCCCAGCTCCCCCGACAGGCCCAGCGCCCGCTCCTTGGAGATGGGCAGTGGCAGCATGTAGCAGCCATTGCTTGGGAGGCGGATGAAAACGGGCGTGTGCTCGGAGGCATGAGGGATGGCGATGACAGTGATGATGTCCGGGTCATCCGGGAGCTGGGAGACGGACAGGCCCGGCGGGAGTTTGGTGACGCCACGGCACCAGGGACAACGAATCTCCTTCTGGCTGCTGCGCATCTGGGTCAAACACACCGAGCAGCACGTGTGTCTGCAATCCAGGAGTTTGGGCCGCCGCCGGGGGCTGTAGTAGTTAAAGCAGATCTGGCACTCCAGAATTGAATCTTGGGAAAGAGTTTCCATTTTCTTTTTTTTTTTTTTAAAGATGGGTAGGTGGTCTCTTAATATTTTCACTGGCAGACAGCAGCAATTATTTTAGAGAAGGTCAAACTGTAGAACGTTTTGCACGACTCCAAGTGAAGTTTAAAAAAGTCAACCGTCCACCAACGTCCACAGGCTCACAGTGATGTCACAGCTCTTTGGTGGCAACATGGTCATCCATCTGTAACAGGAGAGAGGAGAAAGCATTGTTACAGTAAATATTAAATATCAGTTACCGAGCCTAAAAATGACATTATTGACATTTACATTATTTCCCTCTAACCCTCCCCACTACTGTACAAGCAGAACTTTAAACACAACCCCAAAGCTACATTTCCTTATCCTGTCCTTAAAAATCAACCCACCAAAAACTGTCCCCACTCTGAAGCTGAAAAACTCAAAGTACACAAACACTCGACACAAAAATGCACGTTCAAACTAAATCAGAAAGGGCCGTGTTGAAAATGTGACATTTGTCAGTGATTTATTAATGTACGTTCAAAACATTTGTAAGCGTGTGCACGTATCAGGGCTCGGCATCTCCCCCCAGCATTTGAAAAACATTCAGCAAAAATGAGAAGAGTGCATGATTTGTATTTAAGGAGCTAAAACTTGCAAACATGTTGGTCCATTAACTTTGTTGTGTAAATGATGCAAAACATCCTAAATATTTTTACATACTACTGATATGCTGATGCAATCTGCAAGGAGATGCAGCGGTCAAGCAATGCATCATGAATGACAGACTCATTATGTACCGGACACATGAAACATATCAGGCACCAGCTGACTGCTGCAGGGGAGTTCATGAGATCTTTGGCCTTCATGTCTGTGTTAAGTATGTTTAATTCTTCTAACCGTCTCCTTCAGGCCACAGACTCCATAAACAATTCCTTCCTCCTCCTCCTACTCCTCTTGCATAATCACGTCTACCGTGTTAATCCATGCGGAAGCTGTGATAGTTTTCTTTTACAGAAGATTAAACCCTGTCAAAATAGCACCAAGGAAACAATGAATACCAAACAGGGCCCTGCCGACTTTTTCGTTTCATTTTTCGCCCCAAATTGCCAAGTATGAAAACTGCTGAGGAAGCAAGATGACTAGATTTCTTTTTCCTTTTTTTTCTCTCTACGCTGCCATCTCAACAGAGCCGGTGTCCCTCCGGGCACGACTGTGGGTAGACAGCTAGAGTGAGGACTGGGACAGATGGAGGGCGAGAGATGGAGAGAAAAGTGGTGATAGAAATGGAGAAAGGTGACCACTGATTGCCTTGCAACACCGTACATCTCAGTCCTTTATCAAAAACAAGATCTCAGGCAATTAAACTTGTCATAGCGCCCTGTGGGGACACCGACGTGGCAATGACAGATAAGAATGTGCTCACACCAGACATGCTTGGAGCAGTTTATTCCGTCTGGAGTCCGTTAGTTTGGTTCATTTGGACGAGGGAGGATGATCAAATTTGACCGTGGGCGGCGGACATAAGTGCCATGGTATAGGGATTTGATAGCATTTTATCGAATTGAAATCCCATATAGAATCTGCTTATCAAAACCTGAACCCTTTTAAAAGCATTTTATTGATTGATCCGTCAATGTCTAGGTCCACGACGTCATTGCAACAGACTACAAACAAGGTAGCCAAGATGCCCTTGTCCGTAGCCATGTCCTTCAGATTTTTTCTGGGGGATTGTAAAGCATTCCCAGGTCACATGGGATAATCCCTCCCGCATGTTCAAGGTCTGTCCTGGGGTTTTCTCCAGGTTGCCCTGACCAGAATACCTCCTTGGTAGGCGTCAAGCAGGCACCCTGACCAGAAGTCTGAGCCAACTCGCTTCTTTGAGAGGAAACAAGCAGCAGTTCTACTCCGAACTCTTTCAAAACCATTACTGATTTTACTTTAGCTTTTAGGGCTGCACCTATCCACTCCTCTAGATACTGAGCCTGTTAGCTGGGGAGAGTTCTGACCAGGCAATCCACATAAAATACACTTTTGTCATCAAAGTTTCTGCTTTCAGTTTATTAAGTCAGGATAGGCTGCCAGTTCAGTTTTAGCACTTTGACTTACTTAAAAGAATCATCCCTATGAATTTGACGCCGTGTGGTATACGGATTTAAAATTTGGGAAAAATACAGCATGGCATTGAATTGGTATTCCTGATTTTACGTGTTTGAATCTGTATCGAGACAGAAAACAGGTGGCTGGAGCAAACTTTTGGTCTTATGGTTTCAATTCTTTTAAAAAAAGGAGCACAATGAAAGAGAACGTGTTGACAAATACAGGTTGGAGAAAGCATCCAGTTCAAATCTTCATAAAATCGAAACTGGATATAAAAAAAAATGTCACCCAGTGTTATTGTAAACCAAACCAAGATGCCTCATCACGGTGAAACGCTGTGTCCAGTTAGCAGGACGTGACTTGAGACTGCAAAAAGTTTTACTCTACATTATACAGAATCATCCATTTCAGCTTCATGTACGTCTCCTTCCTTTGCCCTCAGCAGCAGCACCACCACCAGCCCTCCCCAGGGCAAAACTCCAGCCTCTCCAGCTAGGTGCCGAGGCCAGACCCTCTGCCTCCTCACTCTGCAGACCTAGTTGCTCCACACCATTACCGAGTCAAAGTCGAAGAAAAAGTGCAGGAAAATCATGGCAGCTTCATGTAGAAGTGAGGAGAGAGGGATATATGGGCGCACACGAGAGGGAAGCAGAGAGAGAGAGCTGCCCTTGAGGGGGCGAGACAGCCCAGGGTATTACTGAATCCTTTTCCCAAAGATAAGGATTAGCTTTGATCTGACATAAATGCTTTGTGGCTCAATATTCCCATACACCCAGTCCCTCTCTCTCTCTTGCCTTCCTTCTTCCCTTCTGACTGAAAAGCTTTTCCCCCTTTTTTGCTTTACATCAATTCTCCACACTTTTCACTGGGTATTTTCTTTCCCTTTTCCGCCCTCCTCAATCTTTTCCTTTCCACGTCTACTTTTTCCACTCATTTTCTACACGTCAAGTACGAGAAGAAGGACGCACAATAAACACAATAAAATATGAAAACCGCATTATTAGCCAAAGCAATTATCAAATCACAAGAGGCTGCATTTCCAACGTCTTAAACGGTTTAATTGTGTGCGATGCAAAACCCAAACCTCATTAATTAAGCTGTATTTTGCACACATTTTCTACTCAAAATGAGCAATATTCGCATGCAATTCCTCACGGCAATGTGAAAAAGAGAAAAGGAAATATGAGTCAGACAAAGCGGTGCCCATGAATATGACAGATTACATAACAAATGCAATAATATTCAGCAGCAGGGCTTCAAATGACAATTATATTCCTGATCGATTAATCTGGTGAATATTTTCTTGATTAATTGATTGATTGTTTGCTCCACAAAAAGGCAGCACATAGTAAAGAATGCCCATTACTATTTAGAAAGACAGGGTTACATATACAACTTGCTTGTTTTTTAGTTTAATATCACAGAAGACAAAAAAAAAAAGAGCAAATATTCACTTTTGAAAAAATAGCTTAAATGATTAATTATCCAAATAGTTGCTATTTGTTGTAGCTCTATTCGGCAGGATTTACATCAGAAACTATGTCAGTATCATTAAGCTAACATATCTAAAGGGAATTTTAGTTGCAGCTTTGCTCTCCAGCGCCCTGACGACACAGGAGTCACTGCGATGGAAGAGATCGTAGGTTACAATGAAAACCCGGCGCCATTGTTCTCTGAATCTAAAGAAACCAACACATCTGCTCTTTTTGAGGAGCTGGAGGGGAGCAACCACAACTGTGACTTAACAATATGATTTATCGGTTCAACTGAGCTGTAACCAGGGCAACCTGGGATTCTAGCAAATGCTTAGTTTGTGACCTATTTTCTATCACACCTACATAGAAACAACAAAATACCCCGCTCCCCGCCCAAAAGAAAAAGGTCCAGGAGCAACAGTGATTCTCAACTGGACGACAAACGTGGACACAAATCAGAAACCATTTAAAAGGAAAGTTCAGGTTTTGATTGAGCCTTTTCTATCTGGTCTATTCTGGTAAAAGCTAATTCTGAGAGTTCTTGTGGCGTCATCAGCACAGCAGGGAAGGACGTATGACTTGGTAATGATGCAGAGTGACCGAGCGGCGGACTACCCCTCCAACATGGCTGTGGTCCACTGGGAGTAACACACACACACACACACAACCCACACACACACACAACACACACACTCCCCCAGGGCCTCCAAACACAATCAGTCGAGGAGAAAGTGCACTCGTCCTAGAAGACAGAAGTTAAAAATAACCGCCACAGCCAGAAGTTCACACATTCACAAACACACACTTACATATATACACACACACAATACACTCACTCTCACACGCACGCACGCACAGCTCCACCCAGCGCAATATAATAAACTACCTGGAAGCAGCAGTGGGGAGGTAGGCTGGGAGCAGCATGGAGGAAAAACTTGTTAATCTGCAAACCCTGAGGTGGTTTGAACCAGTAAAATGTCAGCGAGATGATGATGCACAGCGTGATGCAACTGGTCACATAATGCATGTGCACGCTGGTTCATTATAGGATCCGTGTTCACGTCGAGCAGGTGCAAAGCAGTTACCTGAAATGTGCAGGGTTTTTCAGGGTACAGTATATCAATTCAGGCAGCAGCAAACTAGAACAACTCAATGACATCTAGAGCAGAATGATCCCGAGGTTTTACAGCCGACATGGATATCAGACTTTCAGAAAACTAAAAACAAATATACATACATACAGTGTGTGTGTATATGTGTATATATATATATATATTGGGAGAAAAAATGATGCATCTACTTAGCATTGATATGCATGATATTAATAATGTTATTAATAATAACAACAATGATATCATGATGAACTACCAGTAATAAACGTAAAAATATATAGGAGTCAAGCCCGAGGTCGGACATTCGGACGCAGCCCCAACATGTGTTGAAAATAATAAATCCTTTAAAAGAATTGTTGGAGCGAAACAACTAAATTTCATTGAAATCTGTTGGCAAGCTTTGGAGGTATCCATAACAACCGAGCACACAAACAAATAAAACATTTTTTTTTTTTTTGAAAAAAAGGACTGAAGACTCTGTGGCAGCAGTAAATAAAAGATTTCTGGACTTATGCCATATTCATCCGTTTCTTCATGAGATTTTAACATCCAGAGTCCATCAAAATTTAAAGCCGTCACTCAACTCTTCTCCAATATGTCAGGCTCTATTCCCAAAACATTTTCTCACGCAATCTTTCCTTCGTCAGATATTAAAACAGCAGTGAAACCGACATGAGCGCATTTCATACCGCTAAATATGGCAGAAACAATGAAAATTAACAAGCTCCATTTGCTTCGAGTCTGTCCATGTGATTTGTGGCCCTTTCCATTATGCCCCAATGGACAGTCACTCATTTCAAAATGACAGATAAATGCACTGCGTCCTGATGCACGGGTTGCATGTATTGATGTTATGCTAATTGCTTGTCACTGATGCATGCTAAAGTATGAAATTAATCTCAACATCCTTGTTTTTCATCAGTGCATAAAAGCTGAGGTGGTCACAGAGATTTCTGCAGCAACATAAACGTTACAGCACAAACAAACATGCCAAATCAAATGTGTTCTCTTCCGAGTCTTGATTGTGGACAGTGTGCTGAGCCAGCGTTTGCATATATTTGGTGTGCCGGTTTCCTCACCCACACATTTTGGATGAGAGTCAAAATTTCTCTCAGAGTACTTGTAGGCTACAGCTAAAGTAGTGAAGCAGGAGCTGCTGAGGCTAAAGGGCAACAGCAGCTGCATTTTATGCTCCACAGTCTGCCTTTGTGTTAATCCAGAACTCATCAATTACCTTAAACTGCAGCTCATTTTTCATATACGTTCATGTTAACTGCACAGTCGAGAAGGACAGAGAACAATCTGTCCTTGACGAAGGTTACAGCACGGATATAAGCTTAAAAACACAAGTGTGCTGAGGCTCACTTCTTCAAAAGGGCTGTGGGTGGATAACGTCTTGTTTTTAAGTGCTAAAGTTGTTTTTTTTAAATGCATATTGTGGGTTAGGGTCTAAAGGAAAGCAAGAACTGTAACCACGTTCAATTAATTTGAATGGTGTCCACGCAAACAGAGATAATTCCGACATATTTTTGCAGACAGAGGAAGCCAGCGCTGAGCAGAATCAACTTTAGTTTACATAACCTACAATGTTGGAGTACAAACTTCACAAACCTCACAAAAAAAAGCCTGTTGTGCAGACAAATATGTCTCCATGTTAATAAGTAAAAAAAATAGCGTGAAACTATAGCCAATTTAGCCATTAGCTCACAAGTAACAGTAAGATAGTTCACTCATTAGTAATGCAAGTAGGCCTCGTTTCTACCCGAGCAAAATGGAATTTCCTGTTTCCCAGTTTGCTATGGAAGAACTTGACTGGTCACAGAGGACAGAGCCCTGACCTCATCCCAATCCAACACCTTTGGGATGAACAGCAACACCGTTGAACCTCACTCGTGCTCTCGTGGACGAATGAGAGTAAATCCCTTGCAGCCAGGGAATCCAAAATCTGGAGCGGAGGCTGTCATGATGCTCATGGTTTAGGAATGAGATGCTCAACTATCACATATGGGCTCCTGTATCCATAAAATAGAGTGCATTTGTGTTGTTGTGTTTGACGTGTTATGCATGTGTGTGTGTGTGTGTGTGTAGGCTCAGCACAGATGGAGCCTGATAGGGGCCTGTGCAGCCGACCACTACAGGACACATTATGGCAATTTCCAGCTTGAGGAGCCAGCGAGCGTCGGAGCCGGCAGAGCTGCTGGAGGAGCTCGGCCCCACAGATCTGACAGAGCGTGACACCAACTCCTGCACCGCTGGGGACACCGCCCGACCGGAGGAGGGGAGCGGAGGACAGTGCTGTTCATACAGTGCATTTCTCCAGGTATTTGGTTTCAACCCAAGATTTAAAACTACATAAGATCTTTTCTACAGTTAACAGAATGTCCTTAAACACACACACACACACACACACACACACTGACCTTTACAAAAAAAGAGACTAAAGGTTTAAAGCTGAATGAGTTCACAGTAGCACTGACACAATGCATCACAACTTAAGAAGTACTGAAAAGTGTAAGATTGTACCTGATTGAACTGATCCTCCTGCCACGTTTAGTGAGACGTGCCGAAGTTTAAAACACATTCCTCTAAATAAGAGATCAAAAAAAGTATATGATGATGATCCTCGATTTTTACTGTACTGTTCACCCGCCCACATTCAAGTAAAACATTGTTTGATGTAATCTGTCAGTGTTTATCAAAGTTACAAAAAAAAAAAAAAAGCTTTCAAAAAAAGCTTTGAGATCATCAAAGATCTAGAATTTGCATTTATCTATACAACTCCATCACATCTAGGCCTTTTTCTTTCTCTTTTTTTTTGTTTTTAAACCAACCTGCTGAAAAGTCTAATGCCAATAATGTCAGCTGTGATTTATTGTTACAGCTCGTTCATTAAACTGACAGAGGAATTGACAGATGAAGGAATGTGAATAAATATAAAATCTTGACTTTTAAAGCCAAATCCACCTTCATTTGCAACATTTGGGTATGTACAGTATATACAGCAGCGTTTTACATGAAATGTGTCTGAATGTACCCTTACTCCTTTCAAGTTGAACTATGTATTGGAGACAATACCAGAAATGTAGTAGTCATTACCAATACCAGTGAAATTCCACAAATTGTCATTACCAATACGATCGATACCACGGTAAAAAAACAAACAATAAAACCCCATTTACTTCAACATACACTCCTTTATTATCGTTGGCAGACTGAATCCCTCTCTAATATCTACTTTATATTGCTGTGCAAACATCTCCTTCAAACAAATGTATTTATTCAAGTTTCTCACAAAAAAAAACGTAATTTTACAAGACTACATTGAACACATCATGATAACGTTATAATTTACCTTCGCCCAATATTAATTTTTACTGAATAGACCATGAACACAGCATAGTGCAACTCCTACCTACATATTGAACCCTCCTACCATGTATATATATTTTCACAGATTCCCTTGAACACACACACACACACACACACACACACACACACACACACACACACA
>CALSBV010012432.1:2900650-2911305 GCA_943590825.1 Bovichtus diacanthus
ACACACACACACACACACACACACACACACACACACACACACACACACACACACACACACACACACACACACACACACACACACACACACACACACACACACACACACACACACCTGTAAGCGTGTGCATGCTCATACACTATCCCATCAATCTTCAGCGAGGGCACAGAGTCCAAAAGCTCTCATCAGCAAAACAAATCTTCGGCCCATCTCTGCTCTTTGATGAGATGCATCTTCTGCTCTGAGAAAATGTGCAATTTTCAAAGCGAAGATGAAAGAGGTGAATGCGGTGAGTTCTGCAGCTAGAGGCCTGATCTCCATCTCTAGATTCAAATAAAGATCCTGGAGGCCCGAGATAAAGGCGAGCACAGCAGCTCTGCCAAAACTTCAAACAACACTGACACTTTTAATTAAGCGACGAGAAAAAACTATTAATAACTGAAAGACAACGGTGGCGTCAACATGTTGGATTCATTCTGACAATACAAATCTGGCTAAAGAGGACAGGGCTCAGGGCTCCGTTTCTCCTGAGGCTCTAAAAAGACATTTGAAAATCACAGACTTTTAGGGAGAAGATGTCCTGCAGCAGAACGTGTAATCTGTGAGGTTTGTCCACCTGGGCTGGGAACAGGCTTTTTAAGTCTGATAGGGCGCAGTAAATAAGAATCATTTCTGGCGAGGCGGTTCGCTGAGAAGACAGGTTTTAACATCGTGAATCGTTTTGCAGCTGCAGGTCTATCCAGCATTGAGCGGCGCAGCAGGCAGCGAACGCATCCCGACCCCTGCTCCTGCGACTGAGTATGAGATCATTCGCACATCAGCGAGCAGCACAGTGGGAGTGTGTGTGTGTATGCGTGTGTGTGTGTGCACGGATGTTCGTGTGCATGTCCATGTGTGATTAGGTGTCTTGCTATGAACTGACAAAAGACCCAGCATGAGTTTTGAAGCTCAGCAGGTAGACGTTCAGGGAAGAACAAATAAAAAAAAACACACTTTCACTGGCTGCTCAGAAACAGCCCGATCAGAGATTCATCGCGCGTATTGTCTCCCGTTCAACGCTGCAACGCTGAGAGCTAACGCTTTCAAGAGCCTCTCAGTCAACTTGAACCACAGACGAGTGATGTAGCATGCTTCTCGGAGATAGAGGATGTCATATCGCTGCTGTTTTGTCAAAACCTCGCTCCGAGGTACGGGGGGGTAGAAGTGACTCGGTAATGTCGCGGCACATTTTTAGAGTTGCCCTCAAACTGTTTCATGTCACCTTGTCAGCCTTCACACCTCAATGTCTTTCTCTGGGACTTTGACATGTTAATAATGGGCAAACCCCGACAAATGAGGCAGGCGACATCATCTATCAACTGTTTTTCCAGGAGGAAAAACTAAGTTGTTAGGCGAAGAGAATCAGTAACAAGCCCGAGGAAACAGGGTGAGCATTTACTTTTTTTTTTGGATAAACTGCCTATTTTGGTGCCTTAAAACACTTTTTGACTTGATTTTGTTCAAGGTCTCAATTATCCAGTAACTTTGTACATGTAAGCATGTCTTTTACTTCAGAGCTGTGCATTATACCCACATGTTTGTATATATATACACACTGTATATCTACTGTATATACATAAAAACCCAGCCCAGAGCGTCTCAGGGTCAGACGCACCTGCAGTTTGCTTTTTTTGGTGCAGGTTTCAAAACTTGCCAGTGTTGTTGGTGGGTCAAAGTGAAACTCCAGCTCCTAATGGAAAATAATGGATGGAAAATCAGACCGCTAAATCTTAGTCAGAAACAGAAAACAAGCTGGACTCTGCTTTAATTCATCTCTCGTCTACTTTATAACAGTGGATGTTTGTATGATTTTTGAAGTCAGACATTCCGGTTTAGTTATTTGATCCTACTCAGCAGAGTTTTCAGAACATGCACTATATCACCTTATATACTGCGACATCAAATTACATATACTGTAATAGAGGATTTGAACCATATCACCCAGCTATGAATGCTATCAGGGTATAAGAGCATATAGCGCACTTGTCAGGACTGGTTAATTGAAGATCAAACAGGCAAATGGCTCACGTGGATTACAGTGCCGTTAATGATCATCCAATAATCTCGTGAGCATTTTCCTCCAACCTCATCCCATAAAATTAATTCATCTCCGAGTTCAGATGAAGAAGTTTCGAGCTTTGAAGCTGATTTGTTCAAGAGAGAATCACAATACATTGCTCCATAGACCGCATCATAATTATCAATTAATAGTGCATTTTAGCAGCAAGTGGACTGCAGTCATTTCACTTGCGTCCGTGTCCTTATAATTGCAGAAAGTCCTTTGAGGGAGCCTTTTTTTTTTTCCTCATAATTCGATTTTTTTAAGCAAGTTGAAATGCTTCTTTATTATAATCCTAAATCATTTGAGTATAAACCAATTAAGAATATTTAATCCCTCTTTAAAAAGTAAATTGAAATCCTAAAAACAAGGAATGCTGAGGAAAGTAGAAGTGTAGACAGCAGAAATCATGACGTTACAGCTGCCGTGTCCCTGGAAGGACAAAGGGAATAAAATATTAAAAGTTAAAACGTAAGATACGTTATACAGGAGCAATAAAGGACTAACTGCTTTACGGGCTTTTATCATTGAAGTTGCCGAAGTCATGTATTTTCTGTACGTGCTGCAGAAGTGAGAAGTGAGGGCTTGAAGACTGCCGGGCCACCTGCTACTACACTCGTGTGAGAAATGGCTGTGATGTCTTCCATCGGCCAGTTTCACACCCTCCCTCCCCCTCACTCTCCCTCCTCAGCTCTTTTAGTGAGACAGACAGTCACGAGGCTGAGGACACTTTTGACGCTCAGCCAAGGAGAGGAATATTTCACAGAGACCGATGTCAGCGCGGACACCACCGGCAGGTGAAAACACAAATGGGTCGATACTCTGATTGGCACATAGCTCCCGAGCCACTGGTCAGATCCTCCTCTGACGGACTGAGACAAATCCATCAGGAGGGACCACATGCTGGTACAATGGCTGCTGGCCGTCAGCCTCCTGCCAATTTACTTTTACACAGTCACTGTAGTACGGTGGCCCTGAGAGCTCAATGCACTCCAACTTAAGAAAACAGTAAAAGCATATGCAAAGAGAGAATCATGCTGCAAAAAGCACAGACGCCAACCTAAAAAGTGATGCACACGGCCGGATGACATTAAGCGGCAACCTCTAAAAAGTCAAAAAAAAGTGCATGCAAAAAGATATCCGATTGTATAGTAGTCTATGAGAAAATGACCCTACTGCTCACTGGGTGCATTACCACATTAAACATCTTCCTCGTGAGTTTATGGACTAAATCGTTAGTTTAAAGTCTTCCTCAAAACAACACGTTTTATTTGGTAAATTACGGTCCCATATGGGTGACACGCTTGTTGTTGTGGCTTATGAAGTTGACCATCCATCAGCGGTGCTGTAAGGAAGGGGGGGGGGCACAACAAAGCTCTCAAGGCTGGAATCAAACCTGGGCTGTTGCGATTATGTGGCATGGGCTGTAACCACGCCGATAACAAGGCACTCCACGCGGATCACTTTTTAGCGTCCCCCATGTGTGAACAAATGATTGTCATCACCATATGCTCAGTTTCTACACAAACAAACAGCAGTGGGACGTGGTGGTTTTGAAACAAGAACCGAGTCCTTGGTGACATGTTGGTGATTGCAAATCAGCTTTTAGCCTTTTACAAAAGAAAAAAAAACAAAAAAAAAACGACACAATTCTCTCCGGTGGAACCTGAGCTCCCTTTCACTTAAAAAAAAAAAAAAAAAAAAAAGGACAGCTTTCAATAGCTTCTCTTACAATCATCCTCCAGAAAATGTCCCAAGATGTTGCCAAATAAATAAGCGTTTGATATTCCTACATGCCTCCTCCCTGGCTGGCAAGCTCGCAGTCTTTAAAAGGGAGCGCGGCGTTGGCGCGTCTGACAGCTGAGCGGGACCTTGTGATGCCGGTAACGACATAAGGGATGACAACAGACGCTCCAACATCAAAGCCCTGCAGCACTCGCACATGTATACAAGAGTACATGTGCAGCAGATTACCGAGGCCAGTTATTCACCAGCACTTACATGAGCTAGGTTACAAGTCAGAACACACACACACACACACACACACACACACACACACACACACACACACAGTGAAATGACTCCCGCAGCTCAGTACAATGAAGAAGAAAAAGAACGCGCCTCTCAGCATCCTATCAACACTCACTTAAGATAATGGGCCCTGTTGGGAGGATATAGATTGGAGAATGAATCTCGATGCCTCTGTATGCCGGTGGATGGGCGGGCGAGGCAGATAAAGGGCTTTAGAAAAGGGACTCTGCAGTAACTGTGGTGGCAATTTGTCAGGATTAAAGCTGGATGGTGTCTGTCGTTGTGTGTGTGTGTGTGTGTGCGTGTTTGTCGCAGTGTCAGATGTTGTTCAGAGGTTGTCAGGGAATCAGAGCACTGATCTGCGAGCACGCAGAGGTCAACGGAGGCTGCACTTTAATCCTCTGCTCCCGCACAATCTGGTGGACAGATCTGACTGCGTCGTTTTCTTCATCAATTATCCAAAACGATTATATTCTTGGTTAAATTGTTTAAAAAAAAATCGTATAAAAATGGCAGAAGAGCGAAATGTGTCAAAAAGCCCAAAGATATAAATGTACAATGATATAAAACAAAGCAAAAGCAGCAAATCCTCACACTTTAAAGTCATTTTTCTTTTATATTTTTGCTGGATGGTTGATTATCAAAAGTTGCGGTGGCTCAGTTATCCGTGAATAGACTGACTGAACAAATCGTTTCTGCACGAGATCTGACAATTTGACATTTTGAAGATGTCTTTCTGGTCATTTGCTATTAGCCAAAAAACACATAAAATAAGTTAAACAATATTTAAAAGAATCTTTGTTTGTCGTAATCAGTTTATTTAAATTACAACAAAGCCTTCTTTGCGGCATGAAATTTATTTTGTTTTTATTTGGTCATGTTTTGAGATATTTGCCGCTGTGACTTTTGCCGCCAATTTGGCATATTATTTGTGGTGGTCAAAGCGTAAAAGATTTTATTTTTGAAATGCCATTTTAAAAAAAAACTTAAACAGCTACTCTTGTGTTTGAATCCTGGTTACTGCATAAATCACAGACCTCAAACAGGTCTGGTGTTGTGCTCGTCGGTGGTCTCGTACAGGAGCAACCTTTATCTCAACACAAGTCTTCGATCGCAAATGTCGACCGCGCAGAGCAAATGCTACAGTACCACATCTCCACGGGAAATGTCACTTTCTCCTGCTTCGTTAGGCCTCGTTCTACCAATAATGTAAAAGACCAGAAGAAGATTCAACCGAGTAGTTTTCAGATTGAAAAGCTGCTCAATTAAATATTCTCGATGCAGCTTTCCCACAGTGTGAAGGACACGTTCTTAGCGCTTCCCTAGTTGTTTACACTTTAAAAAGACCATTTAAAGATGGTATTATGGATTTCGTTTGCAGTGTTTGGTGCGAACAGGATTGTGGTGGGTGGAAACGAGAAAGAAAGAAAATGAGAACAGACCCAGAGAGCCTCGTATGATTGTTTCTAATCCCCATGAGCGGAGTGATGCCCTTCAACCTGCACAGACATCAAACGCACACCATCCCTGATGCACCTGCGATTACCTCCCTCTCCATCTCCAACACTGCTCTCTTCTGGAGCAGCATCTCTCTCTTTGAACCTCCACACTTAGACTCACATGCGTTCTGATACAAGAGCCCTGCAGCCAAGACAAATACCAAAAAAAAAAAAAAAAAAGAAGACAAATGTCAAACATAAAACCTGAAAGTCTCACTGTGTTCAAGCGAAGATCCCCCGCAACCTTCTGCGCATGCTTTAAAGCTACACCACTAATGAAAAGCAGAATCTGCTACCGAGCACGGCGGAGAGAAAGCCTGAGGTAAAAACAGGAAGCAATTGGTTTCCACAAAGCCATCAGACCTGCAGCTGACAGGGAGCGCTGTTGTTGAAGTGGTGGACAACATGTAGCAGACATTAAACAGAGACATCTGCACTAAAAGGACACGCCGTCCTTCCTTCTGGAGAAGTTTGGAAGCATGTTATGCAAATTGACTTAATCCAGCACTTCCTCCAACATACAGTGACACAGAGCCGCTGTGTCGGATAGATTCAGCACAGCCATCAGAGGAAATCTCATTACAGGCCAAACAGCAACCGGCGCATCTAATCTCTGCTAGATGCTCAGTCCAGGGTTAAAAAGGAGAATACGGATAAAAAATTATTTGTTGATTAAAACTAACATTTGTCACATGTTAAACTTTAGCGTGTCGTTTTTACATATAATACTAGGATAGCAGCATATTAACTTGCTAAAGTTTGGCATGTTGCTTGCCAAATATGCTAAAATAGCTAAATAACATGCAAAACTTTCTGTTGTTTGGATTAATATTAGAACAGCATAGCGTTTTAAACATTAGCATGATGCTTTGAGGGAATGCTAGGCAAGAGCAGTCATAAAAGAAGAGCATACTGAAAGACAAAATATACAACACCATGGCCCTGCTAAATGCTACACATGGTAAACATTAGAAGTATCAACATACTTATGTTAATATGCTACCAAGGTTACTACACATTACGCTGTTTCACTTTGGACTCGAGAGAAAATAATTGTCAGATTTATGTTCATTCAAGTTGCAAACACAAGGAAAACATTTACCTGGCTCGACTTTACTTATGTTTGTAGATAGATTTGTTACTAGATGGCATAATTCTACATTAGATTTATATAAAATGAGTCTTGGTGGTGACTTTGAATATTACAGTCCCATGAAATAGGCCTACTTATTAAGGCTCAAAGAGGGTTATGCTTGGTGCCGTGTCGGCTTGATTGACAGCTGTCTCTGTCTATCACACTCAGCCGTGGTGGTTTGCCACTTACTCAGCCCAGTTTGGCTCCACACAGGAGCCACATTTTGAATTCCAGCCTGAAGCAGCTGATGAAATGGTATGGAGTGTAACCTCACACTCCAGGCAGCACTGCTCAGCGAGGTCCACAGGCCACGTCACAGACACCGCGTCGATATACGTCTGCAGAGCCTCGGAAAAATCTTGGCTTGAATAAATAAATCTCTCACAGCTTCCCAATAAATAACACGGACTCGACAGTGTTTTGGTTCCCATTACGTCTACGCATCACTCTCGGTTCTCTGACAGCAGCACAGGTGTGTGTTACAGCAACACCTGGCGAAGCATTTTGCACGGTAACCTAAATGTTAATGACTCGAGCAGCTGGCGAGAAAATTGACGGGATAACAAGCTCTGATGAGGCCTGCTGAGTTAATCAATGCCAGTGACATAGGATGAGATGGTCGTAAAAGGACCAAACACAGAGATCCAGTCAATGGAGGCAAAGTGCAGTCAATGAAGAGTACAATGCAAACTCAGCAAGTGAGAGCTGAACAGCCTCCAGCATCAGGGGGAAAATAAATAAATAAAAATCCAGTTTTACAGGGTCAATGTCAAATGAAATACACCAACTCCCCTGTGCAAAAAAAAATAAAAAATGGAAGCAGATGGGAGAGGAGTTTCGCAGCAGGAGCGTCGGTGTGCTACAGAGGTCATAAATCAGCCGCTTGCCATCGTGTGTCGTCAGCCAGGCAGCAGAGTCGGACTCCGGGCACGTTTCAATCAACAGGCCAACATACGAGCTGACAGCTAGAGACGCACAAGCGCCCAAGGACTATGACCAGCTCGATTAAGATATGAGATGGCAAAAAGAACGACATATATCAAGCTTTTAAAAAAAAAAAAAAAAAAGAGAAAAATTTCAAAAAGGAGGAGGAAAGAGAGCATTTCGGGAAAAAGTACATGTGCAAATTGACCCTTTTAGTCAAAGATATAAAAGTCACGCATCTCTGGAGCTGATAATCATGGCAGCTTCAACATGCCGCCACACGCACAGCACAGGAAACGCACTGCATTAATATCCAATCTTAGCGCTCTCTCAAAAGAGCTTTACAACACGTCAGCATTCACCCATTCATACAGAGTCAGAGGTGCCATATGCCACACACACAGACACACACACACAGAGTTGGGCCATCGGGAGCAATCTGTCCGTTTCTTTCTTTAGCACATCAGTCCTCCTCAAAGAGCCCAGATCGACCTCCGTCTGAGCTCCGCTGCAACAAAGCAACGTTTTACCAGGTGGTCACGTCTGATGAAAGCACAAGAAAAGATGATTAGAATAAAAAGAAATTAAAAGACTACGACAGAAAGACATTGGTGAAGTTGAAAGCTCAGTCTTGACCTTTGAAAAAGACCTTAGAAGCTCTCGACCGGCTCCACATTGCTTTTAAAGTTGAGATGGAATACGTTTTCAGGTATGGATGAGAAGTCATAAAAAGTCATAAAAAGTGCTCAGACAAAAATAGGAATCCAAGCATCTACGATTCCACGACGACTGAGCGAACTTCATTTGCCGGTGAAGATTGAAGAAGATGGTGATACGATCGAAAGCTCCTGCCAGAAATAGACCTTGAGGCGTTTTCCAAGGTCAAGAAGGAACTTTCAAACTCAGAATAGATACGGTTTTAAAGTTTACAAAGCCCCGCAGCCTTGTGCCGTTTATTCGTGGCGCCAGATACAGCAGCTTAACAGATTGAGAGTCTAGAATTCCTTAAAATTAAGCAGCACTAATGCCTTAACATTGGTGATCCAGCTCACTCAATAACTCCATTTCCTGGGGGGATTGAGAAACAGACACCAGTATTTGATTCCGACAAACAGAGGAATCTGAATTAGAGAAGGCTGGATTTAGTCTGATCTAATAGGGCATAATTATACATGAAAAGCCTGTCTGCTTCGGTATTAAGTAAACACAGCCACAGGACATGCAAACACTCATTTTTAGGCCAAGTGTGGACATCCTGTAGATGTAAAATCCTGCCTGTGGGATTTCGAATATAGCAAGTGCACAGAAAAAGATGCGCTGGAAAACCAGGAAAAACACGTCGATGCCACTTACAGAATCGGAGTTTATCAAACCTGCAGCTCGCTAAATGAAAACTCCACCTGCCCCCGTTATCCACCGTTCCCCACCCGGGAATTTCTTTGCCAACAAAGCAGACTTTTTTTTTTCTCTTCCAAGAAAAATGGGAAGGCAAGGACAGTGTTTTGTTTGATCCGACAGCCAGCTTGTGCTTTCACTCAGGCCACCCGAGGAGCGGACAGATTATCATCGGCTGTCTGGGAGGAAGCAGAGCTGCGGGATCAGTCGCCCGGCCCGTCGAGGTTAGGCCTCTGGATGCAGATAAGGCTTTCCTTTTTATCAACCGCGTCGCGGAGAGAAAACAATCTCAAAAGCTGCAGTGTGGCGCTGCAGAACTGTCAGACGTAAATGCTACAAAGTGGTTGAATGATAAGAAAGGTAATGGCAGCCATTTCAAAAGGGCACCTTAGAAAAATGATGAAATAACCAAATTGCTTTGGTAAGAATTGGGAAATTGCGAGGCGATAACGGCAGACTTTCAGCAGGGCTTTCAAAAAGAAATCAGGTTAATTTCCAAAAAATAAAAGTGCAGATTTAAATATAGGGAATTTAGGCTTTAGTATTTAAACCTGGACTCCACACATTGCCAGCTCCAAACTCTAGAGAGGCAACTTTTAATAAACATCAATACCAAGAAAAGCTGCATAAAGCCTGTAAGGTGACTTCAA
Source organism: Bovichtus diacanthus (assembly GCA_943590825.1). Classification (NCBI taxonomy): domain Eukaryota; kingdom Metazoa; phylum Chordata; class Actinopteri; order Perciformes; family Bovichtidae; genus Bovichtus; species Bovichtus diacanthus. The sequence continues at coordinate 2,910,383 of CALSBV010012432.1, forward strand.
GTAAAAACGAACCACACGCTCGTATGAAAAACTGTGAGGCTTTAAACCAAAAAGAAACCCCGTGAAGCACAGAGGCAACACATCTGACGCTGGAGAGTCCAGCTTGCTCCGGACAGAGACACTCGCGACTGCTTTTATACCGATTCGTCCTTTCCTGTGAGCGAGGATGTTTCATAACATCCATGGGGATCCATGTTGATTCAGTTAGTGGGAATGAATGAGACACTCACTGTGCAGCCTCATGTTGGGAAGAACTGGCTGCATCTTCTTAGAAAGCTCTCGCCTTGTGCAGCTTTAAAAAAGTGAATTTGATTTTGTCCCACCAGATATTTTCTCGTGGTAAATTAATCCTGTACATGGACGCGTTTCTGATCATTTACATGGTTTAAAACATTTTATTTAAAAAAGGTAAATTCAAAACACTCTCAAAATTGTTGCCACTTCCAAGTACACTTACATTTTGCATGAATCTTTTGAAAAGCTTGTATAGAGATGCACTTCAAGGGCGCACAGACAGGCTGCCTATTGAACTGCACACTTCACAACGAGGCGGTGAGGTAGTTTGCCATCTTTGCGGATTGTTCCTTTATCTGAATACGCAATATGCCAGGCAAGCATAGAAGCATTGTTTGTTATTTTTCTGCATTTCTCACTTATATATTACTGTAAACTGTACATCTTTTGGTTTTGGGAACTTGTGATGAACATATTCCACTATTTCTTGCCAATTAAGGGATAAACAAATTCATCGATAAGACAAGAAAATAATGAATATTGATTAATCAATGTTGAATGTAATCGTTAAATCCTAAATCAGAGCCGGTAGAGAAGCTTGCTAGCCCAAGTGCTAACTTAAATTTAGTTCACATGATAAAGCCAGATGTAAACGTGGTTAAAATGTCTCTTTATCCAGATGTAAACGT
>CALSBV010012432.1:2911315-2964614 GCA_943590825.1 Bovichtus diacanthus
GTGGTTAAAATGTCTCTTTATCCAAGCAAGACGTCTCATTTTGCACAACTCTCAGGTGAACTTCTTTTCAGCACCTGGTGCAAAGTGCTGAAAGTGAATCCAGCCCACTGAGGGAGCAGCTAGCTCGACACGGATACCAATGCGGACACCTGTGGGCCCTCCTGTTGCCATGACCACCAGCAACAGCGGAGTCACTGTAGCGCCGGCGTCCGCGGCCGCCGTCGGAAGGGGAATCAGCGCTTCCTAAACAAATTAGCCAGGAGAAAACTGCTGAGGCCCGGGCCCTTTAATTACATCAACCTGAAACCAAATTAGAGGCCGACTCTGCTGCGCGTAATAACTAATGCACATCAAACACTCTCCGCCCCCATCTCCTCCTCCCCATCCTCTTCCTCCTGTCCCACTCCATCATCAGTTGGAACATTTATATCGGGGTATTCATTCCCAGGAGAGACAGAGAGAAATGTCAAGACAAGAGAGACATGGCTTATCCTCCCTCCCTGGCCTTTTCGTTTCTCGTTCTATCACTCCCTCCATTCTTTTTGCTTCCCCGCTCCGCTTCCTCATTTATTCTGCGCCACTCGGTCTCTTTCTCTTTTTATCCTGTCATCTACATTGTGAGGAGCGTCTGCGATTTCCTCCGAGCCTCGGCTGTGTAAGCAGAGCAGGCGAGATGAGAAGCAGGCGTGTTGTACGCAGAATAGTGAAGCACAATATGCCGGATGGGATTTTAAATTCTGCCGGCGGTGGAGCAACTTGAGATCTCTCTCTGAAACTGGTGGCTGGCATTAAAGTGAAGAAAGTGAAGGTTCTCTTAGTTAAAGTTATCGGTCTTATAAAGTATGTTTTAAATGGAGGGTGGATGCTGTCGGGATACGCAAGTTGTCACAAGGTCGAGATATGATGAACAAAATAGGAAATAATTATTCGTTTTAAACGTATTTCAGATATGCAAAGAGTACTTCTACTATAAGACATATAGATGGAACATCACTCCTTCCCAGGCCCAGGAACCATTTTAGGAACTTTAACCAGAGGAAGCTGGGACTACATTCAGCCAAAGTTGGGTTTCAGCCAACAGCTGTGGGTGTTGTACGTCCTGATGGCCCAGAAAGTATTGGGGCAGAGCTTCAGTGCTCTCCATGGGTCGAACACAGAAGCACTGATACTGCTTTTCGAAACAACATAGAACTGGTTGCGAACCTCATTTTGGAAAGCAACTTCCCAGGTTGGAAAGAGAATAGAGAGTCTTGCACGCGATAGTCTTCTATGTCTTCTCATCACAAATAGTCTAAGATTAAAAAGACAAATATCTGTTATAAACGGAACAAAAGCTGGCGGGTCATCAATGCGATCCGCCATCTTGCTCCTACTCTTCACTTCCAATGTGCAACACCATCATTGATGACGAGTCCTTGATGAAGATTACGTTCGAAGCTGGTCGGAAACGCGGGCTGGTTCGAAAATACCAAGGTTCAAAGAATGCTGAACAGAAAAGGTCCAAGAACCAGAGGTAATTGGTGGAAAAGAGGTGGAATGAGAACAAACTTTGGACATTTCTTGTCATTGTTACTACACAAAACTGTCATTTGTTTATTAGCTTCGTCGAAGGAGAAATTATTAACCAATAAATAAATAAATCCTGTTGTAAGATATTCACGAGTTACATTCAGGATTTATTCCAAAATGAATATATGAAAACAGGAACATGTGTCACTGCATAACCCTGAAGCTCTTATCAATTCATTAGAAAAAAAAAACATTACGGTTGGAACTCCACATCCTGCTTACAGTGGCCTTGTGAAGGCAAATCATATTGTTCATCTTCAAACCATTACAGCGCCATCCAGGCACTAATGCAATTAATTACTGAATTATGCCATGCTGGTGCCCAATGAATGAGATAGGTCCTTGGGGCTTTTTTCTCATAACCAGGTACACACTGTCCTACACAGGCGAAGCAGGGGAGGCTTTTAATAACATTTAGTATTCAAATTAAACTGCTGTATGCAGCCAAAGCTCCGGCTTCCAGGGCTCCGGCTCCAAAGTAGGATCAATTTACAATCCAATTAATTCAAATTGTGTGGAAACATGTTCACAAGTACGAAAACAATCGGCTCTCCCAGTAATAGGGTCTGGAGCAGATTGGGGGGGCTAATGTGTTTGACATGCGTCTGATGCTTCAGGACACAACAAATACAAAATACACTTGCAGTGAGTATCTGTTGTACCACCGAGGGTCTGCTCGTACTGCGTTTATATTATCAAAAAATAGTAAATATGACAAAAGCTCCCCAAACACTGCAGCACTCACTCATGTTGGATAAACTCTTCCCAGAAAGCACAAAACACAGACACAGAAACTCAAACTGTACCGGTGTGTGAAAATAAATAAATAGTATAATATAGACTAATAATATGGTGTGGATGCTCTACTACTGAAAATGTCTCCTCCTATATTCTGGTTTGTATTTGATCTTAACTTATTGAACGCATGGTTGATTTATTTCTTAAAAATCCAACTTTAAAAGTTTTTATTTTTATTTAAAGTTCATATCGAGGGGGGAAAGTTCATTCGGGTATTTTTATTGTAGTAGTTTGACTAAATAAAACACATAAATCTCAACTAAAGTTCCACTTCCTACTTTTTGCTCGAGCGTCAGGTCTTTGTCAGCAGATGCAGTTTGCTGGTTGTCATGGAGATGGCTTTGTGGTCATCACATACAGTAAAGCACCTGTTACTCCGAACGCAGGTCATGTGATGACGACTGAGGCAGCTCCATTCACTGAATGTGAGATGCGGTCAAAAGCTCCAGGAAAACGTTAGTAAGTGGATCTTGAGTTAAGTTTTGCTTCTTCAAAATTTCAATTTCCCAATTGTAGTTTTGGTCATGTGATCCTGTGTCCTCACCCTAACTGACAAATGAGACGTCTCCATGAAGGCTCGGAGAGGAAGAGCATGAAATACACCTTTTTTATTTTAATTATCCATAACTGTTCAATTGGTACTGCCTATCTGTATATTTACATATTTACATATTCTAACTACGTTTGTTTGTTGTTGTCATTATTTTTAACAGACCATTTCAGAACCTGGAAAATACAATTACAACCACCTTAAGTTGTTAAATTAAAACATGGTAAATTGATGTTTACCAGATTTGTGCATATTTGTGAAAAAATATTAAACATGAAAAAAAATTTTTTATTTAAAATGGTCATTTCAAACATTTTTATTTTTCAGATAAAGTCAAATAACCTTTAATAATTTGCATCTTTATTTAAAAAAAAGAAAATATGAAATATTTACTTTTATTACTGCATTTCTCAGCTATCCTCCTGACCATCTGCGTGTGCGCGTGTATCCGTGTTTATATGCGTGTGTGTGTGCGTGTGCGTGTGTGTGTGTGTGTGTGTGTGTGTCAAAAGGGGTCAGTTCCAGCTGCGACACATGTGATCATCAACCTCCCCGCTGGCAAGGTGTTGGGCGAAGCCTCGCCGGCTGCCATGGACTCACACAGGCATTGAGACGCCTAATGTAGCAGAAGGGGAAGGCTGGCTGGCCCAGTTTGTCTGTTTGTGTGCTGCTGCAGACTTAAAAACAGGTTAAAAAAAATAAAAAGTCAGTGAAGCGCTTCCTCGGGGCAGTAAAGACACATTAGAGCCCCAGTGGAGGATTTGTGATGGATGAAATAATGGGATGCTGCAGCAGACTCCCTTGTGGCCAGGATGATATTTTCTAGTTATCTTCTGCGGAGCATGTGTTAAATCTGCAGAGATATTCCCTTTTACTGTATAATACAGAAAAGCATTTTTAGTGTGTGTATCATAAGAAAAGGGCATACATGTGACAGACTAGTATATCACAATCAAAAGCAAAATCACACACATGACATCTAATTTCGACAACTCGTCTCAGAACTGCATCCCCTTCTGAATGAAAACGAAAATTATGCATTGCAACACCCCTCCCATGACTTGTTTTACGTCCAACAATGATCTGAGCCGCGGCGCTGCCAAGCACATAAATCTGGCTACGTGGACAGGCTCATTGGCAGCGCTGGACAGAGTGGGCTGTGGTAAATCCAAAAGGCAGTTCGTCTTTATTACGGTGTGAATGGAAGGAGCCAGAGAGAGATCCGATTCGAAAATGTCAAGTAGTGGACAAGGAGAGAAAGAATGGAAAAGGAAGGAGATATATCCCATGTACCGTGCATGCATGCGTACATCTAGTTTACCAAAAGTTTAGCATGTTAGCTTTAGCGGTTTCGAATTTAGTCTAAATCAGTGGCACTTTTGCAACGCTCCATCTTCCCCTGATTAGCTGGATCAGTTTTGGCTGATTTAGAGCTGGAAAACATTGACGTTTGATCGACTAAAAACCTTTTTTCCGCTCATGAGGTGCGGATGGAGCCGGTAGTAAAGGAAGTTAAGTGGCTCAACGCGTTACCACCGGTCTAAACTAGAATTACCGCCTTGCAGTTGTATTTCCTTCGCCATCCAGTCAAGTTCCATTTTACAGCCATGTCTGTCCAAAATGTCATCACTTCCTTATTTTACCCTTTTAGACAGTTGTGTGAAATTGTCATAATTAGCATATGAATTCACGTGTTTTGTGATGATGAACGAATGCATCCGGTAGTGGAAATCTCTACCTGTTCATAGAGCTAAATAAACATTCAGACACTCACTGAAGTCATTAGGATTCATCCTCTGGGAACCATGAATGCCAACTTTCCATCCAAACATAGTTGAGAAGTTTAACTTTGACCGAAAGTGCTGGGCCGACAGACTTGCATCAGATGAACTCCCCTGCTGCTCATCTGCCTCGGAGCCGCATGCTGCCTTTCTTTTATCTGCCCTCCCTTTCCTTGATCACTCATCTTTCTCCTCCCCTTTATCTCTCCCTCCTCATTGGGAGCTCATTGCCAAGGTTCCATCAAACCACATCCCTTAAGGGGTTGTGTCCTTGTGTATCAGAGGAAGAAGAAAAAAAAAAAAAAGGAGGCAGAAAAAAAAACAATCTCAATCACGGCAGGCATGTGTTGTGACTCCTCTACCCTACAGACAAAACACAGCATGCAGCCTTTTCCACAGAACGTCCCCAAACAAGCTCCGCCAGGTTCAAAAGGGGAGGTCACCCTGAAAAAACTAAATAAAGAATTACATTTTAACAAAGATCTTCCCTTCCCGCGATATCAACCATATGAACAACCGTCTGACTGCGGCTCTCCAAAGCCACCGCTGCATTTTTTACGTGGTGAAATAGCTTTCGAATTCAATCCCCAAGTGAAATCCGAAAGGGCAATTTGATGCCCAAAGAAAAAAAAGGGACAGAAGATGGAAGCAAACAAATAATAACAGTGGATTTATCTTTCATAGCCGCTGTACAAATCATTAAGTCACCATATGCTGCAGCTTTTTCTCGTGATGCTTTCACGAAGCGCGGTTGTCACAGATTGTGTCACGTCTCTGTAATAAATAATGAAGGCATGTGCGAGCCGGCGGAGGCAGACAGCCCCAGATGTTAGAATAAAAGAAAAGTGGGTCAGGTGCCTGGCTGATGCTAACCACACGGCTGACGGGCAGATGGCGCCGAAATATTGGGACGAATCGGGAAACAGCGGTCAGAGAATGGATTTTCATCATTTGTCGAGCTTTAAGCTATGAGCAGAGGTGGTGTAGCAGGCGTTACTTACACCTGAGGCGAGCGATGTGGAAAATCAGAGTGCGTTAGCGGTAGTTCATTAAAAAGGTCGAGAGGTCAGGAGCAGAGTTGTGTCACCTGCAAATGACTCCCAGTGTTCGAGCTCTGTCAACACCTCGTGCCCTGTGCTGGGGGGGGTCGTGTACGCTGGACCTTCACAGCTCATTGATGTTGCACAAGCCCATCCATCATCCTCCATATCTGCCTCGCATGTGCATCCTCCCCAGGTCCAGCATCCTTTCGGTATACGATCAAAAGTGACACATAAACCCGAAAAAATAAATAATAAAATCCAAAAAGCTCCTCCAGCCAACTCTGAATCATCATGCAAATCGGCGTTTACGACGAGTCGTAAATCGACCGTAAAAACTGAAGCTCGTCAATCATATCTGGGTCATTTGACGAATCACACGACACGCCCTTGTCAAATTAAAAGCTCCTTATTCCCGGGCAATAACAACAATTATCAGTGCAAAGTTAAAGAGTCTCCTCTGCTCTTTGCTCGCTCATAAAACCCAATTGCACATCAGGTTTATGAAGACAACATTTATTAATGCCTCCGAAAAGGCTCACACGTCACGTCTGTGGCTTCACGATTAGTATTCTAACCATAATGACCCTGACATGTCTAGTGTTTATGATTTGTTTTGCTCCGATAGCTTTCTTACACTACACTGACTGTGTGTATGTTTTATAAACACGACGGTAAATTAATTGTGGATATAGTCTTTCCTCTTTACCTAAACCATGCACATAAAATAACAAAAAGAAACGTGCACAATTCTGCAGGTTTTTTTTTTTTGCATTAGGCTGCAGGTACCCTGTGAGGAGAGGAAATATGAGCCAGTTTGAACAATTAGTCTCATTGAAAAGAATGAGGAGGCTGTCTGTATCATGCAGTTGCTTATTCTACAAAAATAAAAAAGAGAAGTAGCTGTGATCAGTCAGGTCCAAGGTGATGTTGAAACGTCTCGTTTTGTCCAGAACTCCAAAGAAATTCAGTTTAATAGGATATAAAACTGAGAAAAGCAGGAAATCTCCATATTTTAGAGGCTGAAAACAGCATTTTCTGACATTTGTGCGTGAAAACTTACTTGATTAAATTGATTATCAAAAATAATTGGAGATTCTTTTTCTGTCGATCGACTAATAGATTAGTCGACTAATTGCTGCAGATTTATTGATCGGACCAACGACTGCCGTCTACCTGTCTGTTTGACCATCAAAATGTCATTGTAAGTGTACGTTTCATTCAAAATGTTTTCCCTTCTTAGAAAAAGAAGGCCAGAATCAGAGTAGATTTAGTTTTGTACTTTTCTACACGGATCCCTCTGTAGTTTGAATTCAGGGAGCTGCATTTTAAGATGAAATCCGGACAACATAGAGTTAAGCGCCTCCAGGCATGATCCCTCTGAATCCCTGGAGGAGAAGTCATTGTCACAGAGGTCCATGGATTTTCAGGTGTGTCGGAGTAACATAAAAAAAACAGCATATAAAAACCCTGAGTACTGAGGCGCGATGGCCCCTCGCAGGTCCCTGGTTTGTACGACACGATGACGCACGTCTGACACCAGACTGCAGGTGACTCAGAGGAGCAGAGACCTTGGTCCAGAAGGCGGGACCATGCTTCATGCTCACATAAACATCCATTGAGGTAATCATTTACTGCCGTTGGACCTTTGTGCTTTATTGGAGGAAGCTGCCATCATCTATATTATCTGGGTACAGATGAGGAACAGCTGCCAACAAACTTACTTTTACAGTCTAAAATAAAAGCATGGACGTTTTAGGTTAAAAGAAACTTGCCCATCTGTTCGTCTGGAGTATTGTTTCCGCTTGCAGCTGCGTTTTGAACGAGTAGCATAGCACACAATGATGTAATCACAAATAACGTGCCACACACAGCTGGCACTTCCACAGACTCTACAGATTTCAAGTGGCCTGCAGCAAGGTCTTTTACGTAATTGCGCACTCATGCAACGATGCCAGAGCCTTTACTCAATACACGTTCTCACAATTACACATCCAACTATTTGTATTAGTGCTCTAATGCACTGAAGATACAAATTGAATTAGAATTAGCAGGCGATTTGACGTGTCAAAGTAAGAAAAGAGCAGGCGGAAGTACCGACTTTAAAAGCGGCTGCATTCCATTTAGTATGGCAGGTTCAGGGCCTTTGTATTCTGCGAGCAGACTCGCACGAAAAGCAGAAAAATGTCAAACATTCTCTGATTTCAAGTTCTTGAAAGTGAGGATTTGCTACTTGTCCTCGACATACGTGATACTATATGATACTATATGAAAAATGATCACTTTTTCTTGACATTTCGTAGACTAAACAATAAATCAATTTATCAATTATTTTGTAAATTATATATACATTTTTTTTTTTACCGTTTGTTGGACAAAACAAGGAATATCACCTGAAGACATTTTGATTTCTAAAATGAATCCAAAGATTAACAAACACCACAAATAATTGCGAGTTGCAGCCCTGTCAGTGCTTTAGCTGGTGTATCACAAAACAAAACTACATCTGCCGTCATCATGCAAGTCCAGTACGACATACATCTAATGTGGCTCCTGGACGCTGCATTACACCACATTAAAATCACTCTAAGCTTGGACCAGAGAATGATGGCTGGTTTAGCTGCCAACATGGCTATAAGAGGAGACTATCCAACCTCCAACAGACTCATTTCAACAGATTTGGCACTTTGAAACATGAATTTATGTCCACAAAAGGCGCAGGTATCATGTGAAAACTGCAGTGTCCACAGACGTATTCTGTCGGCGTCACGTACGGAGTGAAACCACGTCCGCCTGATGAGACTCTTCTTCTCATTGACTTAATGGATTGTGAAAGCAAGGTAAATGACTTCCCTCTGACAACAGAGGATGCATTAGCCTTCAACATTCGTCACCGTTTACAATCCATCCTGCGAACGGGAATAACAGCATCTATCATCGGGGGAGACACCCACAAAACAACGGGAACACTGGGGAGACGGTGATCGATTCAAATTGGATCCTTTTCAGGAATCCTGAAACAGCAAGCGGAGCCAGGTGCCACAGGTTCATGGCTCTCCCCCGCCCAAAACAACAAAAAGTGCATTTAATGCCGTCAGTAAGGATAGATGGACGAGTCAGCGGGTGTATCAATATGCCTGTTTGTATGCACGCAAGCCTCATTTTAGATAGAGAGGCTAAACAAATGGAGTGTCAGAGAAACCGGGCAGTACCAGCTCACAAGCCTCCTGCAGACGATGGAAATATCAGGAAACAAAAAAGCCACAATACGTGCATTAAATAACACATCTCCTGATGTGTGCGCGGCACAGTCCGTGGGATAACCTTGGAGGTCTAACACCGCCAGTTACTTTTATCATCTTGCTTCAATTGCCACTTTAAACCTCATCCACTTCTCATCTCTTCTGGGAGTTTTTAAAAAAAAAAAAAATTTTATTATGGCAAATTAAATTTACCCAAATAATGCAGCCCTGTATTTCAGTCTGCCCCCCCCCCCCCCACTTCTGCTGAGGAGGAACCCCCGCTTGGCAGATATGAAGACCTTAACTCATTACAGAAGGTCAACGCCGGCACCCCTGCCAGTTGTCAGGGAGCTCTCAAAAAGAGCTGGAAATTGATTCATCGTCGACAACTCTGTCGGGACGGGATCCTGTGACAAAACATCATGAATAAAGATGCACAGAGCGACGAGGAGGAGAGGTGAAGGCCACAGTGGGGGGCTCGTCGGCAGACCAGCGCACTCAGAGGAAGCATGCGTGTTTGTGTCACTGAGCAAGAGCTCAAATATACTTATGATATATTAAAAAATCAGGGATTGCAACAATCTTATCATCATATCACTATCATCATATCTACTGATCATTTATCAAAACGTGTGTAAAAAAACTCCTGAAATCACCAGAGACTTTTTTTTTTTTTTTGATGATCATTCCATCAATTGTTCAGTCTATCAAATGTCAGAAAATAGGGACATGTACAATATAAAGCTCCCAGAGGCCGACGTGACGAGAGAGACAGCAGCAAATCCTCACATTGGGCAAATAAGTGAATTACAATATGAAATGTGTTGTCGGTTCATTTTCTTTGACTAAACTACTGGTTGTCAAACTGCGGAAATAAAGTTTAATGATGCCATCAAAAGCATTAAGATAAAGATTAGGTTCAGCAAGATTTATCACGACAGCGAAGGAACATGTAAGGTAGCAGATGAATAGTTTCAGTGACAGGGAAGAAAAACAAGTATCCTGTGTGCTCATAGACAGAGCGAGATGATGCCAACGCTTTGAGTCTAAGTTTAAAAGGGATTCGATTATGTTATTCAAATAAAAATACAGAAAAAAGTTTGAGTATCAGTGTCTCATTTCCAAAATATCATCGGATCTTCATGCATTTGGTCAAAAAAAGCAGAGATATTCGAGGTTCAGTTTCAAATACAAACACATTTGTATCAAATTGTGTTTGTCAAATGACACCAGGGATCATTAACGAACCGGGTCTGCTTCATGTTGCTACAAAAATGAACCCGTCTAGACTTTTCAGAAATGGCCCGCCCCCTGAGACCAAACACAGGATTCTCTGTTGATGCTGACTGTTAAATAGGTGCAGTAAAGTGCAGTGTGGAGGAGAGCGTCGACAGCCTCTGCTGAATGAAATCATCTGTTTTCGTCAGGTAGCACAGAAGTCGACAAACTGCCTGAAACAAGCATCTCTGTGTTTCCTGTCACTTCCTGTTTTTGGTTTGCTGGCCACTTCCTCCTCTGAACCCGTATCTTCACACAGACAGCAACTCGTGCTGCAGATAAGCGATTGTGAAATTAAAACCTCAAATTAGTGCTGCAGGAAGTTATTTGAAAAAAGCAGAAGAGATGAAGTGCAGACGCTGAAGCTCAGTTTAAGAAGTGGCTGCAAAAAAAAACTAAAACATTAGTGCTTTTCTGTCTTTCCTCGGGAAAACTTCACAACCGACAGAGGAGCACGATAGAAACTAAATAATGCAATGATAATATTCCAACAGCACTACAAACTCATTGTCCTGCGTTGAAAAACAACCCAGGAGATGCCGACGCTACGTCCCTGAGCTCACCTGCTGCAACAATATGAAGAAAACTAAAAAAAGATAACAGTGTGTGAACTCTGCACAAGGAGGAAAAACCTGAAATCGATATGGTAAAACTCCGAACACAAATTATCCAAGATCCCGTGAAGGCCGCTTTCTCCCAACAGATGGGAACCAATTAGCCACCTGACTCCCAGAAAACACTTGGGCAGCCGTATGGAGCCAAGATGCAAATGAAGCAGAGGAAAAGGTGGAAGCGGACCTGCCAACTGTCTGGGGAGAGGAGAAATTAATAGAGGAGACAGCGGAGGTGCAGTTTTGGGAAATGGAAAGTAGAATAAAGTGGGAAATGATGTATGGAGGCGGCGCAGAGCTGGACTGTAGGTCCCCGGAGAGGTTCCAGAAACAACGAGCGGAGGGCAAAAATATCTGTTGATGGAGAACGTCGTCTAATCCTGCAGGCGGTGAATCCTCCATCAGGCGACATCAACATCAGCTCGACACGTTCAATCCGAGGCCAACGCGAAATCATTGATCTAGTTAATGAACATCGTGTCATATTTATTTTAAAAGGGATGCACTGAGGGGGCCAGAGGCCGCCAGCGCTGCGGAACATCACGACTTTCAATCACAATTGTTTTGCAGGGTAAAGTCGGTGAACCCAGCTGTGCTCCAGTCTACCCCGCTCCCTAGAACACACGGCTGTTGGCACGGAAAAACATATTTCAAGAAATGCTTTAAAAGCCTCCAATCAAGTCTCGTTCAAGTCGCCTGTGTGTTCTCGTCACACATCCAGAAGGGTTTTGGAAAAGAATACACACGAGGCTGAACACTAAGGGTGTGCCTGGACTTATCAGAGTCCATCATCAAATCTGGAACCTGAATCATTCAGATCCTTCATCAAAGCCACTGTTCAGCTTTCTACATCATAGAGAATCCAAACTATAAAAAAGAAAAAAAAAGGGACATAATTAAAAAAAAAAAGCCTCGGTGATGCACATGCGGGTACGTTACATCACGTGAAGGCTGCATCACTCTTTGAGTGATAGAAACCCGAAAAGATCAGGCCAGCTGCATTTATTGATTTACCACAGTGACAGTGAATATTCACATATCTCAGGTACCTCAGATCAGATCTGGATTCTTCTCTTTATTGCTTTACACAACAGCTTTTCTGCATTTTTCCTGTTTCTCTCCTTAAAAGAAAGCAAGATTCTTTTACCAGAAAGGGGGCGCGGCTTTGGCGGTTGACGCTTGACGAGGCGATGCCGGTCTGCTCTATCGTGAGCATGTTAGCATGCTGACGTTAGCATTTAGGAGCTTGAAGCACCACTGTGCCTAAGTGCAGCCCCGCAGAGCAGCTAGCATGGCTCGAGGCTTGTTTAACAGTCTTCGAAGAAGTTAGTTTGAGGTTGTTTTTTTTGCATTTGTGCAGAAATATATTGATTGGAATCGTGAAATCATCCCCAAGTTAAAAACAGAAAACTTATTTCTAAAATCGCTCAACCTTGCATGACATCATTCAACTTATTTGAAAGCATGAAAAGCACCAAAATGCAAAAGAATGATCCAAAATCTGTAAGGGATCGAAAATAAAAAAAATTTTTTTAAAAAGTGGCCATTTCAAGTCAACACAGAATAAAGCTGCAATCTTTTCAGATGCCAAACTCCCAGCATCACATTTCAAATATATCACACCCCTCCAAAGTAAGAGAGAGGGAGGCTGGAATAAGATGCCAGGACAAGTTAAGCTCTTAAGGACAAATTCGGAGCCGTGAACGTGTCTAAAGCTCCATGCCTCAGCAAACTCAAAAGGCAATGTTTACCTTCATTCCATCTGACTGCTCGCAGAAGGTATCAGGCAGCTGTTAGATAAAGCCAAGTAAATATTGGTAAGTGTAGGTGATATGAGGCGACATATTCCTCCAGAGATTTAGTCGGACTGGCTGCAACGGCTAAATCTTATAAATCTGCATAACCTGGGGTTCTTCTAAGAGACCGCATGAAAGGACTCCACCTGGGAGACAAAATAGGTCAAATTGGGAAAATTCTGTCCATCCATCCATGCATGCATTCTCGATGCATCTTAATCTGGTTGTTTCTAACCTGGATGCAGGGATTTGGAGCCACAGGAGCTCTAGTGAGGTTCAGCACTGATGTTGGGTCTATCCATCAGGTCTGGCTCACATTGGGTTGAATTGAGGTCAGGGCTCCATGCACGTCACCAGTGCCTGTTCTTCCAAACCAAAACTGGGAGAACAATTTCTTAATGGAGCTGACTTTGTGCACAAATCGCAATGTTGCATAGGGACAAACGCAAACTGTTCAAAACAAAAAAGGGTGCACACCATCGTCGAGGATATCATTGCAGCATTAAGAGCACACCCTGTCCTACCCGCATACATTTGGACATATAGTGCATTTTGTCTCATCTGTGTGGAGGGTTGTGTGCGTTGGAGCTTATCCTAACCATGTGTAAGCCAGTGGCCAGTCTATCACAGTTTAAATAGTGAAAGTATAAGCATATTAACCTTCAAAAAAGGTTGGAGTTGTTGCAGGGCCGTCAGTGAATTGCCTACGTTCCACAGGCCTCCATGACATTTTGACCTCTTAATATTTCCACACACACAAATGAAAGAGCTTGATAATATTAGGCAGGTCCAGTTCCTTATCTTGTTTCAACAACTTGAGCAAATTGAAACCAACTGATGCGTTTGAATAACCAAGATAACCGTTTATTGCAGTCCCGGATCCTTTTCTTTCCCACGTTGTTCTACATTTTTGCTCAAAACAAAGAGCACAATGTGTTAGAGAAATGCCTCAGGAGCTTTTAAATCACTGTGAGCCAAAATGTTGCCAGTTGGACTCTGAAAATGTGAGTCCAGGCATGAGGAGCGAGAACAGACGAAACAGGTTTTATGGGTTAAATCCAGCTTCGTCTCTGTGCATTATTAATCTCAAACTGTATAAACACGCTAATGCGCAAATCCATCATGTTTCAATTAAAAGTGCTGAGTGCGATCGGATTTGTTTTGACTGCCTGTCTCGCTGCCAAATTCTCTAACCAGGCGGGTTGACAGTTTACCACAACTCTGTCCGATACACAAGCAATTCACAAATTCATGCGACTGTTGTTGAGAGGATATAAAACAGCCTGTGTAAACTTTAAAAAGAGCAAAAACACAGGAATGTAAACCTTCCTCCAATCGTTGGATCCAAATAAACTAATTGTGCCTGAATGACTACACCGACTGTAACCATCTGTCCTCCTGCATTCTTCTTCTTCTTCTTCTCCTCGTTATTCCTGCAACGCGTGGACCCGTTTGTACTCGTTACTACGCCGTCTCCTGAGTCACCCACTCTGATCCCTTTCCAGTTGCTTAAATTTGACAAAACGTTCACGCCTTGCATGTATCGACAATAATCATCAAATTATATTGCAAAAAAATAAATCTCAGGAAGAGTTCCAGCGTAGAAAGACGAAACACATTGTGTGAAAGTAAGGAAGTTTGTGCCCCAAGGCCCCCCTAAGTAGGTTAATCCAGCCATGATCGCACTCTTCAAATTCCTTGTTTTTGTCCAAACAACACACACCAAACCCCAAAAGGTATTCAATTAGCAAATGGCTCTCAATGCAAGTTGGAATCTATACAGTTGTAAGCGCTCATACATTGCCCATAAATAACCCAATTTGTCATCTACTGCATGTCGTCATCAGTGTACTGTAAGACAACAACAACAAAAATATGCAGGAAATGGTTTCAGAGACAAGCAGGAAACAGCCCAGAAAGCTGTGAAGCTTTACAACTTGCAGAACAAGAAATCAAACTGACACAAAGTCTTATTCTAACACAGTAATCCTGCAGCCAATTAGCCGAGAATTAAGTGAGAGTTGACACATCCTAAATGTTGGATGAAGTCCAGCAGCAGCAAATAAGGTATTTAAAAAAAAAAAAAAAAAAAGCAGGGGGGGATTACAAGGTTTTTCAAATTCATGGAGGAAGAAGAAGATTTATAATGAGAAAAGAAGAAGAAGGCAGCGTTAAGAGAGCAACCAAACTTTAGATTTAAGATTACTGGAAATCTCCTCATCTGAACCTTTTCCTTTTTTTTTTTTTTGCCATTTCACAAAACCACAAGCTCTTTCTTCAGGCAGAACATGGACGCACTCATCAATTCTAATTCTGCAACTGAAAAAAAACACACAGGATTCATTATCGCCTTCCAATCCCACTCCAGGAGGTGGCGGACAGGAAAGATGCTTTTGATAAATAAAACTTTCACACTTAAAACAAAAAACACTCATTCCTGTTCATAAGGAATGCAGAAGTAAGGTACACCTACTACAAGTTTGCTTTATTGGCTTTTAACAAGTCACTGCAACAATGGGTGTTAATGAAATTAGAGCCCCACTGTAACATGCCGTGTGAAGATGCAAGGAGGTCCAGGAATTCAGATAACAACACAAAGGGACGTCTGGTTGTGAAATAGCAACAAACAAAAAAAAAGGAACCTATCGATTCAGTCAAAGCAGTAGCATGTGTTCATTCAAAGCATAATTAAAAATGCGGCATTTTTCCCAAAATGTGCAATAAATAAAAAGGTTCGCTCGTGCATTTCGTGTTACATGACTGACTGAACACAATGCACATGCAGAAGTGTGCAGACAAAGCCAACCAGGAGGGATGCGGCTCCCACCTTTTTCACGGCCAAACAAAGCACACAAAAAAAAAAAAAAAAAAAAAAAAACACCCTCGCATCGGAAAGAACTTTGTTGCGTTTCCTCAAAACCTTCGACAGCCAAACTCCACACGATAAATAATCTCTCGGGGTTTTTTTTTTAGGGGGGGGGGGGAATGTAGAGCTCACCTTTTGTTAGTTCCTCTGTAGGATACCAGCAGCAGTCCTCTCCTGTCTGTCTGTCTGTGTCTGTCTGTCTGTGTCTGTCTGCTCTCCTCAGCTCCTCCGTGGATGTAATCGCGGCAGCGGTTGCGAAATTGTTGCTGCGCGCTTCGCCTGGTTCCGTGGGCGTCGTGGCTGCTCGCTGTTTTCTTCCTATGTTTCAAACCAGCGAAAACACAGAAAAGCCCTCCCACTCCCGATGTACCGCTTTCCTGGCTCCAACTCTCTCTGAGAGCGCACGCCCTCTCACTGTAGAAAACACACACATGCACACACACGCACATACACACACACACACATTACAGGCTTCGCTGAGAATAAAAACCGTGTCTCCACCACAGGCTGGAGGTGTGATGCGATGCGAGTCCAGCCGACGGTGAGCAGACCCGAGCCGGCAGCTCTACTGCTGCACCGCTGCGCGCCGTGGCTCTGACTACACTGCAAAAAAAAAAAAAAAAAACTGAAGCAATGTCCTGCCTGACATGGCTTTGTCTCTGGCACAGTTTTAAAGTCGCGACAGAGGCACAGCATGTCCTGCAACATGTGAGGCCCGGGTGACCTATTCCTCCTCTGGTTCACCCACTTCCCCCTGTGGTTGGATGCCCAAATGCCCCTCTGGTGACTTCTTTCTCAGGAAGAAGAAGAAAGCCCTTTTCTTGTCTCTTAAATGCCCCTGTGGTTAGTTCAAGTGTCCTTCTGATCCGCCGAAATGCCCCGTGTGTCCCTGTGGTCACTGAAGAGTGTGTTTTGTTGCTGAAATGCCCCTGTGTTTGAGCCAAAGAAAGCCCCTTTTAACAGCCTAAATGCCCTTCTGGTCACTTAAGTGCCTTTTTGTTACCCAAGTATCCTTCATGTGACACAATTGCTCCTTCAAATGCCGTGCAGTTGGACCAAATACTTTCTTCTGGTTCGCTCTACTGACCTCAGCACAAACTCTATATAATACCTCACAAATTGGATCTTCACCACAACCAACATCCTTTTTTTTTTTTTAAAACATCCGCCTTTAAAAAGCTACGCCAAACCAATATAAAAGCAGAGTACCAGTTTTCCTTCCTCCGTGTTTTTCTAACATACGTTTATTGCGATACATTGTGATATATCATTAAATACACTTGAATGATTGATTCATCAAATGCATTAGAAAGCATTTGTATGTTAACATATTGTAGCTGTCAAACAATCCATGGAGACAGTTATGAACAAGCTCACGAATGAACAAAGTGCTCCAGTTATAACTCCAGCTGCAACTGACTTATCAACAAACATTTAAAAGTTATGAAACTACTGGATTAGGCATCTTAAGTATTTGATTTTTGGAGAAAAAAAATTTGCTGAACATATTACGTCACGTGCAGATTTTAAGCTTCCTCTCTTTAAAAAGACAGAAGTGTAGAATTAAGTAAATAAAACGTATTTCCAGTTGACTTTTGCATGTTTGAGTCCCGTGGCGATGCATTTTGGCATAAATATCAGAACTACAATAACTCGGATTTGCCCTAAAAATGATTTCACAACCATCGGACTGCATGTGATGTCGAGACTATTATTTAAAGCAGTGGCAATTACAATCCCCAGGAAAACGACCGTGACGTACCCGGAGATGGCTCACAGTTTTGGGGTTAAATTATTAAAGAGAACCCTGAGGATGCATTCAACAAGATGCTATATTTATACATATGTGTGTGTCTGTGTGTGTGTGTGTGTGTGTGTGTGTTTTGGAACATCTTAGAAGCCACCTGGGCTGCATGTCTCAGCGTCGGTCCCTCTGGACTTCACAGTATCGCTGCAGTGTAAGCAGTCTTTGATATATTTGCTTTAATTATGGAGGATAATGAATTTAAATTTGTGATGCATCAAGGCACTGAAATGGCAAGCCACCCCTGGAGCCAGCAAATGCCTGATCCTGCTTCGGGCTCCTGGGGAGTTTTGGGAAGTCTTAAACAAGACTGAGCTAATGGAAATAGATAGGCCTCTGAAATGCTAATGTTGACTTTTGGTGCCTAAATCTGGCTGGCGCCCACGGGACACGGCGCGCCGCAGAGGCCCCATCGCTTCAGATACAGACTCACGCTTTAACAGGGAGAAAACAGCTAACCTTTGGCGTACCCTCAGATAAATACTCTACATTTATACATCTATGCAAACCAACAAATTGTGCTTTCAGACATCCATCGCACAGAAGAAAAACGTTCACTTCATTCTGTCGGAGTGCGGCGAAGCTTCCATTTCTCGCCCTTTTGTTTCACACAGAATTATACGAAGCGCGAGTTCTGCTCTCCGTCGACATCCACATCCGCTCAGTCCGCCCACTTGTAGCCGAGCCGCTGGCAATTAATTAAAGGAACCTCATGCGCCGCTCAGCCGGCTTGTCAGGCCTGCCAGTCATCAGCGTGGCGGGACAATGATCTGACCATCACCGGCTTAATTGGCATTCGGAGGACATTTTCTGTCCTCCTCACTGTAGGCTAAATAAACACACAGGCAGGCGGGATGCAACCTTCAGTCCTCGTTTCTCTTGACCAATAACCCTGCCACACCACGTCTGACAGGCTGCAGGAGCATTTGTTTTGGACCTGTGTTCTGAACAATTAGAAACGTTTGAAAGTTTGAAACTCAGAGGAGTAGTCTGGTGTCGAGGACTTTTAGATTCAGCGTCTGTAGGCTCCAGCGTTTTATTTATAGAATGAACAACGATTGTAGGCGTGTGTAATGTGAATCGCAACCATAGTCTGTATTAAAATAGGATGTAATTGTAATCTGTCAGTCACATGTATGTCGCAAGACAATATTTATGTTTTCGGATTGTTTCGTTGCAGACTATCTGTCAGCAGGATTACGGAAAAAGTGCCGGACGGATTTTCCTACAACTTGGTGGAAGGGTGAAGCACGGGCGAAGGAAGAACCCATTACATTTTAGAGCAGATCCGAATCACAGAGCGGATCATTTCTTTCACTCTCGTCAACATCGCAAGGCCAAGGTCTGCACTCTGCCCTCTCCGACTACCCTTCAAGTTGTTCTGTTTTTTCATGCATGCGTAGTCTTGTTGAATCATTTCAAATGTGAGTCTGCGCATCGTGTTTTTTGGGGCTCATGTTGTAGTCAACACATGGCTCGGCGTGACATGCCACATATTGTTATTTTCAGTCAGGTTATTCATATCTGCATGCGAGCGGTGTCAGGACACCTTAGGTGAAGGGAAATGTTCTACACAAGATGTCTTTGTGTTCCTGCCTGTGTTGCACACACCTCTGATGTTGTATCTGGAGGTGGATTAATAGAGGAGAATGTCCTTCGTTGCCTTAGTGCTGACAAAGAAAAACATACCTTTAGGGTTGGAAGAGTGAAGCTGCTCTGTATCTGTGCCGTAAAATATTTTATCTTTTGTGTCGCACCATCCCTGTTGTTATCGGCGTGTCTGTCTCGTGTGAGCTTCATTATCCTCACATCCTCTTCTCCGGTGTTCTTCATGTCACAGTGTGCAAATCTGCCGCTGCAGAGATGGGAATTCATCTGTGTGAGACGATGGAAGACTATGAATAGAAAAATGTCCGCATGTTAATGGTTAATATATTGAAGGTACAACTCAATCACAAGCGGAAGGTTTTTACATACCCTTTTGTCCATATACGCATACATGCCTTGGTATTTTGGCAACAACAAAGATAATAAGAGAAATAAAAATAAAAAAAACAGCAAGTACTGCAAAAAGTCCACGGTGATAAATATAAAAAAAGATGTCAAATACGTCTGTTTTTAAAATAAAAATTGGTGCAGACTGTTTAAAACAAACGCGATGGAATGTGCAATATTAGTCGTCTGTGCAACTGTATGAATAAATATACTTTAAGTTGTTCTTCTCCTGTGTCCGTTTACACACATGTATGTGAGCAGACTGAGGCGGACAGTGTGTCAGCGTGCATCCTGTCAGTCACGGGGCGAAGGCCTTCTCCAGCCGTCAACCTGGACCCGTGACGGATGCACGAGAACGACAGGCTGCCCTTTCTCCCACGATGCACTTCCCTCGTTGCCTCGTATGAATGAGTGATAAAAACACAGAGCACTTACACTCCTCAAGAAGTAGGTCAGCCGACGTACAGAGCAAAGACTCCAAATGGGTCGGAGGCACCGAGTTAAAGCAGCCACACTTCTGTGGAAATGTGACATTCACGTCACAAAACATCAAGCACCTGGTACCACTTCAGGCTGGGGAGAGAGTAATTGGGGGGGGGGGAGGGCGGGCTTTCTTTTTCTTCGGCACAATTTGAAGCATCAGAGCCGAGTGTGTGACTGTTGTGTAATTGTGTTCATAAGCACAGGCGGCACAAAGACACATTCTTCAAGAGTGCAGTGTTGTTCAGCGAGTAAATAAAAAGGCGGTTGTGATTTTTCTCCTGCTGGGATCAGACTCTTCAAACATCCCCCACCTCACCCCTTCTCCCCTACGTCCTCCCCCGTTTTCCCATTATATAGTGTTTCCTGTGCTTCCATGGGAGCTTCTAATTGCCTATTGTACTTGCTGCTCGGCTGTCTGGGTGATGCGCAGTGACAAGCCGCATCCTCGAAAAAAGTGATGTGTACTCCTGAGGTTCTCCGGGAAGAGCTTTATCTGTCTCTCACATGATTTCTCTCCCCCACAAATCTCCCACACTCCCCCCCTCCCTCCTTGTGTCTCTTGTAATGTACTAAAGTATGTATGTCAAGTGGAAGCTTAATCCATGTCGAGTGGAAAGTGAGCATGCATGCCTTGCTCCCAGGGCAAGCGGCATTAAAAAAAGTTGAACGATTTGTCCGTTGCTCAGAGAAGTTTGTTCAAAAGTTGGGCTCAGAAGCTGTGAGCCGTTCTGGGAAGGAAGGACAAAAGAGCGTGAGATAAGCTCTCTGTTATCTCTGCAGAAGGCTGTTGGGGATATTCTCAGGTTTGAAAATGGAAAATGAGGTTTAACCCATGTTGGCACACAATATGCCTGACTAATACCCATATGTGTGGAAGTACCGCCGGGAAACAGACTAACTAACCGCCAGAAATCCCTTTAACAACACATGCGATGCAAATATAATTGAATTAGAAAGTACTTTCAACTAAAAAACTATAAAAAATGTAATTGTTGTTCAAATCTGTGGACAATCAATCATTCCCTTTTTGTGGTTGGGTTTGGCTTGAACGCACATCCCTTCACATATTCAAGTTTTAAAAAATGCATTAAAATCTGATCAGATTGGAGTGAACGTGATATTTCCATGTGACAAAGGAAACAAGTCCATTGTTTGGTCTAGAGGACAGAAATACTATGATAATTATTGTTGCGGTTGTACTCGTATCAGTTTATTTTTGGAGGGAAATGGCCAGCGGTGTAATGTAACTAAGTACTTTAGCACAATTTTATGGTACTTTTCCATTTTTAGGACTTTATTCTTCTACTTCTCCAACATTTTGCAAGCCATTATTGTACTTTTTACTCCACTTCATTGAGCATTACTTTGCAGATTCAGATTATTAACACAAAATATAAATCATGATGATGTATTGTTATAGATTAAGCTACCCAGCAGTATATATTTAATTTTCAGTCAAATGTTTCAGATCAGTATTTTATTATTATATATTGCATGTGTATGTTGCATTTTACTGCTGTAGATGTTTAAGGTTGTGCTAATTTGAACTATTTTATATACAGTTGCTTAGTTTAACCTACTGCAATGGATAATATTCTATAAAATCATATGTTTGTAGCTTTGTAGCTGTCCTGTGAAAACCATGTATCTCAAAAAAGTCAACTTTTCATGAGTTTTCAGCTTCGAGATGATGCATTTTCAAGCTAATCAAGCTAAGAGAAGAGGAGAAGCAGGAGGATTATAGCAACAAATAAAGGAACACTTCATCCTTCAGTTTATCAGAAAAAAATCTAAATCAACACATGTAGAGACACATGGTTTTCACTGGACAGGAAGGGGATGAACAACTCTAATCTGAAAAGTAACTAAAGCTGTCAGACAAATGTAGTGAAGTAAAAAGTACAATATCTCTGTCTGAGGTGTAGCGGAGTAGAAGTATAAAGTTGCATAAAATGTGAATGCTCAGGTAAAGTACCAAGTACCTTTAAATGTGTACTTCAGTAGATCCATTCCCTGATCTCAAGTGTAACATGCAACATACTTTCCAACAACAGTGTGTATGAAGAGATGAAAGGTAAAGTCAGGCAGCTGCACAAAAAAAAAAAGAGTAACTGTACAAAATCCACAATTCGTCCTGGTTATCAAATCAAGCAGACTGAAATTAAACTCATCCGTTAAATTAGTGTAATCAGTGAACCTCTCTCAATGGTTCATCAGAGAGATCGGCTCCGTCCCCCATCTGCTCCCTGCCAATTCCACTCCAGCGCTGCCTCGGCCCGCAGACTGATAGGACCCCGCAGGCCTGGCACCGGGATCAGCCACCGTGATGAGGATATTTACATTTTAAGCATTTGGCTGACGCTCATATCCAGAGTGATTTACAGTCAGCAGGACCTGAGGGCTGACCTTGTGGGAATCGCTGCTCCTCTTTGTTTTACTATCAGAGCCGTGGCAGTGTGTGCACACTCGTGTTGTGTGTTCGCCGTTATCAGAAGAAGGTGCCGGAGTTTTTCCCAAAACAATGTACATTTGAAACTCTTTGTAGCCGAATCCACCGGAGAGCTGACGCTATGAAACGAGTGAACGTGTATACCAGCTCGGTGCACACAGTGTTAACCCCTGTTATTCCCAGGTTCAAGGCGCTTATATGACGTTCATTCATTTCCAGTTTCCCAGTTGTACTCCCATAGCAGTGACTACAACACAGTTTACTCCGTACAAACATTGTTTACGTCACAACATAATTAAAGGAGCAATGCATCATCCAAAGGGACTGAAAATAAAAGCATCCTGGCACTTCTGGCATACAAGCAAGTCTGCTACCCTTTATAAAGACACTGCTGAAGCTTTAGATACTATGCTCTTGGTATTGATGACACTTGTTGCTATAGTATACTGTATATATGTTTTATTCACCCTTTACAAGTGACACACACACACACACACACACACACATGCACTGAAAAGTGACAAGGCATCTGCTGACTCATCCTGCAACTGACCGCCTGACCGCCGGCTTGACACACCAATTGGTAAAGCTCCCCTGGCCCCTTTTTACCCCCAAAGCATTTCTCTCCAAAATGATGAAAGGGGTGCTGATGAAAATTTAGCTAATATACCCCCCCCCCTCACACACACACACACACACCTTGCGCCTCTACCGCTATCCCAGAATCAAATCCCCCTTTCAACCTCCGCTCGATGTGGAGGAGATAGGAGTTAAGGTGACCTTGTTCTGAATGCGGCCGGGGAAACTGTATAATTGGATACACTGACTTGAGATTGAGTTTATCGCAGGTAAAAAATAAAATAAATAAATAAAAAGAAGAGCTGTGACTGACCCAGTCTGCTGGAGTCTCTGCTCCGAGATGGATGTTTGTGAATGAGAGTAATCAGAGGCTGAGAAGCAACAATCAGTTTTGAACTGTAGCCCCTGTGGTTAGCTCGCCGCGAGGTAAACACACCAGATGTCGACTTCTTCTTCTTCTTCTTCTTCTTCTTCTTCTTCATGTTTATTCATGGCTCAGTATCTGCGCTGTTAACTGTGCATGGCTCTGTGAACGGCAGTCAGTCCATCACTTTGGTTTAGCCTGAAATATCAACTACTATTACAATAGATTACCATGAAACGTTCATGTTCCCGAAGAGGATGAAGCCCCCCGACTTAGTTGATCCCCCCGACCTTTGTGTAATGTCTCTGAATAAATAGCAGAATAGAACCCGAAATAATGTAAGAAAGCACCCTCTAAATGGCAGCTTAATAAGACTAAGACACTGCAGCTGAGTGGATGTGCTTTAAGGTGAATGCTAACATGCTAACATCAGCATGCTGATGTTTAGCAGTTATGTTTATGCTATGTTCACCATTTTAGCTTAGCATGTAAGCATACCAACGTTTGCTAATTAGCAATAAAGTATGGCAATCTAGAGCAGATAAAACTTGCTAAACCTGCTCCTGTCATGTGCATTAATGTTGTTACCTCAGCATACAATAGCATAAAACCAGGAGCTGGCCGCAAAAAAACGAGACATTCTTATCAGCTGATAATAATAATAATAATGAATTAATTAATTTCTTTTATCCCCTCTCAAAAGCCCTCTATAATTTATCTCTTGAAAAGTTCTGTATGAATATGTTTACTGACGGACTCGCTAAATGGGAAAAGGGTATTAAATGTGCTCTGAATCTCTAAGAACGGATAAAACAACTTCTCCTTGTCTGATTATTGGTGAGCACTAAAGGGATCCCGTTAATTATATCCTGATAGATACTAAAGTTTGGTGATTTTGCTCAGTAACATGCCCTCTGATGTAGTTAGAAATCAGCAGTGCGGTTTGCTCGTCTTTGAAGCCAAGTTGTAATAAATTTGGGGGATACTTCAGTAGAGGTCACATCAAACAGATGCATACCGCCAATCTGAAGCTGGCGAGGTGCAAATTAGTAATAATCTCTTTAAAGTTGGAATATGTCCTTTTTTTTTTCCACATTAAGATAAGAGATGAATGAAAATGTATCTCATACATTTACAATCTGTGTTTTTCTTCAAGTTAATTCTCAGTGATGAGTGTGCAACATCTGGCGATAAAGCAGAAAGTACCAATGATTGTAGCGCTGCCTAAAAATACATGTTGGTCACTTTTTACTGCACTACTTTTTTTGTTTTTTACAGATTTAGTTACTTTTCAAATTATAGTTTTTCATACCTTTCCTTTCCAGTGAAATCCAGGTTCCTCCACAAGGGGTTGGTGGTGAATGTGAATGTTTCTGATAAACTGAAGGGCTTTGTTTTCCTTTACGGGTTGAGAACATCCTCCTCCCGTCATCATGGCTGTAAATGGGGCAGCAGAGATACAGAGAGAACCAGGCAGACTAAAGGATGTTTTCAATGTGTAGCCTGACATCAAAGCTGACATAGTGACCACCTCGAAGGACATATATGACGTGTGCCATACGACCATGACGTGTTTTTTGGTACAGAGAACTCTGGGCCGAGCAGCTGACTATACGAAACACACTCTTAAGCGTCTGACTGTGGGAGTCTTTTAAAAGCTGTAAATCTCAGCTTTTTTAAAGGACGCAGAAACTCACTCACTGTCTGTCTCTAAGCAGCCGGCTGTATCTCACTCTGCAGACACACACTCAGTACAGCTTCAGTACATATTTTCACTCGTTCTTTCTCACTGTGTCTCTCCATCTTTATCTCTCCGCCAAATATCCTCACTCTTATCTCTCCCCCTTTTCCACTCATCTTCCTCACTTTCTGTCCGTCTCTCTCTCTCTCTTTGTGTCTAATTAATTCTCTCATCTTTCTCTGTAGATTGATCAATGATCCCTTACTTTTTGAGATGGCTCGGTGCAGAGTTGGACACTGTCTTGGGGGAGTTGGCGGTGGCTACATGTCAGCCGGCGCGCTATGTGCAGTGTATAAAATGAACTGAATATATAGGAGGCTGCATTAACATCTCTGTCGCAGCCCGGAAATGAAGCAGAAATTGAATTTTGAGGCCGACCGCTTCTTATTTCAGAAGGCTGACCTTCAATTCTAATTTTAAGTGGAGATGGATGAATATATTGTATATTATGTATACAGACACACACACACACACACACACACACACACACACACACACACTGCATACCCTTCTGCAGAGGTTTTTGGAAATTTCTGCACAGCCTCCTGTGGCGCCCAGAGGTCTAATGACCTTATTATGAGACGATATCCAGCGAGAAATTTCATGCATTTTGAGATGAACCAAACCATGTCAGTAAATTTGTGCACTTTCACACCTGGATGGTGCTTCTGCCCATCGGCTCCATCTCGTCCTCCACCTCTGATTCCAATTCAGCTCCACTAATCCATGATAGAGGCGCAGCAGGGTCTCCAGAAATCAGTGAATGGGTCAGATATTTCCTATCCACAGGGGATTATCGGAGCCTCCCTCGGGAAAAGGGGGGGGGGGGACTCCATATCTTGTGCTAACAGGCCCCAAATAAGAAGGCGGATCAAGTTTTCCCTCGCATGTTGAGGTTTATTCATCTCAGTTAAAGGGATAAGCTAATTTTATGGGAAGCGTGACATTTAGAGAGGTTACCTTGACAATCCGCTTCACTTTAAAGCTTTACCATCAGATCAGCTGAGAGAAGCGTCTCCAAAATACATCAGCCGTGGTTTGAGTCACACAGATTTAATTAGGTTGTGAAAAGTGTTGTGGAAGTATCGATGCCGGCACAATTGTTCACAGCGTGCATCTTTTAAAAAAAATAAATAAAAAAGTGACAGTCTGGGAAAAGTTTTCCGTGCCATTCTGTTAGCAGACCACATGTTAAGCTTTCATGCCATCTGTGCTTCAGTTTCATCATCTTTAGAGGAAATGTAAGAGGACTTATCACAGGAGGAGCACAAAGAGGGCTCAGCTGAGAGGACATTATGTTATCTGACAGTATGAAGGCTGCTGTGAGTAATGTCTGAGCAGCCGTGTGTTGCCTTATTAAACATTATCATACAACGACCCTTCTAGCAAAGGCCACAAGCTCATTCAAGGATCGCGATATTACTTTTTTTTTTTTTTTTTACATTTATTAAGAAAGAAATACACTTTAAATAACGTAAACACACGAGAGTTGTTGCAAATACATGTCATTCGTTTATTGTATATTTTTCTGATTCCCACGGACCATATGTGGCATGACACATGATGACTTTTTTCCTTTTAATAAAAGCATAGTTGGCCTGCTGACTACATTAAAAGCGTCACGGCTGGTGTGAGCGACAGGGAGGTAACAAGGGTTAGGCCTCTGTTAGCTTAGGGTTTAACAGAGGCTCGTACGCAACGGTACAAAGCACATGGCAACTTTGACAAACTGGCCAAGACTTTGTGAAAAAGGGGCCGGTATATGAACCGAGAGGCTGATGAGGGAATGAGATGCAGGGGGGGGGGGCACTTCAGGGCTGATGAGGGAATGAGGAACAGGTGTGAGGGTGGGGCAGACAGGTGATGGGGAGAGGAGGAGAAAATCCGAGGGCATCTGGTGGCTGGATGGAAAATGGCAATGGGAACGAACGTTTTTATTCGGACATTTTCTAACTTGATTTGCTGTCTTGTGCTCGGTCTTCGTTTGCACTTTAATTTTTTAGGCGCCGTTCAAGGTTTGAGACCATAGAAAACCGAGAACTGTACACACATCACACACATCACACACATCACATTGTTCTTGGGTGAGCTACTCCTTTGACTTCTTTTTCCAAAATATGAATAACAGTGTAAGAAGATTAAAGGTTGAGCAGCAACCCTCTTATGTCACAGTATCATCAGCCAATAAACCTGCAGAGGAGACGGTAGAAGAAGTATCTGCGGCCTCACAGGTGGGTGCTTCTCCTCTGCAGTACCCCACCCTTTTTTTTCCATCACATTACATAACCAGGATTAGCTCATTTCTCCACCCTGCATGTTATTGTTTGCTATCCTATAATCCTTTTTTTTTTTCTGCAAAAGAACGCTCAGCCTCTGATAGCCACATCTGGTGCATGTTCCTGGCAATTAGGCCTGGAGGGGAACACAGCGTTCCTTCGTGCCCTCAGAGGGCCCCCGCCACACGTGTTTGCAATCTCCCTCTTCCTGAATTTGCTCGTCATTGGCATTCCCCCGCTGTGTTTGTTTGGGTAAAACGCCCTGAGTACAGGCCCGTCCCTCTGCAGAGCTTAGACTGAAAAGTCCCAAACAGCGTGCTGATCACCTACGGGTGGGGTTGCAGCGCTGCCAAGAACTCGACCCAGGAAAAACAAGTCAGTGCCATCACACCATCAACACCACCCTCTGGTACAAAACCCAGCTCCATTAAATCCTCCCTTTTTTTTTTTTTTCTCCAATAGCTCCTTTCACTTCCTGAAAAGAAAAAAAAAAAACCCAGACCATTCTCTCAGGGTTCACCGCCGCCGGCTGCTCCACAAGTCCCGAGGCTCGCAGGGTGCACTTTATAAACACAGGTCATTTGTCAAGTGAAAGACATTAAAGTGTAAAAGCCCCAGGTATTGAGACCGCAGAGCATGAGCTGATCTATCTACCGTCACCTCGGCGGTGGAGAAATGCTGAGCCTGCAGCGAGGGCTGGTTCTCTGCCTCGGCTGTGTGATGGACCTGTTTTACAGCTAACAAGTGGACACGCTGAACTTTGCGGCTTCTGCTCCCCTCTGGGCTCACAGCTATTACAGTACATGACACCTGGAGACTTGACACCATATTCCTTTTCACACTACACTGACTCAATATCCGGCAAGGCCACGCTGCGTTTTTGTTGGTGTCACAGAGGACGGGCCCACGGGATATTTCTGCGTTGTTGTTCTGATGCTCTCCGGTGTATATGAGTGGGGCTCAGAGGGCACTGCTCCTCAAGCTAAGAGCCGCATGATCGTGTGAATCATACAAACGGGGGGGAGGGGGGTGTACACCCACCATGTGATGCGTACTCCCACCATGTGATTTCTTTTTTTTTTTTTTTAGAAAAACAACTGGAAAACATATTTCATTTGGCATTTAGTTGTTTTTATCCTTATTTGTTTTTTTGTTTTTTTTCAGACATGATGCTTATTGATGAACAGGGAAAAAAACAGTGAAGATAAGATGAGAGAAAACTTCTATCCAGAAGTTCAAAGGAACAAAATATAAACATTAAAGAGATAAAGATTATCAGTGAGCTATGATAAAAGGCATTCACAGACATGTATCACCGTGTGTAGTTTCTTTTCTAAAAGAGGTATTTTGGAGATTATTTTCTTTGGGGTCATTTTGCTGTTATTTGTGTGTTGTTTAAACATGACGCTGCTACTTTTCACCGTTTCAATAACTTTTTTTTTTATATGAAAGTGCATCATTCAAATAGGTCATTGTGGAATATCACGTTATGTCACAACTGGAAAAACTATTTCAAAATGTTTCTAATCCAGGCTTTGACTTTATTGTGAACAATAAAAATAAAGTGGAAAAGGGATTAGGAACACTGAAAATGTAAAATGAATTCAGTTTATTGATTTCACTTCATGACCATTTGTATGAACTATATACATCATACTACACGACACTGCAAAAGCATGTTGTCTGGGGTTGTTTTTCACGGTTTCTGTAATATTTTAGACAAAAGTGTTTCAAAATATGTGGCAACAGGCAGTCATGTAACTGTGTGTTCTTAACCTGTGGTAGCGAGCTCGCTATTTCCAGGGGAATCTTAGTGCTACAGCATACATTAACATACAACCCATCGTTTTGAGATCACATGTTTAATAATCACACACGGTTGTGAAATGTTACCACACACTCTTGGTCATGTACTGTATTAAAACCTCATCACTTTGTAGCTCCTGTGTAAATGCAGTCAGCGGTGTGTGAAAGCAATAACACAGTGAAGGTCGTGTTTCAGTGCGGCTGCTGGCGGATCCACATTTCCTCCAGCCGCAGGTCACTGCTGCCAGGAACGACAGCGCAACCTTGGTCGTGTTATTGCTTAATTGAGTGCACACACCTGAGTGTGTGTGTGTGTGTGTGGGGGGGGGACCCCAGTGGGAATCAAACCCCTAACCCTGCTGATGTTAGTGTCACTGAGCCACACAGGACCACCGCTCTGCTGACCACACACTGAGAAGCACTCTTTTTCATAATAAATGGTTTTTTTTTGGTGTTTTGCAGGCTCCAGCATACAAAAGGAACCTATAAACATTATATAAAGATATTGCAGACGGGAAATACTGTCTGCTAAAGCAGCAGCGTGACAGAGTTGCTTTTGTTACTGCGTCAGGTGACCGATGGGCCGAACTGCCACAAAGTCGGTGTGGTCCGCTGAGTGACTGATGCCGCTCTCCTACCTCTCAGTCCAGAGCGGCCAGCCGTAGCCGGCTCCTAATTGGCCGTCTGGATGACAGAAGGGATCCTTCAAAGAAGCATCCGTCATGTCCTTCAGGAGCCGCGGACCGTCGGGACGCCGGCCGGGTGTTTGTCTTCGGCTGCAGGAGGAGTCAGGAGCTGAAAATGTAGACACAGAGACCTTCACAGATGTACTCTGTCGAGACTGAACCGGTGCTTAATATAGAAAATGTGCCATTTTGGTGAAATGTCATCAGAAGGCTGACTAAAAAGCTTCACAGAGCTGCAGAGTGACGTGATAATTGTTATTATTATCTGCCCATTTGCCACTATAGCCACAGTAGTTGTTTTTTTCCTCAATGCTGATATTAAAATGCTATTTTTTTTCCGCACGAAATTCAAATATGTTATGCTAGTTATCCAAGGATACTCAGGCCCCTTGTATGCTTTGCTGAAACTGTCAATACCTGTAGAAATGCTGCGCAGGTATGCACTCACATTGAATCCCGTTCCCTAACGTAATAATCTTGTCTCCCTTCTTCATAAAAGGAGTCGAGAGCCCGGGAGGAAACTCTCCCCTCAAAGTAATCCTGTGTCCTGATACCGCTTAGTCACCTCTGAGACGTCGCTTTATGATGAGGATTTCAAAACACTTGAACCGTGTGCCGCGCTCTCTGCTCTTCTCCAGGAGAACCGACTTGACAGCTTGACAGAATCCCTCCAAACAGTTAAGGAGGCAGAATAGATGCTCTTAAGCTCCCACAGCTTTATAGGCATCTCATGCCACGACACACACAGGCCATACAGAGCAGAGGCACACGCTGACGTGAACACACTCGGAGACAATATCAAGGGAAGTGTTCTACATCCATGAATACATGCAAAATAAATGCACACATAAAACCTTTAGAAGAGAAATGGTTCAATCAGAAATTCATAAGCTCACACGATGATCCCATATGTCTCATGTATGCACATTACAGAGCTGGAGTCAGGACATGGTTAGCCTTGACATGTCCAAAGTACACACATACTGTTAGCAAGCTACATTCAAGGACAAATGAGTCAACTGGCCAGCAACCTTTTAATGCAAGAAAGGCTTTTTTTTTATTTCTTTTTTTTAATGATAGCATTTTTCTAACCAAATGATACAAGGGGAAATGGAGAAAATGTGTTTTGGTGAAGCAACTCTTTAAAAGATGCTCTTGAAATCACCAAAACCTCCATACTTGTTGATTTGTGCCGTTAGTTTTAGCCTCCAAGCTCATAAACACAGTGCTGAAGCTCAAAGCTGTAAAAGGATCTTTCTATCCTTAAGAGGACATTCTGGTGTTCATGCAGTGGAATACATCAACTCTCTACCCTGTAAAGGGAAATCACCATCGCAGGACATTTTACCCACAGAGACCCCGGCTGTTTACGTCGTTCAATATGATATATATGTGCCTGCTTTTGCTTTATGCGATACACACATCGCGTCAGATATCCGGCCGCCACCACCAACAAGCACGCTGAAGCCTTTCACATTTACCCATAATGCAGGCGTCATGAAGATGGAACGGCAGCGTGAGGAAGGACTGCACGAGATATGAGCTCTGAGACCGTCCAGGCCACGCTGTCCATCTCCGCCTTAAAACCGACGAATCTGAGGGGAAATCATGTGTTTTGCGCTCCAGTGCAGCAACTTTCCTCCCCCCATCTGGCCTCACCACACAGTGTGAGCTTCAGAGAACCTCTCGTCCCCGTTAGCCAGAAATGCTTTTAAAAGGGTTGTTTCAAATTGCAAGAGCTTTTTTTTTTGGCTGTCTCCGTTTCAAACAATGCACAAAAGCGAGCCTTTCTTTCCTTTGAAGGCTGCACATTGTGTGGGCTTTCTGTGCCGATCGCTCCATGGAGGATGAGAAGAAAGCAGAGCTATCGGAGAGGCAAAGCGAGCAGTTGTCGGCCTGTTGCGAGACCCTGAAAATCACACACACATCGTCTCCCACATGAAGCCGCCAGAAACATACACTCTACATCCTGGTGTTTACCTCCCCTGCAGCCAGGAAAGCTATTACTGCTGCACATGTCATTACATGTGTCATTTGGAACGATGTCAGTAAAATTGGTTTCATTACCTGAACTCAAAGGCCTGCTGAACACTGCATAAACTCTAATGTTCTGGCCCCACGATTCATTATTTATTCAATACATTTGTGCATGTTTTCCCCTTGGGGAGCGAGATTATGTATTATCGGTCAATAATGGGGTTCACAGTCGCCTTCACACAATACTGTGACTCTAATGTCCTTTTTGACTATTAATTCAACATAGTGTCAACATTTTGTTCTCACGAAACAATCCCGTTTTAGCTGACCTAATCAGAAGCAGGGCGAAGAGTCGACAGCCGTGTTAGATGCTCTGAGGCTGCAGCCAGACTCAGCTCCACTCTAATGTCAGCATGCTGCTCACAGTGATGAGCGAGGCGTGCTGATGTTCAGCAGGTGTAATCTTTACTGTTTTAAAGATGCACACTTGCAGTTTCAAACGTTCAGCAGCAGAAAGGGTTATTGTCACAGTTTCCCAGTCCCTACTTCTGCCACTTGCATAGAATATAACTTAATAAGCAACCTAATAACATTGGCGACATCGTTTGACATTTACATTCAGGACAGGTTTTATTACATTACAGCATGTATTAGTTTAAATAAAAACAGGCAAATATACTTTACTTGATTGTTTACCATTTACAATGTGCGCTTCCATTGTTGTGCGACGTCAAAACTACTTCATTCATTTGGGGTAGATGGCTTTGCCCAGAGTCTACATTTGACTTGTCGATTAGGAGGTTGGAAACGTTCCCGTTCCAATTTGTGTCGAACGCAGCTACAGACCCCCTTAATCCGACGTCACAAAGGTGTGGGGGGAGGTGTTTTCCCGATGCCATTCGACCATCTGAGAAGCAAGCTGATGGTATACTGCCCCCTTCAGGCATCACAACACATTTAGCAGCACTTTATACAAATTTGATGAACCGCGACTAGCCTCATTTACATCTGCAGTCTTAGTAAATAACCCTCTAAATAAATAAAAAAATGCAGTGAACGCCCGACAGTAATTTACGACAGGCTTAGTCAATATCCCCTTTTGTTTGTTGTGCTCCCTAATTAGCACTTAGCACAAAGTACAGCTGAGGCTGATGGGAATGTCGTTAGTCGTGCAGCAGGTATTTTTGTCTTAAACCAAAGTATTGTACAAATTAAAACTTTTGACCCGATGATTGCGCTAAAAGGGAAAAGTCTGCATTGTCAAAGTTTATACAAGTAATCCTGAGGGGGACACGAGTGTGTGAACCGCAGTTCATGGCAATAAACCCAAATAGTTGTAGAAACATTACTTAAAAAATCACATCAGCCTCATGGTGGAGCTTCAAGAAAAGGTCAGCGGATCACCAAAGTCGGCAGAATTCCTCCTCTGGGGACTGAATGACAGAACTGCGCTGCTATTGGTAAAACTACCACTCTTCGCACATTTTTACATGAATAGATATGAATTTGATCTGGGTTATGCAGTTTTAGATGTTTCCCCAAGTAAGCGAAGGAAACGTATTCTTCGTTTTGTATCTTTAGTCACATTACTGTCCGTCTGCAGTGAAGCCAGCAGACTCCTTTAGAGAAGCTGTAGGTTAGAGGATACACAGGCCACTCTTATCAAAATGTCAAAGCTTTGATCCCCCAGAAACCCCCGTGAGACCACCAGTGGCTCATGATGATAAACACCTCAACGTTCACTCAGTCATTCTAGATAAGACTGTCAGTTTAAAAGGTCTTATTTAAATATGTGATCAGTGGCATGTTCACTGAATGACGTGCGACGCAGAGATGAAAACTGTCAGATGTTCTTTTCAGAGATGAAAGTGCTTTGTTATAATGGACTAGAAAACTAGAAAGATGCGTCATGCCCATCCGAGGCATTATTTGCGTATGCTTTTAGTCCATGCGACTAAAATAAAGCATAGTTCAAAATGTTACCTGATGGATTTTATACTTCATGTGGAAATAGCGCCATCTAGTGGACACAACACGACTACATCTTTTACCCCAATTTTACTTTCCAAAACATTGGATAAGCAGGAACTGCCAGTGCAAAAAAAGAGAAAAATACTAAAAGTAGCATCATAACTCTGTGTTTATTCAAATGTTAATAAATAGTGAACATTGTGATTTATTATACAATTAATTTAGGTGCAAATAACTTAAATATAGTGAACGTCATTTTATAAAATAGTGTTTTTCACGCTTGTGCAAATCAGCATCTTGTGTCTTTTCTACAAGTTCCTGCGGAGAGAAAAACAAATTCGACAAAATGTTATGCATTTCATTTGTGCATATTTGAATTCTATTCTCCCTTAAAACTGCATCTCGAATAGAGCTTGCTTATGCAAGTTGTCATCAATTGTGTAAATAGGCATGACAATCTATAATGGAAGTGAAAAGATTGTAGATCTTAATTTACAGGAAGGAGAAAGGCTTTCCAAACAGGCGAGTGATACACAGAACAAAGAATGGGATCTGTTGAATGCAGATAAGTGTGAAAATGTAATATGTGTCATGCTATTTGGTGCAAATATTAAATTCTAAATGTTCTGTATCGAAGGCTCCCCTTCCTTATTTCTGTGCAAGTCAAGTGAAATGTCCAAAGCAAACCTTGTGATTGTGGTTGTGATTTCTTGTGTTTATTAAAATGTAGTGATCTGGCATCATTCTTGCAGCAGTCACTGTCAGGGTATGGCATCACTGCTTTCCATGAATTCTCTGTTTGATAAGTTGTACAGTTAGTTACAGAGCAGCACGTTAAGAGGTAATTCTCCTGATATAAAAACAAAAGAAAAACATTTGCTTACCATTTTGCAACCTGTGTGCCAGGTAAATCTGATCCATTATCCTCCACTTGTCCTGGAGGGAAACCGGCATGGCGCAGTTCTCATCCATTTCATGGATGGCGTTGCCGTGGGGACAGTGCCGAAGCCTCTCCCATGCAACAGACTGATGCTGCGGCTCATTGCACACACAGTTTCTTTCCCTCAGCTTTGGGTTCGTCGCTGCAGGACATTTCTCCACATTTTGCTTGGAGGCCAGTGGCCTCTTGAGTTCATTGAGCTTCCTGGGATGGTCAGCCGTCCTCCATTTTGAGCCGAAGCGACATGAGCTGTTCTCAGAAGATTCTCCCTCCGTGTCGTGGCCATGACGAGGGCCACAAACGTCAAGACCAGAACCTTTTCTCATCAGTCGTTTGTTGGGTTGAGATTTACAGGCTTCACATGTTGGTAAGAGTGCGTCATTCCTCTGCTGGAAAAAAGCCGCTTTGCTTTTGAAGGTGTGACCATCGAGTTCTGGACTATCAGACGTGCAGATCCTGCTCTTTGTCACACATCTTGAGCAAAGTCGCTCCCTCTTAGGCGCATAAGGAGTAAACGCATTCTCATTGAAATTGCTGTTAAGACAGCATTCATGGTCAGAGAGGCTTCTCCGATCCACCTTCCCTTTGGGTTTGTACCGCTCTTTGGGCTTGCGAATGGTAGATTGTTCTTTGTAGTCTAGGTCTAGTTTTCTTCTTCTGGTAGGCACATCTAACCCACGGCTGCTCAGAAGTCTGTTCTGCTTCTTGGGAGTTGGTGGCATTATACTACAATAGTCGACATTATCAAAGTCAGCCTGCCAGCTGGTCGAGGGGAGGTAGGCCGGCAATGACTCAAATGAAGTATCCTGGTGATCTTGGGCATTCGTTTCTCGTCTACGTTTGTTTCCATCTGCCTTAAGAGGGGAATTATCCAACAGCACATTAGGCACAAGAGCCGCCTTTGCTGTGTGGGTCAACTTGGTGTTAGGGTATTCCTCTGCAATAGCAACATCCATCATAGGGCACATCTCAGCCCCAGGATCCTCCGCAGTGGGGACCATGTCCTCCAGTTCATCCTCTGCCAGAGGAGGCATCTGAAACACTGGGACAACATCTTCTGTAGGAGCCTCCTCCCTCACCGTCAGCACATCTGCTGAAGGCACTTCAGCTACACCAGACGGCGTTTCATCATGAGCCTCTGCGTCGCCATTTTGGATCAGCGAGTCAGGTGAGGGAATCACAGTTTCCTCCGTTGACCAAACAGTGGATTTCATCTTCCACAGCTCATCCAGGTACTTGGGGTCGAAAGGCAGGTGAACGACTTTGAAGTGGAAATTGTTGGTCGCCGTACTCTGATCGTTGTCACTGCTCGTCTCTTGAACGTTGCTTTGAGCCGAACCAAAGTCAGAGGAGACAGTCACAGGGTCCGGCTGGCTCCTGGACTCCTCCAGAGCAGGGATCTTCTCACCGCTGCCGGGTGTCCCAACTAATAAGATGTCAGGACAAACTTGGAGTGGCTGCTCCGACTGGTCTGCAGGTAGGCACAGTCCCTTGTCCTGCAGCACACGGCCCTGGAGGAGGGAGCTGCTACACTGGCCCACGTCTTGGGAAAAGTTGTGGGATACTTCTGCAGTGTCATGAGACTGCAGAAGTTGTAGTCCCACTGGCGTGGTGCAGCATTCAATCCTCACCTCCTCTGTCTGAATCACAAAGCTGCCATTTGGTGGAGTCCTGTTGGCAGAAGAGTGCTTTATGTCCTTTAGCTCCAGGGAATAATCCCCCTTCTGCAGAGCCACGGCTGGTGAAAGCGGCTGCTTGATGGAGACACTCTGGCTGCCGTCGCTGCTGCGGACTGGGAGGCCCCTGGAGGCCTCAACGTCACCGACACCTGGTGTGCTGGTCCTCTGCATGGCAGACAGTGGCTCGGTTTGAACCTCAGAGTTGGTCATTTCTCTGGTGTGGCCATTGTGCTGGTAGCGGAACCTACGGGAGTGGTAGGCCATGGTCTGGTAATACTGAGGGTTGAGCATGCGTCGGTAGTCCATCAAATGGAGGTTGGTATGGGGTACAACAAAGGCAGGTGGCTCCACGTACGGATTTGGCTGAAAATGGGGCATCACTGGCATGCCATAACCTTTAACAGCAGAAGAAAAGTATTGCCAACATGCTCGAAATGACCATGCCAACATGCAGATGATGGCACTAGTTAAAAAAAAAAAGTCATGGGTTCAAGTTAAAATTCATCTCAAGGGAACAAAAGCACTCGTCTGAACAAAATGTCATGACGAGCCATCCAATAATTGTTGAGAAAGTTCAGAGATATGAAACAACTCATTTACCAAAAAAGGTAATTTGAAAGCACTGCATTATTTTGCTCTACAACACAAAAGGCATTTTAAAGCAGCATAAGTTAAGTATTTTCAGGAAGAGTTGCACCTCCAAAATCATTTAATTGCACCAAAATAGACACAAGGTTGGATGTTAGGCACTTACCTAAGCCAGGGTAGCCATAGTATGGGTTGTAGGACACAGGCATGGGCACTGGTACAGGCCACTGCATACTCTGTATGGGCATGTATGGCTGCGAGGGCTGGATGTAGAAGAAAGGTTTGTGGTACTGCTGGTGCTGCTCCTCAGGACGTGGAGCTCCTGAAGGCCCTGGAGCCGACTGATGGGGTCCCTGGGTCTGCTGAGCTCCATATGGTGGGTTTGGACCCCGAGAGCCCAGACCGTAAGATTGCTGGTAGGTAGATGTGGCTTCCTCCATATCTGAAAAAGAGACAAAAAGCAGGTTAAAATAATTCAAACTGTTTTGTTCTTTGTCAGCAAACTCGTCGCAAGATTGCAGATAGTTTCAGTGTATTTTCTGACAACAAAACCCATACTTAACAAGTGCAAGAAAGAAGATCCCCACTGACAAACAAACTCAGCTTTCAAAGTATGTTTTACATTTGAAATCAAGGTGGGGCCTCATGACACGCGCAAGCTTGTCAAATGCTGCGCTGATGGGCTGGATTTAGGTTCCAGGTGACACTCGTCCAGTTAGTTTCATGACCTTCTTTTAAAGCCAATGAAAAATGTTTGTTTCCCACTGTGGTGCATCAACTCACCTGAGGAAAGGCAGACAATAGATGAGCGATGTGTGGGAACAGCAGGATCGACTTGAGACTAAGAGGCGGAGGTGGTGAGAGGCTGATTGACTGTAATTAAGGAAACAAACCAGCAGCTTGTTCGACTCATTAGCACAGGTTGCAGATATGTGGCTCAAAGTAGCACATCCTGTCCTTTACAGCAGTGGTTCCCAACCTGGGGGCCGCAACCCCCATTGGGAGTCTTTCAAAGCTTCAAGGGTGGTCCTGAGGCCTTCTTGATTTTAAAGGGTGTAAAACAAATATACTGTTGGCCTTGTCTTAGGATTTCATTCATTCCTGTGAAAAAAAACATGAAATTGTTATTTTTAAAGTTTGGATTATTATTTAATATAGAATATAGAAACCCTTTTTTATTACATTTTATTAATTATTTATTAATAATTAATTAAAAAGACCTGAACACAAGTTGACAGCCTTGTACTGCATTAGAAAAATATGCAGTTAAAACAACCAAAGAGTTAATAGAAAAATAGCCAAGTGTTAGTGAGAAGAAAACACTGAATTTGTCAAAACAGAAGTCTATTAAGTATGTATGGTTGTTCAAATAAAAGAGAATTATGTTAAAAGTTCCAAAAAATAACAGGAAAACTGATCTGATGCAATATTCACTCATAAATTATGATCAAAATTAATCCAAATCACTCATTTTACATAAACTTCCTGCAGTATTTGGGTTAATCACTAGTTCTGTACTGTTAGTTATTCATATCATATGAAATATCCATAAAACATGTCACTTAACGTAGTCGTCAGTTAACTCAAAGATAGAAAAGTGGTCCCTTCAGGGAAAAGGTTGGGAACCACTGCTTTACAGCATCTCAGTGAGGCTCATCTACTCCAGGGTCACCTCATCTTCAGGTGAGCAGAGCAGAAGACGGCATCTCTATTCTCTAAAATGCAAAGCACATATTCAGATGCAGGTGAGACCCCTGAAGAGACAATTATGAGCTTGTTTGTTAGCCTGGAGCAGTATAGTCCATGAAGAATAAACACGCTCTGTGAGACTAGTTTGTTGACTCGGCCCGTGATTTTAATTTAGGATTAGGATGTTTTCTGTGTAGGGACTCCGGTCTGTGTACTTCACGGACAAAACATCCATAAAAGAGGTTAAGGTTTCCAGGTAATTAAAATCCTTAATATTTACAACCATTTTGCAGTGCTTTCTGCCATGTGTCTCAGCTTTGCTGTAAAAACACCTTGTGTACAAAAACATGTTTAGAGCATTCATCGACACCCAAACATTAGTAGATAAGTAATAATTATTTTTATTGTCAAATAATTGGATGTAATGTTCTTCATTAACTGATTGGTCCATTAAATGTCAGAAAATAGTGAAGACACTCCAAAACCCAAATACATTATTTTTACTATGAAAGAGAAAATATCCACACAGGATACAGGAATAAAACGTTTGACATTTGCTTGAAAAACGTGTTTAAAAATGTTTAAAAACTACCATCTACTGAGAGAAGTACACATGTGACCTACAGTCAATGACTCCAGACAGAACTAACACCTGGTTCTGCAATGATAGAGTAATTCTCTACTGCTGCAATATCTATATGTCCAACAAAATAAATAATAGGCATGTTGAATTAAAGAACAACATCGGTTGCTTGAATTGAAAAGCTGAGTAAAACTGCTTGGATTTGTAACCTGTGCCTGATATAACCCCATGTTGTCCAGATAAACCTGCTTCTTGAAAAACCCTCCATGATTTCAACAAGTATGAACAAAGACGGACATCTGTGCATGTCATCTACACATTGCAACAATTGTCCCAGTTTCCTCATTATGAGAAATGTAGAAATCTCCGAGCATGATGTGAGCCGCTGCAAGTTGTACAATGATTCAACACAAAGCTTAAATAATGACAATATTTTATTGCACTGGCCCCAAACTGTGGCACACCATCATATGCAACAACCGTTCAGCCCATTGGCTTGTTTGTGAAATTCATAAATCATAAATAGTGCAAGGCAGTGTAACTGCAGAAACTTTATACAATGTTGTTTTAAACTTTTATCTTAACAAAAAGAGGCTTCCTGTGCAGTGCATTTCACCTGGTGCTCAAAATATATATTTTTAAATGATCCTGAAACAATTACACCTTTTGGGGGCGGGGGGGGGACCTGAGGATAGAAAACATTACATTAAGTCATATTTTCATTTACATGAAGTCAAGACAGTCTGAACATATCTAAAGTGTGTGTGTGTGTGAAATCAATCATCTAAAATAATAGTGTAATAAAAATGTTTCATCCACCGTAGGGCTGTGCGTATTTAACTTACAGTTAAACACACTTTGGGTACATTAACATCCTGGTTCTCCTCTCATCGTAGAGCCTGACAAAAGACATAACAAAATGAATTGCATTCGATAGAACTGTGACAGCCAGGTCAGTGTTAAGTGTTGTCATATTAACCTCTCTCCCAGAGCAACGGTGGCGGCTCATCGTTATCCTCGTCTCTTGGCCTGTGGTACATCACTTTCCTCGGAGTACTCATCTCTATCCAGTGGATATGACCAGAACATAACACCAGAGGAGAGTGTTATTTGAAGACTGAATTAAGACTACGAGAAGACTCAGTTTTATCAAGTGGAGAAAACAGCAAATCACTAAATGGAAACGTCACCACACCCATGTCAAATGAAACTCAACTTCGTCCACAGAACGACCAAGCTGAGCTGAACTGATTTTCACAAATGACATCTTCTCTGATCAGAGATCCAACAAAATGCAACTTAATTCAAATGTGTCCATAATGTCGGATGTACAGAACGTGCGACAAGTCATGTGTCCAAAAAAACGTGTTCTCAAATTAAGTTTCCTACAGAAAAAAAGTAAATCGTTTACTTTATAGTGAGCAGTAAATAAATGCTTCCGAGTCATCATTTTGTGGCACACATTTTACACCACTAATAAAAGGAGGCTAAATATAGTGCAATGCGTACCAAATATGGAGTGATTGTGGACATGGACCTTTTTTTGGCACACTTGCCAATATGACCGTTGAAGCTGCTTGTTGGCCTTCATATTGTGTAGGATGCTTCCAACTTTAGACTGTGTGGTTCCTTCTCAGCATTTCAGACGTAACAATTAAATAAATCTGGGACCAAAACTGCTCCAACCAGGCTGCAAAAATCTAACTATACTGCACTGTTTGGGCAGATTGATAGACGCTTTTGTTACATTTTTAGTTGGACAATGTTTGCCCCTGTAAACTTTGGTGGTTTACGAGAAGGCTGAACTTGTTCTCGTTTTTTCTACAAGACATAAGAGTGAATTCAACCTCGTTGTTGCAGAGGAGCCGCTTGTCTCCTCCTTGGAATCACATCTCCATCTCCCCACCTGCCTTGGTCTGACGTGGTCAGATCTTCTCTGCAGGGTGCGTCTATGAAAGAGTTCACATATTCAACACATATTTCTAACATGGTTACACAATTAGACAAAAAATGCCTGTCAACACAGCACGGAAAGACAAGTCCACTAGAGAAAGGAAATTAGTGGCAGAGACTTACCCCGACATGTTCTGCACTGCAGCTCACTACCAGTCATCTCTCCAGCCTCATCAGCTGGCTCCTGCTTACAAACATCATGACCTGCCTCCTGGTTCACTGGATCAGAGAGATCCTTGTATTGGCCTCTTTTATACCAAGGTTTTGCAACATGTCTGACCGGGACAGACTGGGGTTTCCTGGGTGCAGAATGCTTCCTCACAACCACTCTAACAGGCTGCTCACAGCCTCTTCCAAACCTGCTCTCCTCCTCCGAGTCCCCACCTTCAGCCCTGTAGACCTTGGAGTTGTGGACTTTGCTCGTGGCGTCCCCTTTTGCAAGACTTTTCCCACAGCAGGCGCACATGAACCTCTTTGAACCAGGAAGCCACACTTTTTCTACTTCTGCAGCGTGCGGAGACCCACTTGCAACCTCTGTAAGCTTCCTGCCTGCATACACGCGCTTGGGGAAAAGATCTGCATCGTCCAGATCTGTGGAAAACATCTCATCTCTGGAGGAGAGCTCGTCCAGAGATGGACTGAGAACGCTCATCCGCTCATGGGTGGTCTGCATGGACAGGTAGTTGTAGTAGTAGGGAGCAGTAGAGGGGGAAAGGCAGCCGGCTCCAGCATCTACAGGTGTCAAAACGCTCTCAAAAGGCAGCTTGAGGATCTGGTAGCTTGGACCAGCATTCTGATGTTCCGTCTTTGAGACTTTGTCGCCACTTTTAGCATCTTTGAGTGTCGGCTGACTGTAGGTAAGGGAAGAAGGTGGCCGGATTGAATCCACTCTCTGCTTCGGGAGCTCTTCAGCATCACATGTGGGAACACTTGCGTTGGCTGCAGAGATATCTGACTGGATATCTGCAACCTCTGCTTTCTCGAGAGGGAAGTTTTCGCCCGGTGCTGGCTGCTCCAGCTCGGGACACTCCTCGTGAATAGAGGAGCTATCGAGAGGCAACTCTTCCTCAAATCCGGTTGACCAGCATCCATGAGGGCTCAGGCCATCTAAGCTCCTTCGGCTGGACTCATTGTCGTACACCGCTGTTGTGGAGTCAATGAAAGTCACAGCTGGAGACTCCGGATGGCTGTCATCAGGCGCTGAAGGCAGGCTGCGACTCTGCTCTTCAATCTTCTTCTCTTCTCCTGGAGAAAACATTCCCGAGGAGTGCGAAGCGACACCAGAGTCAAGCTCCCTCTCAGCGCCCTGCAGCTCAGTGGCTCGGATTTTATCCAGGCATTCGATGAGTTTGGTTATGGCGTCGCTGGGGTCGGTTTGAGCCTCTGAGCAGGCCATTTCTCGATGCCCATGAGGCTGCGGGGGGTGCTGGTGATACTGCTGCTGCTGCTGGCGAGGCAGCATGTCATTCCAGATAGGAGCTTGGAAGCGGGGCTCAAACATTCGCCCATAATCCATTGG
The DNA here is from genome assembly GCA_943590825.1 of Bovichtus diacanthus. NCBI lineage: Eukaryota > Metazoa > Chordata > Actinopteri > Perciformes > Bovichtidae > Bovichtus > Bovichtus diacanthus. Next base: position 2,953,929 of record CALSBV010012432.1, read on the forward strand.
AAATAATGGGGTATTTGGGAAAACAAACCCAGGATACTGCATGTACTGGTACGGTTGCATGCAGGGACGGCCAAAATTTAGACCTGTAAAAATATAAACAAACGGAAAAAAAAAATTTTTTTTTTTTTTTTTTTTTTATAAACAGTGTACCACAAATCAATTAATTTCCTGAATCAACTAAAGTTAATGCTATTACTTCCCAGCAACTATGACTTGCTACTTTATAACTTGTACTCCACTACATTTATTATTTGATAACTTTGGTTACTTTGCAGGTTCATAATACAAAAGGGTCTGAATGCAGGACTTTTACTTGGAGTCTTTTTACAATAGTTTTATTCAAGTAGATGGTCAGAGTACTTCCATCCCTGCTGGGTGAAAACAACATTTAAATAGCTTGATACCTCCAGGCAATCCATATTGATTGTAGGGGTTGTTCATCTGCCACTGCTGGTAGAGGTAGTAGGGCTGAGACGGTGGCTGGACATAGAAGAAAGGTCTGGGGTGTTGAGCTCTCTGTTGGCCGCTCCCAAATGCGTGTGGTTGTTTGTTTCCATCTACAGAAAGCAGCAGTTAGAATATCATTTTTCAACCAAATTTGTACTCATTGTGGCGAGTAAAAATAGGTTTACACGGCTCAAATGCTATGAAATAAACACTTGGCTATGAAAAGAAAAAAAAAAAAAAGAAAGAAAAAATCATAGAAATCTTTACCGTCCATTTTCTTTCACGTGCTTGCTCAACCCGTCAGAAATAAAACACCGCAGACGGATGAAAAACAACCTAATAAACGTCTCCCGGCTTCGAAAAAATTGAAAGGCAAGTTTTACTGTCAAACCGTTCGATAAACAAGCAGAAGTAAAAGACGCTTCCTCTCGCAGGTCCTCAAAATAAAGACAAAGCAGCTCCGTTAATTAGTCAGATTGGAAACACCTGCTGCAGCTGCACGCGACAAATTAGCGAGACGCTCCAACAGTGTTAACCAGGATGAAATGTTGCATTTGTGTCTGCAATAAGAAGTGTTCAACTTTTAAAGGATGAAAAGCAAAACAAATAGACTAGAACATACATAATGATGTTTACTTTTTAAATATTTAGTTAAAAAATGTTGACTGCATGGAATAAGGAGAAAGACTTGGCAACGCCTTAAAACCATAAAAACTAGGCTTTAATAATAGTAATTGATGCATCACGTCATCAAATAAGACACCACTGAGTTGCACTTTTCTTCTACAGAGGAAAAAAAAGGTCTAATGTTTAACATTTTTATCATGAGGAATCCATACTTTAAAATTAAAACTGTTGCATTAAGTACACATTTGAGGTACTTTACTTGAGTATTTTCTGCTCATGCCACTTTCTATTTCTTGTCCACTATATTACAGTGTTTTTTACTTCACTACAATGATTTGACAGCTTTTAACTAAAGCTTCTTTGCACATTCAGATTTATGCACACAAACTGGGGTATATTTTACAGTGTATTGTTAGTACTTTTACTGAAGTAACGGAGCTGAATACTTCCTCCACCACAGATACATTTTTTATAGAGGTCTCTTCATAAACGCCCACTCCTCGGTTGTGTCTCCATATGTCCACCAGAGGTCGCTGTTTCTCTCTTAATGAGGACAGACCGCTTAGTCTGGGCGCATGCGCAGTATCCTCATTTGGCCTCTGGTCTTTCAGGCGCTTATGATGCGCTGAAAGGTTGTCCGCTGCTCGGCGCTTCAACACAACTGTTTAATGTCTAAATTCGGCTTGAGGAGCTTACTTGGCACTTTCTGCTGACGAGAGAAGCCATCGCGACGGTTCACTTTGTGTGGAGTCTGCCTACAGTTACTGTAAGGAAGCGTGGATTTTGATTTTTGAAGTGGTTAACTTGAAAAGTGGCTCTAGCTTACGTTTATTTAGCTCATTTAGCAGTTAGCCTGTTAGTTGTGTGTCTGCTAGCAAGCATGACCGCTCTCTAAATGTGGTTGCTGCAGAGGGTTTGTACCTCTCATGTCATTTCTGAAAAATGTTAACAGTTGAAATGATGATGTTAGACGCCTGACTTCCTAGCATCACCAGACTGGGACGAACATCTACGTTACCCCGGAACTGTGGAGCGTATGAAGCTAAAGTTGCTAACTTGCCGCGAGTGGCAATCAAGCAAGTGTCGCTATTGAGCTAGCGATATAACATTACATCGAAGCTAGCTGTTAAGGTGTATTGGTCACTTGATCAAAGACGAGGGTGGTTTAACGTGTATTTTGAAACAAAGCCACATGTATGATGATGTTAAGCTTTGTCTGGTTAGCTAACCTCCAGCCAGATTTGCGTTTTGCAACAGGCCCGCCTGTCTAATGTTACTTTGCCATGTTTTAGATAGCAGGCAGGGTTTGTTTTGGACATGGTGGTTAACGGTAACGTGCTAACGTAGCTAGCCAGCCAGCATCGAGTGAGTCCAAATACATTGTAAGGATAAACACTGTTGAAGTGTCAGCTTTTACTTCCATACGTACACCGTTACTTAGCAGTTTGTTGTTGGTAAATAAGTCGCACATTGACTATCGTTAGCTCGCTAGGTAGCTAGCCAGCTATTTAAGCTAGTGCTTTTGAAGTAGAGGTATGTAGATGGACTAACGTTTAAGGATATGTCATGTAGTCACTTATGCTCGCTAACATCTAACGTTAACTTTCCTATAGCCTGCATACGTTGTTGTTAAACTACATCCCTGACCAGTGGTGAAAGGCAAACGAGTACATTTAGTCAAGTACAAATTCAAGGTTCTTGCACTTTACTTGAGTATTTAAGTCGTCTGCTGCTTCATAGTTCTACTTCACTACATCTCAGAGGCACATATTCGACTTTTTGCTCCACTGCATTTGTCTGACATTTAGGTTACGTGTTTCCAGACCTTTCCTGTACAGCGAAACCATGTGTCTCCAAATGTATTTATTTAGATTTGTTATAGAATACGATGCATTGCTTGAGATTAAACAACACAACATTATATGCAACTAGTACAACCTTAAACACCTAACAGCAGCAAAAACATCATATATATATATATATATATATATATATATATATATATATATATATATATACTGGTTAAAACACTGATACTAGCTACTAATATCTACATACTGCAGGACTCTTGCATATAGTGGAGTATTTCCAGAGGGTGGTATTAGTAACTTAACTTGAGTAACTGGAGTGCAAGGTGTTTTATTACATTTTTTGTCTGGTAGTGTTAACATTAACTTTAGCTAAGATGGTATCTAGCTGCTCACACTAACATCACAGAAATGGAAGATATTCTGAATCTCATGTTGACAGCTGTCGCAGGGTGTGTTAACACGAGTGTTGAGGGAAATAGATGACACCAGTCTCGGTTGTTTGTCAGTATCGGCATCCAGCAGATCGGATTCAGCGTAGTGTGGAGATGGTTGTAAAAGTCCCCATACACAACCTTGAATTTGACAAATATTCAGCTGATCATAGCATTTCCTTGTATTTTTCCCTGCCGCCATCTCCTCAGTACTTTTTATTTAAAAAGACTAGTGGTAGTAGCATCACCGGTGGTGTGGCTTAAAGCTGTGCAGCTTGAAGGCATCGATGGCAAAAGTGGCTTAATGGCTCTGTGTCATGGTAACCTGCCAAAAATGTAAGTCATTTAAGATGTGAGCAGTGGAGCTGCTTGCTTGCTTGATTGAAACATTATTTTAGTCTCACCCCGTTAATATCTGACCAACTTTACTGCTGCGCTTCTCTCTGAAGTCGGTTGGTTCATCGCATTGATTAGATTTTATCTACATGGTGTGTAATATCCTTATATTACCTAATGAAGATAGTACTCTGCATTAGACTTTGTCATAGTGTTTTTCTCTTTACCTGAACCTACAAAGGATCATAGTCAGAAGGTGGAAAGTTTAAGTTTTGGCCCCATTATTGAATGCCATTTTAGTCATGTGTGATTCTCTACAATGTATATAACATTATTTTATTTTTGTTAAAGGCAACTTCTTGACTGATGGATGCAGTACTGTCACAATCTGTTCACTTATTAGTAGATAACTACCCGAAGCACAGAGTTGTGCCATCGCTGCACACAGAAAGATCTGGGCCCTGCAAAAAGGAGACCAGATTGTTGAAAAATTCAGTTTTCTCATTTGAAAGGGTTTCGGGATGTTTGCTGCCCTGAAAGAAAAAGGAAATCGGGGGGGATGAATAGAGTCAAAATATTAATTTAGGGTTATTTTTCTGTACCGCTGGTTTCCATGGATTCTAGACTCCTCACTGCTCTTTTTGTTTTTCTCCTGTGTGTTTCAGACGAGCACTGACGTAGCAGTGTTGTGACAGTTGTGGTGCTCTCCCTCTACCTCCGATCCCCAGTGCCTCACTGTATGACCTCAGACATCTGATAGATCCACGAGGGGAAACGGCCCCTTCCTCACCCAGGACCCTTCCCTCTGGACTACTGACAGCGACACTCAGTAGCCATCTCATCTTTCAACTCATCTCCAGTAGAAGGAAGAGCTCACATTTTCCACATAGGAGTTGAACACCTCCACTTGGGTCAGTGGAGGTGTTTAAGAGCCCTCCCCAACTCCCCACCCCCCCTCCTTGAATTTTCAAGAATATTTTTTTTTCTCCTGGTTGGTTTGAGCCCGGTTCTGCCGGCCGTGTGACTTTTCAAAACTGGGGCGCGATTCATGGGATGCAACCATGTCGGATCTCAGTGAGCGCAGGCCGGTCAACACGGACTACGCTGTCTCCCTGCTGGAGCAGCTCAAGTTCTTTTACGAACAGAAATTACTGACTGATGTGGTGCTGCTGGTGGAGGACACAGAGTTCCCCTGTCACAAGATGGTCCTGGCCACATGTAGCTCCTATTTCAGGTGAGTGCTGCGAGCGTGGAATAACGTGTGTTTGTTGGGGGTTTCTGTTGTTAACGACCCCGTTCTGATTGTGACTCTGCTTTGTGTCGTTTAGCTCTTATGAAATTGTCTCCTACAGTTTTCAATGAATAATGCACCATGCAGCTTTAGTTATTGTGTTTTAAAGCCAGCGCTTATTCCCCTCAGTCTCATTGCAATGATACGTTGTCATTATGCAGCATGGTTGTTATGTCTGTAAGTGCTCACCTCCTACAGTTGCAATGAATAATGCACAGCGTCGTAGAGCAAGTGTTATCCACTCTATACATGTAGGATGGAAAACAAGGGGATGGTGTTTCTTTGAAAGCCAGCGCTCCTTCTGCGCCAGCTATTCTGCCTCTGATAGATTTCTCCCGGAACAAATTAAGCAATCTCTAACCTGTAGTTCTACAGACGTATCCCTCAAGGCTTCATTTGTACGCACAACATTGCATAATGAAGTGTGTGCACTGCAGTGAATATGACAGAGTAGCAGCCTCGGCTCTGAGAAGAGTCCATCTGTACTCGACAGTAACTCATGCTGCATTTGAACACACTGTCTAACTGTCTCTCACCCCTCCCTCTTTCACTGCACACATGCGTTCCAAGAAAAGGTCCCGACAACTTGATTCCTCTCTCACGCCCACCCCGCCACGATCTTGCCCACTGTTTCCCACACTCTTGTTATCTGGTGCGAACATGCAAAGCATTTCCCCTTCAGGGTTCGGAGGTGTCGCAGGCGGCGCTTCCTCCAAACTGCTACTCCTTCCTTTTTCTTTCTCTGTCTTGCTGCCTCTGCTTCCACCTCCCTTCTCCTCGCATGCCTCGCTTCAGGGAAAGGGGGGAGAGCCTGTGTTTCGTGGGGAAAGTCTGGTCACGTAAGTCTTGGTGAGAGATGTAGAGAAAAGGGAAGAAAGAGAGGGAAAAGAGGGAGGGAGTGGGGTGGAGGGGGTATGCCTGCAGGGTTGCGTAATACAGTCTGGAAGGTTTAGCCCCTGCTGCGAACAACACACAGTCACACACCCCAAAAACCCCATACAGGAGGACGGAGCTGTTATGCCAACAAATTATTGTTAAAGAGTAGAGCTGTAAGTGAGTGATTTGTATCATTGATTACTCAGTTTTAAAAAAAATACTTTTTACATATAATTGTTTATAAATCTATAACATGTCAAAAATGTTTTTTTTTTCAATGCTCAGAACTTCAAAAAGTCAAACAGAACATCTCCAGAATGATTGCTTTAAGGTCTGCAACTTTTCTTGATTTTAATTAATTAATTTTTGTCAAAGGTCAGGAAATGGTGCATAATCAAGTTCCCAGACACGTCGACAAATGTCTTCTCTGGTATGACCAACAGTTCAAAACTTAAAGATATTAAGTTTATTATCCTAGAACACAATACAAATCAGGAAAACGTATCATTTGAGAAGCTGAAACTAGTAAATGTTTAACACGTTTGCTTCACAATCCCATAAAGGATTAATCGATAATCTAAATAGTTTGTACATTTTCTGCCAGTCAATTAATTGAGAAATCGCTCTAATTGTTTTGTATGACCAGCTGTCCAAAACCAAGCAACTGTTAACTGGAAAAAATGATTTTGTCTCACAGAAAGTGATGCGTTTGTACGTTCCCCAGCAGCTATTGTCTAAACACAACCACAGTGTCACATGTGGTGTACTTGACATGTTACAGTATCTCCGACAAGTGCAGCACAGACACATCACTGCAGTTCTGGCACCACAGACATCGTCATTAATGCGAATGACTAGTTTAAGCTAATAACATTTCTACAGATGCATAAAATGTGAGTAATCGATGCAGTGAAAGAGGCTCTGACTCACTGATGAGTGACAACGTGGAAGTGTAGGCAGCCTGCCGAGGCTGCAGCAACATGGAAGTCAGAGCAGAGAGAAGTCCAGCTGGAGCCAAACTGTGCACGGTTACCCCACCACCCATGTGGTGACTGTCGCTTTTTGTCATTCAGTATGAGGAAACTGGCTCGGTTGACACGCTAATCTGTATACAACAGCTGTCAAGTATCAAGTCGGTTGTAACAACAAAGCAGTTGTATTCAATCCTGCTCTTTAAGACCACAAATACTAGTTCTGCATGCTATGATATGCCTCTTTGGGCAAAAACAAATCAAGGAAGTAATCAGCGCATTAATCAATAAAAAATAATGACATGACGTCCCTGTAGCTTTTGAAATAATACTATGAATGTTACATTTCAGCAATGTAACATTACGGGTACCCTGATCCGTGTTGGTGACTTTGTCTGTTTTTACAGACGCTTTGGCGAGTGTCCAGCTGTCACCAGGAGGCTCTGTTTATTTTAAGAAAAACTGGATAGCAAAACAGCGAAGAAGACTGAATTTGGAGTTTCATTACCCACGATACACTTAAAGAGTGCACCTGTCTTATGGGTTTATGAAGCCAGACCACAAACCACAGATATTTTTTTAGTTTAGTACAAAATGGGGCTTTTGAGGTCTAAGCTGTTCAAAATGTAAAAAAAACTTGTATATATTTATCTTAAATAAGAAAGTCTTATTATTCAGAAAAAAACACTTATTTTATATCTTTGTCCAGCATTGTCTTCAACAGAAGAAAAAAAAAGCTAAAAGCCAACGGTGATGGAGTTACAGCTTTCATTTTGCCAACACGGTTAACACAACACCAGGTGTCTAATAAAATGTCCAACAGAATCCTTCTTACCAGACGTAGGCAAACCTGGAGTTGTTGCAGCTGCCGATAACATCTCATATTCATGGACACAGCGGTGTGAGATGTTGTCGTTCACTTTCTCATTCAGTAGCTACGGTTTCCTTGTGTTGACTGTTGGTCCTTCGTCTTGTTCCTGCAGGGCAATGTTCATGAGTGGCCTCAGTGAGAGCAAACAGACCCACGTGCACCTGAGGAACGTGGACCCGGCCACCCTGCAGATCATCATCACCTACGCCTACACGGGAAACCTGGCCATCAGCGACAGCACCGTGGAGCCGCTCTACGAGACCGCCTGCTTCCTTCAGGTCCGTGCAAACACTTCTTCTCAATGCATTTACAGTGAAAGTCCAAGTTCTCCTGTCATCCTTTTTAAAGGACTATAGTTTTTAAGGTCAATAAATCCCATGAAAAGCACAACACCCATCGTGAATGTATCTACTAACAAGTATTGTGTGTGTGGGTATCAAAGCCTGGTATATCTTCTTCCTCTGTGCCATAGAGCTCCATTGTTGTTCAAAAACTATTAAAAAGACAGCTGTGAGCCACACTGCTGCACCGGGTGACATGTTCCTTCATTATCATGAACAAACACTGTAGTTTATTTTGACTCAATCTCGCGTACACCGCCCTGCTGCCTCCAAATACCCAATAGAGCACCAAATGTGGATTAATCTGCCGCTGAAAATAGTCCCAAACAAACAAACTATTTCCTCCTGTGTGTTTAATAAAAAATCTACAGTAACTAGCTGTTTTAAGCAAATTACTGAGCCTTAAAAAACAAAACACAGACAGTGTAGGCAAGTTGGAGAAGTATTTAGAGAAAGACTACTTTTAAAAAACAAAGTTACAAAGACTTTCAGGAGAAAAAAAAAGGAAAAAACACAGTTCTTCAAGTCCTTAAATGTTTTTGTAACTTCACATAGTACACAAATCAAAGTATCTACATACTGGTGTAGCTGTGTCCCTTGATGCAAAGAGAAATGTTTTTGTCTGACAGACCTCTGACTGTCGTCCCTTGTCCTCTGTTCAGGTGGAGGATGTCTTGCTGCAGTGCAGAGACTACCTGGTGAAGAAGATAAGCGCTGAGAACTGCGTCCGCATGCTGAGCATCGGCGACCTGTTCAGTTGCAGCGAGCTAAAGCAGAGCGCTAAGCGCATGGTGGAGCACAAGTTCCCCATGGTGTACAGGCAGGAGGCATTCCTTCAGCTCTCCCACGAGCTGTTGATAGACGTGCTGAGCAGCGACAACCTCAACGTGGAGAAGGAGGAGACGGTGCGCGAGGCGGCCATGCTGTGGTTGGAGTATAACATGGAGGCACGCTCGCAGCACCTGTCCTCCGTGCTCAGTCAGATCCGCATCGACGCGCTGTCTGAGGTGACGCAGCGGGCCTGGTTCCAGGGACTGCCACCCAATGACAAGTCTGTGGTGGTGCAGGGCCTCTACAAGTCCATGCCCAAGTTTTTCAAACCTAGGTTAGGCATGACCAAGGAGGAGATGCTGATTTTCATGGAGGCCATGTCAGAAACGCAGGGCGACGGATATGTAATGTCTGGGTCCTTGCCTACTACAGTAGTGTGTTACAGCCCGCAGGCGGAGAAAGTGTACAAGCTCAACAACCCCCCCGGAGACCTGCAGAAGGTGGGAACCCTCGTTACACCAGACAATGATGTGTTCATTGCCGGTGGACAGATCCCTCTCAAAAACTCTATCACCAACCACGGCAAGAGTGGAAAGTTACAGGCGGTCTTCCGCTCAGTCGATAGCTTCTTCTGGTTTGACGCCCAGCAGAACGCCTGGGTACCCAAAACCCCCATGCTGTGTGCCCGAATCAAGCCCTCGCTGGTCTACTGCGAGGGCTACATCTATGCAATCGGGGGAGACAACGTCGGAGGAGAGCTGAACAAGCGCACGGTGGAACGCTACGACTGCGAGAAGGACGAGTGGAGCATGATGAGCCCTCTGCCCTTCGCCTGGAACTGGAGCACCTCTGTGGTGGCGCACGACTGCATCTATGTGATGACCCACGACCTGATGTACTGCTACTTCCCCCGAGCCGACACCTGGGTGGAGATGGCTATGCGCAAGACGAGCCGCTGCTTCGCCTCTGCGGCTGCTTTCGGTGACCTCATTTTCTACATTGGCGGCCTCCACGTGGTCAGCAACTCTGGCATCCGCCTGCCCACAAGCACCATCGACGGCTCTTCAGTCACTGTGGAGATCTATGATGTCAACAAGAACGAGTGGCGCCAGGCCGCCAACATCCCAGCTAAGCGCTACTCGGACCCATGCGTGCGGGCAGTGGTGCTGCTCAACTCGCTGTGCATTTTCATGCGTGAAACCCACATGAACGAGCGCGCCAAGTACGCCATCTATCAGTACGACATGGAGCTGGACCGCTGGTACCTGCGGCAGCCCGTGTCCGAGCGCGTGCTCTGGGATCTGGGCAAGGACTTCCGCTGTGCGGTGGGGAAGCTGTACCCCTCCTGCCTGGAGGAATCTCCCTGGAAACCCCCAACCTACCTCTTCTCCCCCGACGGAGCCGAGGAGTTCGAGGTGGACGGGGAGCTGGTGACCCTCCCTCACGTATAGCTCTTAACCTCCCCTCCCCTACCTCGCTGACTGAAGCAGGACATCTGTAACGCTGAGGGATGAACATGAAGGGGGGGCAGATCAGTTCTCTAAGATATGAAAAAGTTTGACGTTCTCTGTGTTGAGGAGGGATCTCCGGACTTTGGAGGCTTGCGTTAGCTACAGCTGTTGCTGATGAACAATGCAGCCCAAACGAGCCTGGAGAGAAAAGATGCCCCTCAGAAATACAAGTAATCTGAAAAATTCTGTTTTTTTTTTTTCCTCTTCTTATTTTGTCAGTTGTGACATCTGTTAGATATTATTACAAGTCTGTCATACTGTTTCTACAATGTGATAATCTAAACGTCAACTGATTTTGTGATGATGATGATGCACTTAACTGGTAAACCTTCTCGGAATGACAATGGCAACTGTACCAAAATCCCCCCCCCCCCCCCCCCCCCCCCCCCCCCCCCCCCCCCC
>CALSBV010012432.1:2966617-2977683 GCA_943590825.1 Bovichtus diacanthus
GGGGGGGGGGGGGGGGGGGGGTGTTCCTCCTACCTTTAAAAACATGAGCACAGGTGCTTCATGACAAACCTTACTAGCATGTTTGGCTGCATCATATTCCTTTGGCACTGTATTTTGAATGAACGTTAATTTATTAAAAAACATACCAAAAACGTTCCTGAAACTGACTCCCTGTTTCTTTTGTTTGGACTGAATTATGGTGGTGTTGGTAGAGCTGCTAGTTTTTTAAGTGTTTTTTTTTATGAATTTCTATTTCTTTGTTAAAAACTGAATCGTTCATCTACTTTTAAAACGTGCAGGTTAATCAAACTGTTTTTGGTAGTCGGTGCTACTAGCATTTTGATTGTTAAACAAAAAGTACCAAAAGTTGGAATTTGATTATTGAATATTAATCCATTTTATATTAGAGTTCTTCTGTGGCTTTTCCCTGACATTTTATTGTTTGGGGTTTTTTTTTTATATATATAAAAAACAAAAAGGTTTGTGGAAAATCTTGCTTATATTTCTCCGTCTAAAGGTGTCGGAAAAAGTGTTATATTGTCACTGAATATCTGAAATATTACTAAACTTCAAACATTACCCAGCTTTTACCAAAACTTACCAGAATGGGGGGTTTTTTCAACGTTAAATACAGAACAAAAAAGGTTTGGGTAGAACTGGATAAGGATACATGTAGAAAAAAATAACAAGAAAACTCCAAAGCACTCTCTTTTTAAACAATTAAAATCCTTTAGTCTTTATTGTAATGGCATCGTCATGTCAGAGCTGTTTTTGGGTCTAACATGATTATGCCATTACAATAAAATCATTGTTGAAAGAGAGTGCCTTTGGCGCTTTCTTGTGATATTTGTGACTAAATACATAACGTTTGTAGTTCTAAAATAATTAGAGTTAAGGGTTAAAGAGAGTTGAGGGTTTTCCAGTGGCACATGTTCTTTGACAAGTTCCTTTAATTACAATATGAGGAACCTTAAATGAGCTAACAGAAATTACTGATTAAATTTCGGTATTTGGATTTGGTTACCAGGTGATTTTTAAAGTTGTAGAATTCATGTCCATGAACTATTATTACTGGACAAAGTCTGATATCTTTTATATCTGAAGTGAAGTACAATGTATTTGCTTGTCATTAGTTCTCTTTTTCTTAATAAACTTCATGTTTTTGGCAGCTCATGAACAGAAGGAAGAAAATCAAGGACACTTTAGGATCTGGTAAATGATTAATCAAAAATAAATTCAAACCGGTAAATGAGATAATGATGAACACAGACTCCGTCCCTCTGTACTGGGTGACTTTCTGCTGGCCTCATGTGTCCCTGTGATCCTGCCGAATTGTTGTCGGACAGCACATGGGTGCATTTTTGTGCAGCCATGTGTTGTCCACCACAACAACAACCCCTGCACACGCACACACACACGCCACCACTTTGTTTTGCTGACCTACATTCATACCCAGACACAAACACCCAGAGGGATAAAAGAAAAAAAATTGTTCCCATATCATGGTCCCCTAAAAATATAAAAGTGCAATATATTTTCATTTATTTATTTATTTTAAATACAGCAATATAGTAGAGTATCACTTCGTCTCAAATACATTAAAAGCATCTGTCAAGAAAATATTCTGTGAATTTTCATTCACAATACATTCATATCTGTTAAATACAAAATGAAAATATGGGATAAAAATAAGAAAGAGGAAAAAAAAAAAAAAAATGCAGCTTTTAACAGCAGATATCTTCTTAAACTTAATCCAGAAATCAAAAGAAAAATTCCCGAAATGACTCCCTGGGCAAAGAAGGTTTAAAAGTATTTAGAAAAAAGAAGAAAGGAACACAGTAAAATAGTTTTAAAGACATGGACGACACTCATTACAGCTGTAAAACTGGACTGGACAGAGCATGCTCACTGGACCACTTTTAATCCAACTGCTGTTGAACATTTGAAGCATGGAGGGAAAAGATCCTGTAAGCACCTCAAAATTACAGTTATACAAGATAAAGATTCACATAAATAGAATATAATGGCTGCTTTGTGCAAATACACACAGTGGTCCACAGGTCAGGACTTTTTCCAGTGTTGTCATGACAAAACATGGATATTTCTGAGTTTATACACAACAAATAAATAAGTTATCTGACTTTAAACTATCTTCAGATTACTCAATATACTTCTCCCAATATACATATACTATATATATATATATATATATATATATATATATATATATATATAGTATAAAAAGGCCTGGGGGAGGGCTAATAGCACCCCGTCAAACACAGCTGGGTGGAAGTTCCTTCATAGTTAAAGGTTTTCATCACGTTTATCAGGGCAACAAAATCCGGCATTAGATACACAAGGACGTATGTAGTAACATTGTGGTTATTGCAGTAACAGCACTCGCATGTTGTAATTATGTCGTGTAGTGTTCTATACGTCACATTTGCTTGAGAGCGGAGGGAAACCTGTTTAACAGGAAATCTAATAAAGTTTCAGAGCTGAAATGATTTGTCCAATAATCAACTAGTTGTGTCATTTTCAAGTTTTTTTGGAATGGATTAATAACTTATAAAGAAAGTGCTTCACATTCTCTGTTGTGTGCTTCACAAAATGTGAGAATTTGCTACTTTTATCTTTTTTATATCATCTTAAATTTAATATTTTAGGGTTTTTTTCTACGGTTGGTTGGACACAAGTAATTTAATTTAAAGTAAAATTCTATGGAAAAACTGACAATGTAATAAAATGTGATCAGAAAGGTCAAAAATAACACTGAATACATCAATAAATAATACTATTAATTAAATATTCAAAATAAAGTGTAAAACGAAATGTGAAGCTTTATATTTTTCCTTAAAGCTTGGAGTAGTCGGTAAAATAGAAAATAGCAAAAAGCTTTTACCACCAACCAAACGGTTAATAAAGCAAATTAAAACTTAGACAAAAGAAAAGTATAAGCTTTATATCTCGGTTTAACAATCAATTTAATTTATTTATATATTTTTGACTCGTCTGATTACGTTTAAAAAAAAGCTCCATAGAAGTCACATCAGAAATAGTGGTGTACAGTTTTTCCTATTTTATAAAATTTACTATCATAAAACTAATCCAACAAATTTACAAAATTTCAGCTTTTCTTAAGTCACTCAATGTCTATTTGTTATGCAGGAATCAAGCGGTTGCCACAACAACCACAATGTGATTACATCACTGAACGTGAAAGTATTTGAAGATGAATTTAAAATCTAAACCATTAAAATCGCGGAGGTGCTACAGCTCATGCTGTCCTGTCAAATCCTGTGGCACCGATTTATCTTTGTTTTTACACCATCAGGCAAAATGCATGAGCCCGAAACCGTCAGCAAAATAGTCGGCTATATAGACAAACTCTAGAAATATGCAGCAAAAGAGTGAACACCGCAAACCCAACGACAGTATCCTGAGTGTCTCACAGGAAACAGCATCCAGCGATACAAAGAGCGCTCAGGCATGACGCAGCCTGCAGAAACTTCTGGATCTTTGACCAAATTTGTGGCAGTCTCTGCCTCACAGTGGGTATGGACTGTAGTTATTATAACGGCAGCGCTGTCTTCCTGTGCAGAGTGACGTCGCAAACGTGAGGATGAGACTGTCGGGTTTCATGGATTCTGAAGATGACCATCTCTTTTCTCCTTCATAAAAGCAGCTCTCAGTCCACTGACCCGCGGGCTTCACGGTAGCCAGAAGACGAGAGGACGAGGGCAGAGTCAGAGACTGGGTTTGGTTTCAGGGGTGGACCTCTGTGGCGGGCTCCACATACTCCGGGCTGGTTACAGCGGCAGGCTGAGCCAGGGTGGAGAACCAGGAGGACATGGCCGACTTGGCACTGGTCAAAGCTCCGCCCACGGACTGACCTGAGAGCAGGGGTGGAGAACAGTGAGTCTTCATTTTGCAAAACAGGTAAATATTTGTTTTTGGATTTCTGTCTTACTAATAAAAACCGAAATGTGTCCGTAGCACCGAAAAAAGGTGCAATAAATCAATGTCCGGTCAAAGAAAGATGCAGAATTTAAAATAGTTTTCCCCCCCTGTAATTGTACAAACAGTCGTATTAAAATATTTCACAAGCTCATCAAAGTTTTTCAACAAGCGCGAGTCTCAAGCACTGCCTTGCAGGAAATCGTCACACAGGAAGTGATACATTTGATGACGTAATCGGAATAAACAGAAGAGGAACTGGCTGGTTAGCATGTGCACTGATTGCCACCGGGACACAAAATCAAAAAAAAAAGAAAAAAAAAAGACCTTCCAATGTTGGATTAAAGCTTCGTGTGCAATGAAATAAAAATCCAAACCTGGAATATTTACACAAGAGCATTAGTGACATGAGGTGAAATAATTAAATCGATTAAATTAATAATTTAAGCCAACATACAAGAAAAACAACATTTGCTGGTTCCTGATTTTCATACATGAGGATTTCCTGCTTAACTCTGTTTTAAATATTTTATAAATTTGGGAACATTGGAGGGCATGTTTCACTAGTTATAAACCACACGATACATAGTCGACATGATTAAAGTTAATATGTGGGTGATGTGGTTTAAGTACACTGGATATAATATTTTTTGTCCGCTACCCTGAATAATGTCTTTCTTACCCACTGCCTTCCCCGTCTGGACCACACTGCGACTGGTGGTCATCATGGCGTTTCCGATCTTCTTCCCTCTCTCGCTGTTCTGCACCGAGCTGCAGTTGCCATGAAGAGGAGGAGAAAACAAAAGGTTCACAAACCCCGCGTGCATGCACTCCCCCTCCAGTTCCTCCAGTCTCCGGTGTGACATTGTAGGAATTCTTCCATATTTCCAGGAAACAAACTACACAAAAGCGCCGTTGCTAAATGTTGCGCCAACCTGTTAGAGGGGATTATGCAACGGCAGAGGCTGAGCAGCAGTCACAGGTGGGGTATCGCATGATCGCCGCTGACCTGAGAGTGAAAACGAGCGGGCTGTGTTTCACAACAAATGGACGGCTAAATGCGGCTTCATCTCAACAGCAGCCTGGTGCGAGTCCAGCGCGCAACCTTTCACATGGATCCCCACTGACCTGACATTCAGCAGGAATCTCACTCCCGCATCATCTGGGCAAACAGCAGCGTAGTTAAAAAGACGATGTGGATGCACGTCAACAGCTGCCACTCGGTGCCTTCACACACTAATGAGCCAATTATTTCATCTGAAAATAAACCTGGTCGCTGTGAATTTCGCTGGCAGCACACAACAGAGAGCTGCCACAGTGCGTTTAAGTGATATTGGCGGAAACTGCATGTTGCATGTTTTTCCTTGGTTTTGGCGAAGAATCACTGTTGATCCTTTGAATATGCAATGATGTGGAAAGGAGGTTTAATGTTATTATTCTTATGTTATTATTATTGTTAACATACTATATAAATGGTGTTCTCTGCTCATTTATTTATTTAATCTTCCTTTGCTTTCCCTTTGTCCGCCAACTTCACACCCCCCGTTTTATTATTACTATTATTATTTTTTTTTTTTATATATTTTTTTTTAAAAAGCACCTGTCAGAGCCAAGAATCAGAGTTAATCTAAAAGACACATTTGGCTTGTAAAGTCTGTGTATAAAGGCTAAAACCAAAGAGAAAGTGAGACGTGTGTGTGTGTGTGTGTGTGTGTGTGTGTGTGTGTGTGTGTGTGTGTGTGTGTGTGTGTGTGTGTGTGTGTGTGTGTGTGTGTGTGTGCCGTCGTTCCTCCACACCACAGCTACAGTGTTGATCTGACTACAGCACCAACATGACACCGCTCTGTGCAGAACGAGCCCGGCGGAGCGTGAACCGGCATCACAGCTGGCTGCCTCTGTGGCGTCTCGGGAGTCAGACGGACGCCCTGTGGCGCCGTCACTCATGGGGACCCCGAGTGGGATCCACCAAACAAGCTGTGGTTGCTAGGCGCTTGTTGCTAGGATCAATGATTCAGCTCCACGGCTGCACGTCCACCAGGAATCTGTCCTCTCTGTGCCAACTTCCTTTTGTCTTTCTTTTCAAAGTAAGAGACCCGCTGTTGTGCATTCCCAGCGATGCTGGGAGGGCTTAGTGTGTTTTTGTCATTCAGTTTAAAGCCGCTAGGTGTAGAATTTTGTATTTATTTTGATGCTAATTATTTTGTTTGTAGGAAAATGTGTCTTTTTTGGCTATTCTAAAAAGTGTACACATAGTGGCTTAAGGAAGAAGGGACTTTAAATATTGTTTACCACTTAATAGCACAGTTTAACTATACGTTCTCATGTGGTAGATCACATTACTGATCAATGCCATGAGTGCGATTAAGTTTCCAAAACAATAAAAAAAATAATAATAATAATTTTGAAAGTATTCCAGAATGGGCCTTTAACTTTAACTCAAGATCTCAAAGCTTTTAAAATATATTTAAATTACAGGGAACATTTCTATAACATAATGTCAAATACATATAGAATCAGGATTTAAATGTCTTGCTCAATAAACTGTAAATGTGACTTAGTCTGCATGGACATTCTTTTTTATTAATGTTGGGTGCAATAATGGAAACACTGTTGTAAAATGATCATGTATTAACTCATTTTCAGATACCAGCCAGTCTTTGAAAAGCCTCCAACAATCTCATGGTACCAGAAAGACGTATTTCCCCTGAGCTACTGTGTGCACTGTTAGCTCAGAGAGGACGCACTGACTCTCGCTGGCTGACCCAAATAAACAGCTCCTTATGCGGCGCAGTGAGGTTCTCTGACAATAAAGAAAGATCCTCACACAGCGAGTGTCCGCCTGCAGCCGTGCAGCTCGTCACATGACTCTTGTTTTCTGAGAACACGTCTGCCACCGGCTGCTCTTTGTCCAACGCAGATGACGAGGAAACATGAAATGGGTCGGCTGTGTTCGCCCCCCCCCCCCCCAGTGCTTCCATAATACACATGCAACACAGCACATTCACGAGGAAGTCAAGCGTAGGGCCTGTTTTTTTGTTTTTTTGTGTTTCTTTCCCCCCCCAGGGGAGTAAATAGAGAGGAGGTGGCAGGGCAGCAGCAGTGGGACAAAGAGTGATGAGCTGAGCAAATGGACGGACTCAGCTTTCCACTTTTACTTTCTCAACCAGCATCTGGACGAAGTGGGAAACATCAGGCCAGTCACCATCTGTCCCACTAACCCCAGTCCCCCCCCCCCCCAGCCTCAAGTTGTGCAGGATAACAGCTCCATGTTTACATCTTTTTACTTTTTTTCCTGGCTAGTAACTGCACACTTAGAAAACCACTAAGGAATCTGACAATTTACCATTATTTAGAGCAGGGGTCTCAAACTACCTGCCCCCTCACAATGTATTGTTAAATCCAGCCACATTTAGATTTTTCTCTAGTCTTTTATTTTGGAGTGATCCTGTATTTAATTTTTTTTTTTTTTCAAGAACGGAGCCTCATCAATTAATTCTTGCTCCTAAGTTAAACGTTGTGCACACGAATCAACAGAACATAACATTAAAGAGTATAGTAGATGTTTAAGGGTTTCGAAAGAGGGTTGTAATAGGCAAAATCTCTCCTTCAAAGTAAAAGCACAAGTGTCTAAGAGCAAACACTGAGCACAATGTTCTTGAATGACTATATATAATAATTGGCTAAATGACTATATATAATAATTGGATAAGAGGCAACAAGGCAATGCTTCATAGTCTGGAAAAATGTCCAAAAGACGGACAAAGACAATGGATGGTGCATATTTCTCATTGATTTAGCTTTCTTGGGTTTAATAACTGCCTTTAGTTTTTGTGTCCTGGTTCGGGAGGAGGATTTCTGCGAGGCCCAAACTTCTGACAGTCAATAAACACGCGTCTCTGAAGTTCAAGGTCGCAGAGGAGACCGAGCTGTTTATCTGCCGTCTGCGCTTCGAGAACACATGTAGGAGAAACCTCACACACACACACATACACACACTTTTACAGACCGGCTGAATCCCCTCCTGTTTTAATGCCCTGCCCTGACACAAAGCTGAGGCAGGAAGTGAGATGTGTTTATTCCTGAGAAGACTGATGGCTGACTTCCTGCCTCCACCCCCATCAACCCCTACCACCACCATACCAGCTACATCCACAGTTCAAACCTAATTAAGGCTGCAACTAACTTCATTATTGAATAACCGGTTTATTATTTGGCCTGTAAAAAGGTCACAAAATAGTGAAATAACCTATTCACAGTTTCCCAGAGTCCAAGGTGACATCTTCGCATTCTTCTTTACTTTCCTTCTCCTTTCCTTCCTTCCTTAATTGTTTCCTACAGTTAATTGAATTATAGATTGATATGGTCAACTTTTTTAAATTGTTAATTGAATTGTGACCGAATTGTTTCATTATCGCAGCCAAAGAGGTCACGTTTTCGGTTCGGCCACACGCTAGAACTGGATCCCTTAACATGTTAAGACATAATTATTGAATCCAGCCCACAAATATCTTCTTTACATTTTTCCCTGTTTAAATTTTTCCTTCAGTCTTTTATTTTGGAGCGATCCTTACATTCTTCAGGAAGTGCAAAGCCTAATTAGCACCAAGAATGAATGCTTAATTCATCGCTCTTAAATGAATACTTTGTGCGCATGAATCAACAGAACATAGCGTTAAACAATAATGCCAACATTTTAACAGATGTTTAAGGTTTTCAAAAGAGGCAAAATCTCTCTTTCAAAGTAAAAGCACAGGTGTCTGAGTGCAAACACAGAGCAAAAGTTGGGCAAAATGTTTCTTAAACGTTTTAAATAGTTTATTTTTAAAGGAGTAGGACACTGAAGTGAAAGCCACATTCTTGTTTTGCTGCTCAACCTGTCAAATGTCTCGTCTTTACAGTGTCATCTTGTCACCACACGAGGGCAGCAACACGCAGCAAAACAAATCTGATAAATTGAAGTTTGAAAGAAAAAACAAATAGGTCACAGAATCTGCACTGCGACTTCACCCCATCCTCCCCCCCCCATTCTTCTCTGTTTTTATGCTTTACAAGTTGTCGTTTCTGAGGTTCTGCCTCTTAAAAACGCAGTATTTTATGCAGGTGGGGTGTAGTCGGAGACAGATTTCCAACGCAGTGAATAATAAAGTTGCATGCATTGTAATCTACAAAGCAGGAGATGAAAGAATGAGTTCAAATACAGCAGAGGAATGAAAGAGTACTCACTGTGAGAGCCGCAGTTTCACATCAGCAACACTGTACTGGCCCTGGAACGGATGTCTACAAAAGGTAACAAATATCACAATATGGGTGATGAAAGTTGTTTTTACACCAATACTTTTCAAGCCATTCAGCACGTGTATAACATTTTTAAAGACTGGAAGGACATTGGTTTCCTCGACTCTTGATGTTGTATTGAATTTAAAGACTTTAAATGTTTTATCTCCCAGCCGAATTGACGTCATTAAGAGATTCTATTCAAGATTTGAAATATTTCCGTCAGTGTTCTTGCTGAAAACCTACCCCGGGGTGATGGCGGCCATGGCGGGATGCTTGTTGCTGTACCACACCCGGTAGTTATGGGTGATCTTCCAGGCTGCGACGAAAGGCGCGCCGTAATCAGCCAGCAGCCTCTCGTTATCTGAGCAGACACGACACAAGGAACGAAGGAGACGCTTGGAGTCAGCGAACACGATTATCAGCAGAACTGGATTTACTGTCAATTTCTCCACAAAGCTGATTACCAGTGATGATCACTGTGTGTGCATGACGCAACGATTACAGCTCCCATCATAATTAGTAATGTCTCTGAAGATGAGTCACCGTAAAATCAGATCATCGCTTGAGGATCGAGTGAGTAAGCAGCATATTTAGAAAAGCTGAACCAGAGGGTTTCTGAAGCTTCGTAATAAATACATTTCGCATGTCTTAGTCCATTAACAACAAATTGTGGAAGAACCTTTTTGGATTAGATTTGCTAATTGCGACGTTTGCATTAGATTGTGTATAACTGTCACGCGGGGACCATTTTCATAGCTTTTTGTAGAGCATTTAATATTAATCAATAATAATCTTTCTATCAAAGGACACTCATGTAAAAAAGGAGCGATAGCCACCGTTCTGTCAATCAAAATCTTCATATACAGCAAGATCACTCTTTCAAGAACAATCCTTTTCAGATGTGGTCTAAAATTGTGGTGGCACTAGGAATATTATGCATTAATTTGACTTCTGAAACATTGTATATGTACTGTATATGTATGAGTTATTAAGAGTGAACATCATTATAAGTTAAAAACAAATGAGAATGTGATTAAAACAATGAAATACTTAAATTCAGATCAAATGTATTTCAAGACTTTTATACAGCCGGCAGATACTCTGGATTTAACTAACCTATTAATGCGTAATTAAGTAAAATAACCCCTTAATGAAGATGTTAGAGGGAAGGAAAGCGTTGAGAGATGAATGGCGAGTTACAGACAGAAAGGCCCGAGTCTGCCCACCTTGCTGTAATGCAGAGGACAGTAAGGAGTGGAGGTAGAGGGTGAACTGGGCTCTGATCCACTCGTCCCCGCCCTCCCAGCCCGTCCCGTCCAGGAAAACGTCATCGCGGTTCTCCGTCACGTGTTTGACCAGATAGTCGGCGAAGCGCAGGTCCGCCGTCGTCAGGCTCAGGATCTTCCGGAGCTCGGGATCCTGGATGTGGACTCCAGCTTCTTCCACCTACAACGATAAACATACATATTTAAAAACTAAACTTTAAAGCCCGCAATATTGAACCTTTTTCCATTAAAATAAAAATAAAATTTTACGGGCAGGGCTTACCTCGACGATGGCATCACTGAGGTGCCTCTGCTGGCGGAAGAGGATGTTGGTTGCCCCGGCAACGAAGCCGCGCACCGTCACGTCTGACAGGAGGTGATGCTGCTGCAGAGCCATGTAGGGCAGACACAGGTAACCCTGGCAACAGAAGGCAAAGGTCACTGTGTATACGAGTGTCTCTCACACACACACACACACACACACACACACACACACACACACACACACACACACACACACACACACACACACACACACACACACACACACACACACACACACACACA
>CALSBV010012432.1:2977693-3084284 GCA_943590825.1 Bovichtus diacanthus
ACACACACACACACACACACACACACACACACACACACACACACACAAAAAATGCTAATAACCCAAAATAAGATCTATAGACATTCACGATTATTCACATTATAGCAGTTTGAAGTTTGAGTCGTTTCTGGGACTTTGGGTGAAAGGAACCCCGGCGATGCAGCGACATCACACACACATTATGTCATTTATAGTGTCAAACAAATTAAACTAAACTAAAACGGATCTCATCATCGGTTCATGTAGCTCAGCATGATGGATCTGTCCGGACTCTCTCATTTGAAATCATCAATTTGCATCCAAGCACTTTCCCTTCGTGTGAAACATGCCTTACATCTGAATTACAGCGTGTGATTTACAGCCCGAGTGTGAGAGTCACCTTAGTGAAGATGGGGAGCGGCAGGCCGTACTGATCCTCCTCCAGACCAGACACCAGACCCTGGACGACGCCTCCCTGGCCGCTGGCAGACTGGGGCTGCACAGTGATGGGCGTCCCCGGCTTGGAGTCGAAGGCGTCTAGGAGCTCCGTCTCTTTGCCCTCAGCTGCCTCTTTCTTCTCTGGACTTTCTTCCAACACGCTGGGGTCCAGAGTCTCCCAGTCGCTCTCCGAGGACTCTGGAGAGGGGCGTGACGGAGGTTTGAGGAGGTGGTTGTCCCCCTCTGTGCTGTTCCCGGAGGACAGAGACTCCGCGGCAGGCTGGCCGGTCTCCTCCACCTCCAGCTCCATGGGGGTGTTGGCGATGTCAATGACGGACACGGAGACAAACTCCTCGGCTCCTGAGACGCTCTCCACCAGACTCAGGTCGTCCGACACGCTGCTCTTAGGCTTGTAATGGGACGAGTCCACCAGGCCGTGCTCGATCATACCTGCACAGATCAGATCTCATTTAAATGTCAGTGCCATTTTAAATCATTTCAACATCCTTTATCACTAATAATCCATTTATCTGTCTAATAGTTTTCTGTTTTTCTGTCGTGTTTCAGGTTTCTACAATTCCAATTGAAAATAAGTGACACATTATGACGGATGCCGTGAGACCCAAGTGAGAATAATTGATATACTTAAAAACCTGCCTGGATCTGGATTTAACCAGATTTATTATCAACATTATCAATTTTATTTTAACATATTTTTTGGTTTTGTGTCAATGCATAGACTGTGTTTCATTCTTCAGGTTTTTCCACACGTACAGATGCATGAATAAAACACCCGAGCACCCATCCTCACAAAAGGCCTGATTTAATGTGCAAGAGAGAAGATCTTTTGGAGTTGCTGACCTGGAAACAGTGATAAAACTGTCATCAGAGCTCCTACTAGTCTGTTGACAGGAGACACATAAAACAGGACCTGCAAACATAAAACAACAACAAACATAAACAACCACAGCGACAACATCCAAACAGACACACAGTGTCAGTTTACATCAAAAGTTTCTGAATCGCTAGAAAGGAGAGAAAGATTTGTTTCCAACTGTACCTTCTTCTCCAGCAATATGAGCTTGAAGAGGATCAGAACCTGCAGGTAAAATGAAAAGAATCGTTTGTATTTCAAAGAGAACACCTCTGACACCAGCAGCATGCACACTGTGCAGCTTCACGTTATGGTTCAAAACTGGAATTGTTCTACCTTGTGTTGAAAGTGCAGTATTAAATCTCTCGGTGATAATCCTGCAGCACAGAAAGCAAACAGAGCATCGACCAATGAGGAATTTGAACTCCAAAATGAACAACAATCACATGACGTCGCAAGACACAATAAGCAAGTCCCAGTAATCACAATATGGTCTGCATCTCTGGAGCAAACAAACACAGAAATGCAAGTTCAAATGCATGAAAGTGAAAATAAAAATCAGGGCCTTAGTCCAGGGGTCTCCAACCACCGGGCCACGGACCCGACTATTTGGTAACGGGCCACACAGAAAGAATAAAAATGTTTTATGTATTATATTACAATGTAATAATAATATAACTAATGTGCATAATATAAAATGGAATAATCACATTTACATTATATGTAATGTCCGTAGAAAAATTGTCTTGTATGAAACACAGACGCACGCACGCACGCACGCACAAATTGAGAGTTTGACCCACCTAGATAAACCTGTGATCCCTCGAGAGTCGAGCCCCTCAGAGAGCCGTTCATGTGGTCGTACAGTTCCTGCAGGGTGGGGTGGGGTGGGGTCGGGTGGGGTCGGGGGAGGAAGCAGGAAGGTAAGTCGAGGTGATAACAGCAAGATAAAACCGATGGTTTCCGTCGGACGACATTCTCACCTTTAAAATAGAGATCTGTGAAAAATCTTTCTCCTCGAAGTAAGCGTGCGTGATGAGCTGCAGTTTAGCTTGAAGCAGACCGTAGAGAGGCTGAAACTCAAGACAAACACTGTCAGCAGCAGATCGCGTGTGTGTGTGTGTGTGTGTGTGCATGTGTGTTTATGTCTTGACTTATTTACACTATGAATCATAAAAATCTTCGCACGCCAATTTCTCCTCCCAGGGACAAGCAGCACTCAGTCATGACTCCCCGCTTTGCTAAAATCTTTATCCTCTTTTTAACCGGAAGTGGCTCGACATATATTGTTTGTTTTTATCTCTCTTAGGGAAAGAGTGGAGTGGATGACAGCGGCCCTGAAGCAGCTGTTTTATGCAGCATGTAAAGCTTAATAAATCTTATTCTGCTACGTTCTAAAGATGCCGGCTGACTCACCACTCGACTGAGCACGCAGACGCTCTTCTGAACCGTCTCCCTGGTGACGTCAGCCTGTCGGACCTTCAGGGCCTGCAGAGGGATTAAAAACATATTTGTATTAATACCATAAAGCAAACACTGCGAGGCCACCGAGTGACTAATGACGTGGACCTTGCAAAAACTGATGTCACGAGAGACGAAAATAGAAAACACGAGGAGTCATTTTATTTCCCTCTCATCAAATCAAGAACGCAGAAGTACGAAATAAGTTTTTTTTTTTTTTTACCTTTGCTTCTATTTGGCGATAACAGGAAACTCCGTAGACACACTTCATGTCTTCACTCAGGGGCGGCAGGTGAAAATACACAGTGTCTGCAAAAGCAACATTAGACACATTAATATAAAGTATCATGCATTCTTTTCGTACGGAGTATGCGTCAGGAGGATCTTGCAGCCAAAAGAGAAAGAAAAAGATGAATCATGTCATCATTAGCAGCTTAACCTTTGGATAATTGTAATTTGTTAGTAATAATGTTGAATTAATGTTGACAAAACAAACATTGTCAAGGTGTCACTTTGGACTCTGGGTAATGCTAATTACTTTTAAAACTATAACAATCACTCAATTAAATGGAGAAAATAATCAGCAGATAATTCCATAATGAAAATAATTATTAGTTAATAGTTCAATTTTGATAATCTTTTAATTGTTTAGGTAATTTCCAAGCAAAATTCCAACATGTTATGCTTCCGGCCTCGGTTTAAAATCATTGTAAATGTAAACTGAAAATAATCGGGAGTTGCAGTCCTCGTCCACCTAATTTAGTTTGAGCGTCCTGCTTTTATGAGCAGGATCTGCTTTACAACCGGATCCATTTTTGGCGCATTCAAAGACACTCTGGACATCTGAGACGTGAACCTTTTGGCTGCAATAAATGACCAAATCTCACGTCATCCTTTTAGCCACATCAAAGTTTGTTTATTGTTTGTCGCCAGGGTTTTATTTCCAAGA
Source organism: Bovichtus diacanthus (assembly GCA_943590825.1). Classification (NCBI taxonomy): domain Eukaryota; kingdom Metazoa; phylum Chordata; class Actinopteri; order Perciformes; family Bovichtidae; genus Bovichtus; species Bovichtus diacanthus. The sequence continues at coordinate 2,981,395 of CALSBV010012432.1, forward strand.
AAATATAGATCATTAACAAAATGCTGTACTAAAATCAAATAAAAACTCATGTTTGAAATACAGGAAATGGATCTGAAATCTTACGTGCTGAAGCAAAGTGTGGCGGTTTAAACCCATGAATCCAATTATGTTTTACAGCCCAATAACAAAACTACACCATCACATCGCAGATTGCCTAAAGCCCCTTTAACAGTAAAAACAACTCTGGGAAAAACAAGGAAGCAGCAAGGAAAATGCCACAACTTCAGCCCTCACGCCATCGGAGGAGAGGATGAAGAGTGCTTCATGAAGTGGTTTATAAAGCTCTCCTCTGGAAGCCACAAAAGGTTAAACTGTGGACGTCAGAGATTAAGCAGAGCCTGGGGGAGAGGCAGGGGTCCAGGCTGGGCAGCCACAGGGCATCTGGACAGAGGCCACGGCTGCAGGATGCTAAAAGATGCAGCCTCTCCGCTTTACAGTTCACATTTACAGAACTTGATTTTGCTTTCCGAAAAGCTGCTTCTAAGCGGCGCCATGAACAGATGAAGAAGGATCTGCTGAAGGGAAATGAAAGATTGGGAAGCAGCTTTAGTCCAGGTAAAAAGAGCAGAAAGGAAACAAGATGGAGACCAAAACGACTCTCAAACTGCTCAAAAACAGACACGCACATTAGTTCATTTTACTTAAAGATGCAGGACGTGTCAAAGGAATTAAAAACGATGAATATAGAACAGCTACAACAAGCAACACTGACAATAATTGAGTTGTTATTGATGTCCAAAGACACGTTCTTATTTAATACAAAGTGTGTGTATTCATGGGACGATCGTGTTCATCTTTAGTTTTCCTCTCTGTGTATTCCTCTGTAACCAACACCCAGTTATATCAGCGCAGTGCAGAGGGAGTCGCTCACATCACCGCTGCTTTAATCAGCCCAGTCTGCTGGAGCAGCAGAAACAAAGGGCACAAAAAAAAAAAAAGCAGAAATGCACGGCAGGGATCGATTTCAAATCTTCAAAGATTCTTCTGCACATAAAAATGTACAAATGAGCACGAAAGCTGCCAACAAGAGGGATCCTGAGGTGCTGATTTTGAGCTGAAGGTGATTAAAAAGCAAAAGATTTTCTCTCGTGTTTTCTCCTTCATTCGGGCTGATGGATACATCTTCTGCTCGGGAAACGTTTTGCTTACTCATGCAACATTTCACCCGTCTTAGCCGAACAAACAGTGTAACACTGTTAATAACAGTGTTTGGTGGGTGTAGTTTTAGCTGAACTTTGACTCAGTTCTTCCTCTTTGCCTTCACAGGAAAGTATGAACGGTAGCGGTGGACCACAGCACCGTCACATGACAGCCACCACCACACACGGGACACACAGACAGAGTCCTGCTCTCTCTCTGCAGCATGGGTACTTTTTCTCTTTAATAAAACCCCTTCTTTAATAAAAATCAAACAAAGTAAAACTCAATGTCAGCTGTCAGGTGAGGATCGAAACACCAAACACTTTGACTCAGTTTTCACCTTTAAAATATTCAATAATGGGCTCAAAAGTGGCATTTTTCCAACAAATAGATGCAAAAAAACTATTGAGAAACAAACTATATAAGGGTTTGAATTCCACTGGGACAGGTGACAGATCTCCCTCACTTATTATCCAAATACAATCCAGGAAGTCCAGCATGAGGAACCAACTCGTGCATATAAAGGATCATCAGAGGCCAAAACACGAAACAACAGTGTGTAAAAGTCAGCAGATTTTTTTTTTACAACCGTTTCAACTTTTCATCAGGACGATCATGAGGTAAACAGCAGACGCACGGAGTTCACGTTACACATCTACCAGGGATGTGCTGTTGCATGCATGCGATTGGTCGACTGGAGATGCTAATCAAGGCACAAAAAAAAAAAGCCATAACATCGCCTCTAAACTGCTTTAGGAAAAACAACGTACAGCTGATATTCTCTATTATTTAAAAAAAAAAAAAAAACATATATAACTTGAACATCAATCCAAGATAAGACAGTGAACTGCAGAGCTCTTTGTAACAAAAATGCAAATAAAGCGTATTAATTATTTGCCAGAAAAAAAAAAGAAATGCCCATCACAAGTTCCAAAAGACCGAGTGGACACAGCTTGTTTTTGTCCGACCAAGTCCAAAACCGCAATAATATTCAGTTTAGAAGAGCAAGAGAACCAGACAATATTCACATATCACAGAGCAATATTAATGATCACATTATCAGAACAGTTGCCGATTAATATTCCGTCGATCCACTGATGGATTCATCCTTTCGGGTCTAGAATGCAAAGGCAACGTTATCGTTCACGAAGCGTTGGGTATTTAAATGGCTTAGTGCATTAATAATAGGAGGTATTAAGGTATTAACATTTTGTTTTGCTTTTAAATCCTAATTTAGTCATTAGCTAGATTGATTGAAATGTATATCATTGCAGGACACAGAATGAATTAATCCCCCTCACACACACACACACTTCTGAAACCAAACAGAGACCCTTAAACGTACCGTCCTGGTAGTTGTGTGCCCCGTCAGGAAGAGCGAGGAAGGGGAGGTACTTCCACTCCTCAGGGAGCAGGTTACTGTCGTGACCCTCGTCTGGCATCAGCGGCGGGTAGGAGAATTCAACCTGAGGATCAGCGACAGAAAGTCAGCATCTTAACTTGAGATATGTTGAAAAAAAAAAAAATAATAAATCACTTTTACTCCTATAGGTCCGCCTTATCTCTACTTATTATTCTTTTTCAAAGCACTTCAAAAGAAATCAAGGTTTTATACAGGTCAGAATTCCAGTAAGCAACTTAGTCTGAGAGTAAAGTTTTAAGTTCACGGTGGCACTAAAGGAAAAGTCAGAGGATTTATCTTCGGGCCACCGTGAATATCTGGAGTGTGTTTCAAGGAAAGTCAGATGATGATGAGATGACCAGTGGATCGCTCACGCTGCAGTGCAGAAACTCCACTTGCATCAAAAGCAAAGAAGATCAATAATTCTATTTTATTCGCCTTGTTATGTTTCCACTGAGCTCAAGAATAAAACTGCCCGACAGAAAACATTCACACGCCCAGCCTCCTGCCAGTGGTGACAGTTAAGAGCTTCCTACAAGATTAACCTAAACCTGCTGGTCCTGAAAGACACGCACGCACGCACGCGCGCACACACACACACACACACACACACACAGGAACCCTGTTTTAGATGCATGGTTCTCACAAGACAGTGATGCCGCAAACATGTGATGATCTTATAGATATATAATGTGTCGCTGCAGCGGTAATATTTATCCAGAAACATCATATATGACAGTAAAACACCGACAGGGAACATTTTACTGCACCGTGAATACTTTTACTTTTCATACTTTATGTACGTTTTGCTGATACGTGCTTTTACTTAGGTCTGGTTTTCAAATGCAGGACTTTTTCTTGTAGCGGAGTGTTTTTTACAGTGGGGTATCAGTACTTTTACTGAAGTAAATGATCTGAATAATATCGTCCATGTCTCCTTCCTGCCAGAGAAACAGATGGGCGGCAGGTGAATAAAAGAAGTTGGCGAGTACAGGGAGAATGAAAGCGAAGGAGACAGACGGATTAAAGAGCCGAAACCCAATATGATACCCGGCGGGAGATCGCTGACCCCTCTCAGATAACCTCCTCCACCATCACAGGTAACAGGCTGAAACAAAGAGGATGCGGGGCACTCTCTGCTCTCATTTTCACATCACAAAAATGTCTGTTTTATCTTTCGCCTCATACAGCAGCTGCTTACAAGCCCACTGAGTTGAGTTTAACAGGCCACAGATGGGAGCGCAGCCACAACAAGGAAGAGGGAGAGGCCCAGTGTTTGCTTTCACGGCTGCCAGCTCGGCCTGTAAATGTAATGAATTCTGAAGAAGAGGAGTCAATAATTAGAAGATGGATTAGAGGCACTTATGCTGAATGTCTCACGTATGCTTAAGGAGGCGAAAGGCCAACATAAAAGTGACTGTATAGTCTGAATTCAGCGCTCATAAAAGCAGCTCAGTCCTTTGCTTTGCAAATAGATATTTGTGGAACATCAGGGTGATAGGACAGCAGGTTTTGTCTCAGATTTTGTTTGTCATAACAAGCTTTGGTACTGTCTAAAATATGTCTCTCGCACTGCGTCACTTTGTGATTTCAATGACATTTGCCTTTCTTTTTTTATTTAAAGCAAAGTTCTTGTGATGCTGCTTGTGTTATGACTACGTTAAAACATTTCAGAAATGTGGCTTTTTTTGTTGTTTGTATCTGCAAACGTATAGAAAAAAAATATGTTTAAGCCAATAACCTTTGAATGTTAAGAGTTTAACAGTATTTTTCTTTCGTCCTATACATCTAGTGGGTGTATATCTGTTGATCTGGGTGGCGAGTTGCTGCATACAATTGCCCTCACAGGGATAAATAAAGTTGAATTTAATTTATTTAATAGATTTGAAAAAGTAAATAGTTTTTCTGCCAAGAAACCCAAAACACACAGTACTCATTCAGATTAAACACTGTATGAAAGCCAACAGTCATACTCATAATCCTCACATTGTTGATATGCAGGTACTAAATCAACCAGCTCTATTGGAAGACTGATTAATAACAGAGATGGAAGATAAATACTTTTAGACAAGCTGCAGCCTGCAAAAAAAACACAGAGCTCGCTGTTGAGTACACTCAACTGGAAAGATATCCAAGTTGGCAGCAGAGCACATGTTACATAACCCTGAGAGCCCAAAGCAAACAGCTGATGTTAACTACAACCTCTACCAATGCATGTGAATATTCCTCATCACCCCTGCAGGGTTTGTGTATGCACTGTCAAGGGCCAGCAAGAAGTGTCAGTGAGCTGGATTACACGTCAATCCATACAAAATATAGTGGAAATCTGCCTTTATTATGAGTTCATTGGGAAGTGCTCGTTAGCATTTAGCCACGTTAGCATGGAGAGAAGGGTTTTACGTACCTGACAGCCCTTTTTGTGGTGAAATCCAACCACCACGATATGCAGCACCGGTCCCTTTAGATCGTCTCTGCCGTGAGACTCCATTCCCCCGGGATGCTTCGTCTGTCCTGTGTTGTTTTTAACTCCGGGGTCGGATGTAAACACAGCCAACAAAGCGTTTCCCACCTGAATCCGCAGAAGACAGGCAGGCGGACACAACACAAACACCGCGGAGATGATTCTTTCTTCCGGCTCGTCCCAGTGTGTCAGAGAGCGAACGGAGCGGGAGGGTTCACTGCAGCGCACTTCCGCCTTCGTCAAGGCTTTGCGAGGCATATTTTTAACGATCTACACAAGCATATGATGTAATTAATCATTTTATCTTAAAATATAAGGATTGTTGTCATTTTTTAATGTGTATGTTAAATACATACATCGAATAAATCAAACAATAGTCAGCGTGGTATACGATGTACATATACCGTATTTAATTGAACTGGTATTACCTTCGACCACTCGACCTGGCACACAGTGGTGGGGAATTATCTTGTTACAGTCTAATAATGAAATCATGTATTGACAAGTACAGACAGCGCCATCGTGTGGAAATATATCGATATATATGTATCATCTTTGGGACCATTACATTTCTGTTGTATCTGTTCAGTTGTGTGTTTTGATATGTTTGGGTTTTTTTGTTCTTTTTTTAAATATACACGTCAACCTTGTTTTTGGCTGCTGCAGATGGTAGTTCGATGATTGATTCTGGATCAATTGCTTTAGCCTGGTTACTTGCGGTCTTCTGTCGATTGGTTCTGACTGCTGCTCATTATTGAATGAACATGGCGGCTACACCAGCAACAAATCAGTCTCAGTTGCTCCCACTTGGTTTGTATATTCTAAATAATGTTGTCTTTTCTGTTTTTAGATATCCACCTGTTAATTATGAATCGTGATTAAAAGTCAGAGTGCGGTGGTTCGACTTTTGAGGCGGGAGTTCGCATATTAGCTATGTTTGTTAGCTAGTTAACGTTAGCATCATGCTTTCAGGTACGGTACATACGCATGATATTCCTTATTACTAACGTTAGCTGTCTTTGCTAGCAGTGCAGAGTGACGGTCTCACTTCGTTGTATAAGTTGCGTACAATTTAATTCCCATAAAGTAACATTTTCTTCTTACCGTAAAGTCATTGGAGGGAAATGCATTAACCCAAAACTCAGACACAGAATCGTTTTAAATATACAAATGTAACTCATTTAAGTACATTTACTCAAATACAGTACTTGCAGTACACATCTTAGGTAAGTTACTTGTACTTTATTGAGGCTTTTCTGTATGCCACTACTTCTACTCTACTACATTTATCTTTAGCTTTAGTTACTTAACGAATTCAAATGTTTGCATACAAAACATGAAAAACTCTTAAAATATGTTTTGTTATATATTAAACTGTTAACATAAGTTCTGCTTAAATGATTAGTCGATTAATCATCTAATCGATCGACAGAAAATTAATTGGCAACTATTTGGATAATCGTTTAACTTAAATGTTCATTTCATGTTTCCAGCTTCACAAATGTGAAACTTTGCTGCTTTTCCTATTAATGATTTTAATTATTTTGAGTTTGTACTCATTTTTACAAACCAAACATTCATTAGTTAATTGTTAACTGTGATCATTTTCAAAGTTAATCAGTTTATCATTTTGTCTATGATGTAATATAATGGCCATTTATAACAATCATTTGAGCCCAATCTTCAAATGTCTTGGTTTGTCTTACCAACAGACCAAACTCAACAAAGAGGCATAAAATCCTCGCATATTATGAAGCATTGTTGCTTGAAAAATCGACCAATTAAGAAAAAAAGATGCTGATTTTATTTTTCTGTGTATCTACTAATCATTTCATCCTAATACAAATAGGCTAGGATCTCTAATTTCATTTTTTAAATTTTCTTTTAATATCTTTTAGAGCTTGTGGACAAATGTATCGGCTCCCGAATTCACATAGTCATGAAAACCGACAAAGAAATCGTCGGCACCCTGCTTGGTTTTGACGACTTTGTCAGTATCCTTTCCAGGTTACAATGTAATTTTCTTTAAGGAAGAAAAAAAAAAAAATTATTGTGTTTAACATACTGCATTGTTTTTGCTGTTTGCCCTGATTTTGTCCCAGTTTTTGTCCTAAACTCAGTGTTTCAGACATGGTCCTGGAAGATGTGACAGAATTGTAAGTACACCTCTTGTTTTTGCATTAAGTGCAGTCATTTTTAGGGGACCGTTGTGTTGAATTAACCCATAAATATATATCCGTGTTTCAGTGAAATCACACCAGAGGGAAGGAGGATAACCAAACTGGACCAGATCCTCCTCAATGGCAATAACATCACCATGGTATAAAAATATCCTACACATTTCGTACCGTTACACCCATTTTATATAGTCACAACACCTCACACCCGGTTACTATTTTAGACCTTTAATGTCCATATAGATATATATTTTTTTTTTTTGTTTTGCAGCTCATACCTGGAGGAGAAGGTCCTGAAGTATGAGATGAGAATCATCACTGAAGGCTGAGGATTGATGCCTTTTACTTTATGTTCCTTAGTTGATTTATATCATTGTTGCATTTGGATTATTCCCTCTCGATCTTGAGTTAGGAAAATATTTTTGTAAGATTCTTAATTGAGTATTTGTTATAAAAAAGTTAAATTAGAAGTGTATCGTGTATCGCACATGACAAAAAAAACAGTTTTTCTTTTTACAAATAAATGCAAATCGCAGTTTGGGGAAAAAAACAAGTTTTTCTTTATTCAATGTTTTAATTCGTAGTTGTACATCTTACATTTAGTGCAAGTGTCAGTACATTACCAAAGTGTCATCAGTGGTGATAAAACTTGTATCCAGTTATTTTTTAGATGAATAAACTAAATGGAGTAACACACATGCAGCATAACTGAACATAGTGGATTGATATTGAATACACCAAATGAATCGTAGAATGTGTCCCTCCCGAACATCACCTCCCCTGCAGTTTTAGTACATGGAAGGTTTCTCCTCTCCCTTTGGATTGGTCACCTTTTCCAGATTCTTGTTGATGATGTCGTAAAGCTCGGCCTAAACGGGTAGAAAAATGGTTTAATTTCTCGTCTTCTACGACAGTATGGCGGTGAATACTTCTGACTCCGATCAGTCCGACTTACGTAAAAGCCGCGAATGTCGAGAACAATCACTCTGATCTCGGAGTAGATGGCCTCGTCCTTCTCAGACACCAGCGTGCGGTAGTCCATCTAGAGGCAGAGGAAGCTTTGTTAAAGATATTTCCAATAGTTTAGTAATTAGTCTGTCTGGTTCTCATCTCTAAGCCCATTGGTTCCATCTTTGTATTGCCTCAAAAAAAATACAGTTTAATTTCTTTAAATAAGTAATTTAATCAGCTGAACTGAAACAAATAGTTTTTATCAAACAAACGAGGAAATAGTGCATTTTTGGGGGACTATTTTCTGCGTATGAATCCACATTTGGTGCTTTAATGCTTCTGGCAGCAGGAAGGTGTGTGTGGGTCAAAAATAAGCTACAGTGTGTGTGTTCATGGTAATGAAGGAACACTGAGGTGTTCGTAATAGTTTTTGGACAACAATGGAGCTCTGGCACAGAGGAATATGATGCATCAGGCTTTGATACACACACAGTACTTGCTGGAAGATACATTCACTGTTAGTTTATTATGTTTTTGACCAAGTAAAATGTAGAAATTCACCAGACTTTTCCTTTTTAAGAGAAGGACATGGTAAACACTCACCACATGAGTATCTTTGGAAGCTTTTCCAACAGCATCTCCCCTCTCTGAAAAGTACCTAAATAATTTGACAGAAATTATTATGGAAGTCACAGGAAATACACGTAAATCTGATATCACCAACATGACCATAAAATGATACGTTTCCTGTCTGTCACACAAAGGCAAACCTAAGACAAAAAAGGTAACATTTTTCATGCTAAATTTTCACAAAAACACATTTTACTTAAAAGTATTTCTCAATTCTCAGTGACTTAAAGAATAAGTAAAAAGTAAAAATGCTGCCTGTTACATAAACAAAATTGATAGGCTTAGGCTAGGTGTCATTTTATTTCTAAGAAACTTGCCCACTTCAAAACATAAAATTGTACATAATATGTAAAACTGGTATTTTGTGTGATTTTTCTCAACAAATCACACGATAACGCTTGACACTACTTTGACTAAGTGTGTAGGATTACTGTCCATCAGTAGCAATATCGAGGTTTATTTGTAACCAACCCTAATTTATATCTAACCTACTTGTTGATGTTGGTCTGAAAACCGTCAACTTTGGTCTTCACTGCAGCGATTCTCTCCAGGATTTTCTCCTGTGGAGAAAAAATGACTTCATTAAAACTTGACCACATTGTGTCACTATCAGACTGTATGAAGTCACTAAACACGGACACGAGGCACATTGGAAATGTACCTGGACGGCGACCCCAAAGTCATTTCCATCTTCTATTTTTGGGATGAGGTGCTGAATCCAGCAGGTGACCTACAGTAACACAGCAGAAGGAAGTTTAACTCAAATACCAACACAATTAACATTTTAACCATTTTTCATTCAGCGTTTTAGTGGAGAAACTTCCCAGTGAGAGAGATGCACTTACAGTGATGATGGTCTCTCTCAGAGCAACAATCTCTGGTTTCACCCTGTCCAGAAGTGTCATGATCTTCTCGTTCCCCTTGATGAAGCCACATTTTGGAGCTGTATGACAAGGAGGAGAAATTAGGCTCTTTTTTTCCTGCCATGTACATTGTGGGCAGACACCAAGAAAAATAAAAAAAAATAAAAAAAGAAGAAAGCCCTTCACCTTTCTTCTTTTTCTTCTCATCGTCTTCATTCTTATCCGTCTCCATTTCCTGCGAGATCGATTTCACATGGTCAAAAATTGACAAATTGTGACAGGATCTTTTCTGGCACGTATGTGAGAGTTTAACTTTACACAGAGAGGTATTTTTGTTATTTAACCTACTTTCATAGGTATAAATTGGGAGTAAAAAATAAACACTTCTCTCAAAACGGTTTCAACAACATTCAACATTCAAAATAACTTAATTAATCCCGCTAAAGGGGAAAGTAGTTACGAGAAGATTGTACACAGTACAAACAAATACACCAAGGAGCGCGGAGTATAATTTATAAATAATGATAATAAAAATAAACCTTGAGAACAAAGGGACATGTGAACATTATAACCTTCATGAAGGGAATATTTATCACAGGACTGTTGTATTATTCTGCAGTAGTTGTAGCTAGGTGTATCTAAAACACTGGCAACTGTGTGTTTCAGAATGTGACGCTTTTAACACTGAGGCCTCAACACAATGCAGCTACAGGGCAGGTGTTTTGGATTTGACTCCCTTCACCTCCATTTTCTTTTCTTTTTTTTTAATTAACAGTTAAATGCAACAGGCTGGTTCATGATTGGAAGGTGTCACATGGGTACTCTGGTGGTGGAAACAGAACTAGAAAAAGGAACAAGTGAGGAAACTAAAACAAGACATCTGCAGCCAAATTAACTCACGGAAAGCATTTAACCCCTTTTTTGTGGATTTGTCTTTGTTTTTAAAACATAGTTTAACGTGTGGATCCAATCCTGTTAAGAGGAAAGAGGTGGTGTGACCTCACCTCTTCCTCTGGAGAAGGAGGGTCTGGTATGGGGATGTCCAGGGGAGCCTTGAGTGAGGACATGTCCGTGATACTGAGGGCATCATCCTGAAAACACGCAGAAAGGATGAATGAAAAGCAGAAATTACAGGTGAGGGCCATTGAGTTTATGTGTTAAAATACTGAATTTGCTGACCCGCTGCAGAGCATCCAGCTGGGCAATCTTCAGGGGGATGTAGTTGGAGAACAAATTCTCTGCCTGAAAACACAAAAGCGTGCCTGTTTGTAATACATGTGTCACTCAACATAATCCAAACAAATGTTGAACTCTACACACCTCATGATACAGGGACTGGCGGAAGATTTCCACCTATGGGGAAATGGAAAGCAGGGTGAAGTGATTGGAAAGCAATGCATTCGTGTGAAAACATATCGTTTAAGCTGCTGACTCACGCTACAAAAGCCTGTTGGATTTACTTTCGTTTTCCTGTCAGGAGGGGACTTTCCGCTGCTTCACCGAGTACAACTTAAGTCTGTTTTCTTCAACATGTTTTAAACCATCTGCATACAATTACCAGTTATTTAAACGGATTTCTTTGTTTAGCAAATAGCTGCTACCACACGTATCCTACTGTACTTGCGCATTGGCAGCAGATCAACTTACCTTCTCGGCATTCGCTCTGCTGATTTTCACGCATGATGTTTTCGGCATGACTGTGCAGACTTTTCAAGTAAAGGACAAATAAATAAGTCCGTTCAAGTGTTCAGATGAAGCCAAACGAGTACAGGATCAGGAGAGGACAATATGGCTCGCGAGTGAGTTTTTTTTTTTTTTTTTTAAATGTATTTCCTCATCAAGTTTGCTTTCGATTTCATGGTGCAGTTTGCGCCTCCCACTGTATCCCTCCTCCCCTGAAAGTAGGACGTGTCATTGATATGCAGGGTTTACAGCCTTAAAAGTTTAGTTTGCGTGCTTAAATTTGTCTGCACCCGAGAAGACGTGACTTCATTGCTGTGTCACATAATGATGATTTTATAAAAGGCTAATATATGAAATTCATAAAGGCTTCTTTCCAGCACGTCGGTAAAAGGATGAACACGTGTCTTACTGTGCATTTATCTATGGCGTTAAATTGATCTAAAGAGACCTAGAATGTGCTTTAATAATAATATTATATGAGCTAAACAAATACTGTTATTGACACTTACCTTTTTATTATTGGGGACAGTGTGATGTTGTGGTTTCTTTCGTCGTGATGTTGTGATGATGATGAAGGAATCTCTGCTGACACCGGCTCCGTTGTATATAAAAAGTTTATTACAAGTAGCACAGCATCAAACACCAAAAACAGGCGATGTGAGGGTCCCAAGCCAAAATGAATCCTCCCCTTTACATCCCTCGGTCCCTGTTATTTGTAGGACACAGAGACCACCTCACCCCCTAAAGAGGTCCTCAAAGGTCAATGTATGGGTGACCAAATATGGGCAAACCCACATGTTATTAAGTAAACACACATCTCCCATCCCCTAGTGTGTAGTGGAGAGGCTCCTTCCAACCTTCCTCAGGATCCCTTATATAGGAATGTACTCCCCCATGATAAACAATATAAACATTGTGTATTGCCAGGTTATACACCACAATGTCTCAATGTCTCAACTAGCAAAAGTCATAATAGTCCACAAAAATACTACCTATTATTAATGCTATACTATTATCAAATTTAAGTAAGTATTTTCGGAATTAGTTGATGTTTTTGTAGGGGGAAAGTTAAGGTTTTCCATTAGTTTATTTCCACTAAAGTAGTTGTTCCTAACATATGGGTCAGGGCCCATTCAAGGTGTTACAAGGTAAATTTGAGGATTTGAAGTGAAAAAAATATTTCTATATGAACCTGCATTTAAAAAAAAAAAAGGTTATCTAATGTTTGCTTTTTTCTAACTACACAATATCTTTCCTTCTCACTCCTCTCTTTAAAATGAAACTGATTTTGATGCTTAGAATAGAGAGATTACTCTTTGGATGGAATTGCTCACCACTCAGATATATGTGTCCATGTGTTGCAGGTAGACTCTGCTTAATGTTCAGTGGTGAAATGTAACTAAATGCTTTTACTCAAGTACACATTTGAGTTAATTGTATTTGAATGCAAATGTATACTCCCACTCTACTTCACAGCGTAGAATATTGTACTGTTTGCTCCACTACATGTGTCTGACAGCTCCTTTACCTAAGTAAGTTATTGAAGCACTTCTTCCACCACATTTTAAAGAGTCACAAACAAACAAAAAGATTGGAAACTTCTGCTGAATTGTGGAAATATAGCTTTTATTTTGAAAAACAAAGTCTGGACAGGAAGTAGAGCCGGAACAAAAAAACGTCAAACTCGAGTTCCGCATTAGCTTCAGAAACAGCACACAGCCAGAGTAGGTGGGATATTAGGCACTGATATGGATTTATAAACTCCTTATTTTTTTTATTAATGGACACATAAATACTTTCGACGTTTACGCCGAATCACGGAATAACCGTCCAAGCTCGTGACGACGCTTGTTTAAGTGAGCAGGTATGTCGCTTACTACGCTGCTTCTTTTGCAACTTAAAAGTTTCGGTTTCAACAAACGTGAATTGTTGTTATCTTGGTTTGCTTGCTAGCATAAGCTTAAAAACCGACGGCTGACATCTTTTGTATTTGATTAATGAACGTTTTATCGTGAAGAAACATTACTAAAAGCCTTGTCTGTCCTGTTTAGAGTGAAACTATTACAAGCCCGGACTCTCCAACAGTTGTCATGTTATTAACAGTGAAATTGTTCAGGCCACTTTATCCCAAATAAACTTTGCTTTGCTGACAATTTATTACTGAACTATATGGTGGACATTAATTAATTACATGTAACCTTTTCCCTGTTCTCATTTTACAACTCATACGTGCCAACATATTAAATCTAAAATGAGTTTCCTGACTATGGCCTATTTGAGACACGAAGGCAGTTCAAAGTGCTTTATATTAAGCATACACATGCACAACTAATACAAATAAAAACAGTTTATAAAATCAAGAATCATTTTAAAATAAACTCCAAAAAAACAATATAAATACAGTAGATTTATAAAAGGCAGAAGTATAAGAATGTAAACATTTCCTTCAACCTTATACCTGGATTTATATTGACTGATTAATACTGTATTTCTTCCAAATCAAATACTTGCACTAAGCCTATATAGTCAAAAATATTGCATTGTGTATATATAGTTGATTAATGTCATCTCTCTGATTTTATTTGCTTTTGCCCCCAACCAAGAAGAAGATTTTTTTTGGTATTTGTTTTCAGAAGTCTGCTTATTGGGAATTTAGTTTAAAATGCAGTAATGCAGAAATTATTAATCGATTTTAAGTATTTATTTTTCATTCGCAAATTTAAGGTTTGCTTTAAAATGCAACCAACTCTGTTGAGTTTAGATAAAGAAACAGATGCAATATTTTCAATGTGTCTGAATAAATTGAAACTAAAACCACGACTTTGAGATTACTGCAGTATGTTGTCGTCTTTTTCGGATAATGGAGCTTCCCACCAGCATATTAACAATTCACAGAAATTGTGATGTCTTAAAATTGCTTGTTTGAATGTGAATACACATATATTCAATTTACAATAATATACAACAGAGAAACACAGCACATTCTCCCACATGAGTGACAATTGTGCAATAATTTCATTAATTAATTGATCAACTTCCCCTTTCTGACAGCAATGAGCGGCAGCCCTGCATCTGTCCACATGGACGAGGTCAGGAGTAGATCCCTGGCCCTCCTCTCCTCCTCAGGTGTTGCCCAGGATGTGAAGGCGGAGGTCCAGACCATGGCAGGCATCGCCCTGCCTCTGTCAGAGAAGTACCGTCACCTTGGAGTGGAGGCCGTGTTGAAGGAGAACACGCTCTGCCGCAATTTACAGGAGGTATAACAGTAACATAATATTTACTCAAGTACTGTACTTAAGAAAAAATATGAGGTACTTGTACTTTAGTATTTTAATCTGATGCCACTTTGTACTTGTACTCCACTACAATTGTCTGATAGCTTAAGTTACTTTCCGCTTTAAGTACTTTTAATACTTAAAATGTTTTTTTCTGTTTATACTTCCATGCTTTTACGAAAATAACATTTTCAATGCAGGACTTTTGCTTGTGTTTTTACAGTGTAGTATTTGTGATTTTTTTTTTAAGTAAAGGATGAATACTTCCTCAACCACTGCCAAAAAGTAGAAATGAATACGGAAAGGCAAATGTTACTGGGCAATATGAAATACACTAAGACATTTACTATTCTGAATCATTGGGCTGATGTGGGATTGAAATAATGCTTTTTTTTTTTCCAATATAATGTTTTTTTTGCTATTTTCTTTTGGTGAAGTGAAATAAAGTTCAGTCTTAAAATACATTTCAGATAACTGATCAGATAACTAATCATCTGGTATACATGGTCTTATATCTTTTTGGGCTTCTTCATCTTTTAAATTTGTACAGGCTGAAGAGTGAACAAGAATAAAAAACATTTTTTTTATAGTACATATGTTTTATATATATATATATATAAATAATTTTATTTATTATAATAAAAAAATACAATAAAAATAATAATAATTTTTTTTATATATATTAAAAATAATACTTATATTTTATTTTATTTTTCTATATATATATATATATATATATATATATTTTTTTTTTTCTCCAGGAATGGATTTGTTAATGTTTAAAAAAATGTGCACTGTAATAAAATAATAACTTTTACATCAATGAAATTTACCTAAATGTAAAAATATATACAACACAAAAAATTTAAATATGTATATGTTCTATAAAAAACATTTATTTTACATACACGCGTGTTTTGGAAATATAAATAAGTATAAAAAACACCAGCTGCTAACAAATTTGGATCAACTGCATTATATTTCCTCATAAAAAAACAGACACTGACTCAATTTTACGATACACTTTGTAGGTGTATCAACCCCAATGGCATTACTAACTGCTCACATTCAATCTGTCTGTTTCTCAGGTTCAGGAGTCTTTGGGTCGACTGGTCAAGGCCTTGAGTATCCTGGAGAAGTACGGCTGTAACCTGACCAGTCCCGTCAGGCCCAGATACTGGAGGAGCGTCAAGCACAACAACCCTGTCTTCAGAACCACTGTGGATGCTGTTAAGGTTAGCAAAAGTTATATAGTTCTGCCTCAAACAGTCATTTGGTACAGATCCTCCCTTTTCACATGGAGTTTTCAATGTAATCTGCTTTTTCTGTGAGTGAGAGAGTCTGAGAGAGCGAGTCTGAAGGTCATCCATGTTTTGTAAAATCAAGAGCAAATATTTCAACCCTCATTTTCTTCCACAGGGAGGACGGAGAATCTTGTTTCTCTACGGTTACACCAATCAGCAGATAGATGGCCTCAGTTTCCCCGATGAAGTCACTGAACCAGACACTGCAAAAGTTGCTGCAGTGACGCTGGAGGTCATGACCTTACGCACAGAGGTGGACATGTTCATTAAGGTTTGCATTTGTTTGTCAGCAGTCATCTGAATACCTTAAACGTCAGCGTTTTTTGTGTAAGAAATTCACTGTATTCCATGTCCTATATCTATGTTTGTGTAGGGCACACATCCTCACCTGGAAAACTTCAAAGATATCATCCCTTTCATCATCCAGCAGGTCTGTACAAACATTTCCAGATGATTGTAGTGAACAGAAATTACGTAAATATATAAGAAGTTTCGACAAATTGACCGGCTGCGTAATCTTGTGTACACATTCAGACACAGCACAATCCTAAATGTAATAAAGATAAAATTATTCAAAATATAATTTTCTGCAATTAAAGGCACTTAATCTAAGTGATATGCCTCTTTATTTTCACTATCATGAATGTAATTGATCTGCATTGGTAACCTGCTGTACAACACATACAATAATACAATTACACTTAACAACATATGGAAAATAAAAAGATTTATTTAAAAATGGACTCTGGAAAAAGGAACAGGAAGTGAATTTGTATTTTTTTTTAATGTGTACATTTATCATTACTGATACTTAATGCAGTACTGTGATTATTTGACATATTTATTTTGCTGTTGCATGTTAAAAATGTAAAATGTGTTTAATGTTTTGTTCCTTTTTTCAGGAAAATATGGTGAGTGATGCTGTGGTTATCCTGCCTGCAGAGGAGCACCAGGTTCCGGCTCTTCCACCTAAACCCACTCAGGGCCCCGGAGGACAACCTCTGAAAACATCAACAGGCGAGCGGCCATCACACCTCACAACCTGCTTAAGTCGGGGTTTTTTAGAAAGGCAAAAACAGATGAAACAAATGCCACAAATTTAGATTTAAGAATTGCACATTTCTGTTTTATTTATAATAGGATTAGATTGGAAATCATAAGTTTGTTGTGCATTGAAATTGTCTCTTGGGCAGGATCTGTACCTAGAATGTATTTGTTCTTCCTCTCCAGGCTCTCCTGCAGCGAGTAACTGTAACTTGTGTGGTGCCGCTTCGTCTGTGGTGTGCATATCTTGTGAAAATCAATCTTTCTGCGATGCATGTGATGACCTTGTTCACCGCCACCCTTCCAGAGCCAATCACAAGAGAGAGAAAATGCAGAAAACCAAACAGGGTATGCCAGATTACAAGAGGCTTTCAAACAGGAACACATCATTGTTTTTGTTGACATCAATCTTTTTTTTAACTTCTTTTTTTTTTTTAACTTTTTTTTTTTTTTTTTTTTTTTTTTGTGTGTGTGACTGTAGGAACCTGCACCATCTGTGGGACTTCTGCTGTCCACGCTCAGTGCTCCACCTGCGCCCAGAGGCTGTGTGAGAACTGTGACAAGCTTTTCCACTCTCACCCTGACCGCATAGGACATAACAGAAATATTATTACTCCAGCAAAAACATCCAGGTGAGGAGAACGGGAGCTTTAATTCACTGTCAGGTTCACTTCTTCATTTGGCACCGGTGTTGTCTAATGGTCAGAGCAGGAGTATGTTATTTAGCCCACAGGTTTGATTTGTTTGCCATCCATTTGTTCTGTCCTGCTCTGCCATAGTTGATACTGAACACTCATCGAACGTTGTGGATGAGAGTTTCTGCTAAATGACAAAAGTATAAATGAACAGTATCCAGGGTCCTCCAAAAAGATCTTAAAGCTCGAGTGCAAGACTTTTACACATAGATGTACGTCTGTTCACGCAATGCTTATCGCTAACACTTCCTCTGAAGGCCAAGTTTCTTTTTTTTATCTGGAGCATCTACTCCAGATAGCTGCTCCTCCGTCACTATGGTCTCTCCTACATGGTAGTTACTCTCACTGCCAGAGGGGGGAGACAAAAGTTCAGCACTCCTGGATGCAAAAAAACATAATATGCTCCAGAAAACTCTTTCATATCATTTTGTTTTCAACTTGTATTGTTGTTTCGTATATTTTATTTAATGCTAATTTGCCGCTTCCTCAGTTTTATCCTTTTTTTGCACTTAAGTTTATTTACGTTTTATGTTTGCCGAACCTTTTGTGCCCATGCAAATGAAAAGTAGGTTAAATGAATGAACGAAGAATGATGATGTTGCAGTGCTGTTAAATAAAGGAGAGGAACAGCTACACTATATAATAAATGTAATTTTATTGCTGTTCTATTGTCTTCCAGTCCATCTCTGTCGCCTTGGGAGTGTGCTCATTGCACGACAGTGAACGAGATGCGCGCCGTCCTCTGCATAACCTGCGAACGGCCTCGACTCGCTACGGCTGCATCCACTGTTCAAGAAAGCCTGTTGTCAGTTCCTACATCGCCCAACACAGGTAAGACTAAAACGTGTAAATAATAATACACTTTATTTATACTGCATCTTTCAAAACAAAATTGCAGTGTGTGCAAAGTACCCCACAAAAAACTGACTGGAAAAAACTAACAACTAAAACACATTAGACAACTTATTAGAAATGGAAAAATAAAACTTTGCACTAACTCTAGAAGAACTCATTGGTTGTTCAGCTTAATTTGGACTGGGACAGATTATATTTAGCGTGTTGTTTAGCACCATCCTTGCGATATGTGTGCTATAATTGAATTTTATCGCCGCATATTTCAACAAGGTTCTAAACAATGAGTTATAAATCTAAAAGAAATGACCGCTGAAGAATGAAGGTTTGACTGAGTTTTGTCATGTGCTCGATCCCTCAGAGTGGCAGTGTAAGAGCTGTACAGTTGTGAATCAAGGCAGCAGCATCCTCTGTGAGGTGTGTGAGCGCCCTCGTCTGGCCACTCGCCCACCTGTCCCGCCAGTGCAGTCCAGCCCAGGATCTCCGTCTGTGTCTGGAACAAAGGTTTGTCTCACTGCTGATCTTCATATTTGCTGACGTCAACATGCTTATCCTTTTGCATTGTGTTAAAGTGGCTTTAATTAGTATTTCTATATCAACAATCCATTAAATGTTGCTCTCATAGCGTCATTTAACGAGAAAAAGCTGTTAAAGGCCACTGTGCACTTCTGGCTCAGCAGCAAACCGCAGACAGTTGGAGACAAGCTGGTGAACATAGCGGAACATTTAGCAGCTAAAGAGACTCGCTGTATATTTCCCTCAGGAGTTGGTAGAGACGGAAACAGCTAAAAGAGCGTGAATGTTGAACTTAGGTGGACTACTGCAAAAGAATGGTCATGTCTCTCTGTAACTGCTGGATGTGTAAATAAGCAACCTTTTGTTCCACACATCAATTTAGAAAGGTGATGAGTCAGTGTTGTGTTCATGACTTTCAACTGTGGTCAAAAACATCAGTTAATGCATGTTTAACGATGTGACATTGGATGATTTTTGTACTTGTTGACCAGACATAAAAACATTTTTATATTCTTTTTAGGCATCTCCTACATAATTGTTTCTAGTTTTGTCTGCTTAACAATTATTACTTTGTCTTTTTCTTCTTCCTCTTTCACAGTGGATGTGCCAGTTCTGCACCTACGTAAACACATATCCCATTGTGGCGTGTGAGATGTGCAACATGTCGTGTAAAGACTTCGCTGGATTTTCTCTGCCTCGGTCTCTCCAGCAGCCTGCGTCCAGCCCGAAAGAAAAACCCCAGCTGGGTGTGAAGCCCATACCGAAGCCCAGAGTCAACGTGGAGGTGAAAAGACAGAAGATGATGACGGAAGAAGGCCTCAACCTCGTCCACCAGATCAGAGTAGGTCAACACGGATACATTTCACAAAGCCATACCCCAGGGAAACTGTGTGTGCATGGCATGCATCTGTTGCTAAGCTCAGCTGTCTACAGTCCAAAGAAAAATAATTGTGAGTGAGGGGGCTCAAAGTGTTCAAAACCGCAAATAATTCAGTTTACCATTGCATAAATCAAACAATGCAGCAAATCCTCACAATTAAAAAGCTTGAACTAGAAACTGTTTAGTATTTTTGCTTTAAAAACGATGAATCAAGTATCAAAATAGATGCCGATTTAATTGTCTAATTGTTCCAGCTCTACCAGGAAGTAACTATATCATAGTATTATAATGTTTTTGTAATTGTTAGGGTTAGTTGTTTTTACAGAGACAGTAACTAAATAAACATACTGGAAGATTCACCCTGTTTCCCCTTCGTAGGAAGCAGAAAAGCGCGGCGTCAGTGCTGAGGAGGTGTACGCAGCCATCTGCATGTGCGGCGGCAGCAACACGAACCCCTTTGACTGGCTGACGTCAGAGCTGCCTCATCTGCTGGATGAAATCTGCGCCATGGCGGCTTCTGTCCAGCTGAACTACAAAGCAGGGGACTCTGGGATACAGCCCACGGTGGAGCGGGTCGGAGTGGAGGTGGAGCAGAGCGGTCCCAATGTCGCGGGTGAAGGTGTGAAGCTGTCGAGAGCCGAGGCCAAGCTGGCCTGGTTGTCAGCAGGAGGAGACACCGACAGAGCTGTGAGACAGCTGCTGAGAGACAGACGGGTCAAGGTATAAAAATATAAATTTGTCTACAGCCTAATGTGATACAATGTCTTAATATGTTATTAATGTCCTGGTGTTGAGTTCTTATTTCATGACATTGTACAAGGGGCAGCAGAGTCTCAACAAGTGACTGCAGTGAGGTTGAAAGTAGCTTTTTTCCAGGGGAAAGAAAAGTCTGAGAAAACCGGACGTCTCCTGGTTGTCTGACCTCGAAAGTCTGTTGGGAGTGATGTGTACTGTACGAATGTTGTACAATCTTCTTGACCCTTGACTAGAAAAGTAGAAACATTAAAGCTCCGTTTGGGAGACGTGTAGTATAGCTCCTGGAAAGAGAAGAAACATCACATTCACATAAAACAAAACAGCAAGTGCTTCTCTAAAAGGCTTAAACAGAGTTACACACTCATAGTTTCACTCTTAAAAGAGCAAAATAATTAAAAACGTGAAGTTTTGTTATTCTTCTCTTCAGGCAAAGGAGATGCACCGATTCTGAGACCTTACTCAGGGCACTAGCAGAGTATTGATCCAAAACTAGTGTTCTTTCTCATTTTCAATTTAACACTGATGTAATACTTGTGTGTTTACATAGTTGATTATTCTTGTGGTTTTGCTTCTTTTACAAAATATCTTCCACGGCTTTGTTATAAGGTTTGTATACATTTAGTACCCTGTTGTTTGTCTGTGTGCAGATGAAGGAGCTGCACTCTCTGGGCTTCAGAGATGTGTTTCAGTGTGAGGAGGCCCTGCGGCTGAGTGGAGGAGAAGTGAAGGGTGCTTTGTCTCTGCTGCAGCGCCCTGTACTGGAGCCCTTCCACCAGCGAATCTGGAACGACCAGCCCGAGCCGCCAATAGATCCGAAAGACCCGGACAAACAGGTCAGGCTGCAGGGCAAATCACCTGAGGGCATTCAGTGTGCACCTCGTACATTTGTCAAGCTTTTAAATTCACTCCTTGT
Organism: Bovichtus diacanthus; assembly: GCA_943590825.1. Taxonomy (NCBI): domain Eukaryota; kingdom Metazoa; phylum Chordata; class Actinopteri; order Perciformes; family Bovichtidae; genus Bovichtus; species Bovichtus diacanthus. The sequence continues at coordinate 3,002,958 of CALSBV010012432.1, forward strand.
GTGCTCTCCGCAGAGGATGTGCAGGCGTCTGCTGGCACTGTACGACCTGCCCAGCTGGGGGCGCTGCGAGCTCGTCCTCTCGTTGCTCCAAGAGCCAGACGTCACCTATTCTCTGGAGGACGTAGTGCAAGCTGTGAAGGAGTCGCACGACAAGGATTTCATCAGACGTGTCCTCACCAACAAGTGCCCCTGCTGTCTGAGCATCTTCCCCCGCAGCAAGGTGGGTCAAAGTTTATACCCCAGAGGTTTCAGATATTTTTTTATTTTAATTGAATAATGCAGGTGAACTTTATAAATGTATTATCTCAAACTTTTTCTCCTTTTAAAAAATAATATATATGGAAAGAAATTACCTTGAATGACATGGTCAAGCAATAAATATAGAAAAAAAAACTGCATTTGGTAATGTGCTATAGTAGCTTAGTATGTGTCAAATAAAAAAAAACAAGGAGAATATAGTTTTTAAATGCATGTGGGCTCAAGAAAATGCAGAAAGTGTTAAATAACATCATTGTATCCAGAAAGCTATGAAAAAAGAAGGTGGAGTGTCTATTAAATAACCTCACTGCATTAATCAGTTAGTTTTTGAATTAATATTTAATCATTCAGAGTATCATGAGAAGAATATACTGAATGTTTTATTACCCTGCTGCACCTTGATTTAGCAACGATACACAACTGTTAAGACCATTAACATGTTTATTCCTTAGACTGTTTTGACATGCAAGTTCTTCTTCTTCTTCAGATGCAGTCCCTGACTTCCTGTCAGTGCTCCGTGTGCCACGAGTGCTTCGGGCACTACTTCACCATCGCCGTGAGAGACAAACACATCAGAGACATGGTGTGTCCCATCTGCAGCGAGCCGGACATCAACGACCCCGAACAACTGGACAGCTACTTTTCCACGCTGGACATACAGGTACATGGAGAGAAACATGATGTAGTCATTGTTCATAACAAGAGGCTCATTCACTGTAAGTTTAAAAACTGTCCCTCCTTAAGATTTATCTTCAAAGCTGCGCTAATTATGAACCTTTCTTTCACGTATAAAGTCATGAACTTTGTCCTTCATTTTTTATTATCCTTTTTATTTGAGAACGTTTTTACATACAGTATATAAATTTAAAAAATGTCTTTAAAGTGAGACGATGATTAGAAAATTCTCCTACTTCCTGAGCTTAAACTATTTAAAAACTCCTTAGAACAGCTGGTAAACACGTCACCTGATGAATATGATGCATTGCTGTAGATTAAACTACGCAACAGTATATAAAGAAGTTAAGATTAACACCCCCCTAAACATCTGCAGCAGTAAAATGCAACACACACATTAAGTACATACATAGATGTGTCTCAAAGCATCTCTTACATTTCAAAACTGTAAATTAGTTGAAGGGAGGTGATATGATTTAGTATCAAAACCTAGATTAAATTAACTGCAGTTGGTTAAGAGATGCAATAATAGTAATATAAAGGGCTAAATTGTTGTCCTTTTACTTCTAACAATAAAGTTTTTCATGTTTTTGGTTTTCTAGCTGCGGGGCTGCCTGGAGCCGGACGTGTACGATCTGTTCCATAAAAAGCTAACCGAGCACGCTCTGATGAAAGACCCAAAGTTCCTCTGGTGCTGTCATGTGAGTTCATCAATAATAAGATCACTTGTTCTTCCCAGGCACTTTATCCAGTCTCACAATCTGATTTCCTCCTCCACCTGTAGTTTGCGTACCCTGCTTTGTGTACTCATTTCCATTTAATTAGTTTACTTTTTTTTGTTTTAGCTCTGTTGGGCTGCTTGGAGTTCAGTGTAACTTTAGTCACGCTGCGATTTAACACAGAGGGAGAAGTGATGGAAAAACAAGTTGCATAAAGTAACAAAGAAAGGCAGTTTTAATGTTACTGACCCTGGCCATTAAGTCGGGTGAAAAGTGAGTATAGTAAGGATTTAGTATGTCACTTAAATCACACTAACACTCAGATCTGTACCAACTGAATTATTCAAACATTTAAATAAATATCTATTAGTTTTAAGTAGGGCTGCAACTGTTTATTTTTTTCATTATCTATTAATCTATCAATTCCCAGATCTCAAAGTGACATATACGTCTTATATATACATATATATATATATATATATATGACATATACAAATGTCTTATTTTTTGTCAAACCGAGATTTTACAATAATACAAAAATTTTAAATGAAATGACATTAATTAGTAATCTTTAACTGTACACTTAGGTATATACTATATCTAGTATTTGATTTAGTCATGTACTGTTGAGGTAACATTATGAATGAATTTGAACGATCTACTTGCTTTGTTATTTTCATTTCATTCAGTTTTGTTGATATTGTGGATATTTGAATGTCCGGAGCCCTGGAAGAAAAGTCGTTACTGCGGTAATACCTATCAGGGATCATAAATAAAGTAAAGCTAGCTGAGGGCATTTTTCATTCCTTCTGATGTTTTATCATTTGTCTTTTTGTAAAGTTATTTTAGAAGATATGTTAATACCTACTATTATCATTATCTTGTTGACACTTTATGAAAATCATACCTTTTTCAACCTGAGGAGGACAAAAGTTCAAGGGGAAATGATCACTATATTAATAAAAAATGGGAGGCTCCAGTCTGGTCTAAAGGATGAGACTTAAATGATCTTTCCATCTTCCTCAGTGCACCTCCGGGTTTATCAATGATGGAGACCAGCTGAAGGTCACCTGCCCGTCTTGCCGCAGGAGTTTTTGTGCTCAGTGCAAGAAAGCTGTGAGTATAAACATTTGGAGGACCTACAACATATCTTACTTTTGATAAAAGAGAATGAAAAGTTTAGGAATTCAGCCTTGAAACTTTGGCTGCTCTTCAGTGAACTGACTCATTAACTCTAATCTCTGGTCTCAGTGGGAGCCGCAGCACCAGGATCTGTCCTGTGAGCAGTTCCAGCAGTGGAAGAGGGAGAACGACCCCGAGTACCAGAGGCAGGGCCTGGCCGGCTTCCTGAGAGACAACGGCATCAGTGAGGAGACGCACATTGACCACAAGTTTCATTTCATTCTTCCTACAGAGGGAGAAGAAGTACAGCTGCACTACTCGCTTGTAAATATTACAGCCTCTCTTCGGCTGCCGGCTCTGCCGACCTCCCCCCCGACGGGCTGCTCCACCACCTGCTAGAAGAGACGAATATGCCACTTTGGATTTATTAAATCTATTCATTTGCATTGAATTATTGATGCATTCATGTGTTCACCGCATTTAATGTTGCAGTCATTAAAAGGGGAGCTCACTTGAATTACTTCATATACTGCTGGGTAGCTTAACCTATAATAATGCATCATTGTATTTGTCGATAATATTTTGTATTAATAATCTAAATCTGTAAAAGTAACTAGTAACTAAATTTATCAAATAAATGTACCTCAAATGTGTACTTAAGTACAGTATGTGTTGTCCTCTGCAGCCTGTCCTCACTGCAGGTTCCAGTACGCGCTGACGAAAGGCGGCTGCATGCATTTCAGCTGCTCCCAGTGCAGGTACCAGTTCTGCAGCGGCTGCAACAATCCCTACCACAAGGTGAGACGTCACAGCTTGAGCTTCTGAATCACCATTTATCATTTCTTTACTATACAAATATCAGAAATTGTTAGAGTTGGGGGAGAATCAATATCTTCTGTTTTCAGAGACATTTCACCGATTTTCCTACAGTATTTAGATAACGGTTTGAGTGTTGTGGTCTGAAACTTAAATCAATGCAAGTGGACAGAGGTTTGGTGCAGCAGAGCAACAGTGGAGTAACTGTAAAGTTGTATCTGCTCTGTTTAATTGACACTTAGTTATGTTTTGATTATTCTCACAAGATGTTAGACACCTGCTAGTCATTCAGTCGTTTCTGGAAAATTATTTCTAGTTGAGGTCTGGAAAGATTTAGACCTTCAAAACATGCTCTTGTACTCGTTTTCTTGCAGACGGCATGCAAGATGGCCCAGTGCAGTTATACTGGTCTACATGCTCATCACCCCCGGGACTGTCTCTTCTACCTCAGAGACTGGGAGCCGCCCAGGCTACAGGCCCTGCTGCAGGTAGAGATGCTGTACCCCACCCTGCCTTTATCATTTATATAATATATTTCACAACATAACATTGCTGCATTGATACAAAAAAGGTATTATCAGCTGATTGTTGATTGCTTTGTGATTATAAAGACGCCCACTACAGTAAATTATGCTTTGAATAGTCATTTGTGGGGTGTAATTGTTACAGAAAATTTAAAATGACTTTCAGCCTTTTGGCCATTAACCCAAATTTGTATATGTATAAAAATCTTACTACTTCTTCCTGGAGAATAATATTCTCGAGGTTATGTGATATCAGGAGACATGCATACAAATTTAGATTTAAATTTCTATTTCTGTTATGGCCTGACATGACTTAATTTACACTCGAAGACTCTGGATCAGCTTGAAATATTGTTTGTAAGATGTTTGCAAGCCAACTTTAAATAAACCAGGACTTTTAAATAGACATACGAGTGGAAACCTTTGACAAATTGTAAGAATGTAAATGAATATTTCTTGATTTTCCTTTTCCCTCCTCAGAAGAGCGGTGTGGAGTTCAACACGGATCCTTCCAATGGAAGTCAAACTGGTAAAACACGTCTACCTCTGTCTTTCATTACTTTTAGGGAGTAAAGACAAAATATGAAATTTAGATATTTCACATTTACTGCCTCAAGGTTCAAACTCATCCAGGAATTCAAACAAATATTAGATATGAAATATGATATTTAGTTCACGAGTTGAAATTTAGATTTGATGTCAAAGTTCAGGTTATCTAGATTTTTTTTTTTTAATTTTCTGGAATACTTTAACATGAAACTAAACATTTTAATCTCCAAGTCTATGAATATGGATTTTGCCTCCTTGTATTTTCCCTCCTATGAAAAGCCCATTTTATCATCTGTTTTTAATACATTTATTATCAAATGATAATATAATGATAAATGTTTTCTCCTCCAACAGATGCTTGTTGTGTGATGGAGCAGAAAGATGAAGCCGGTCAGCAGATTGATTCACCGTGTGGCCTCCAAACACAGCCGGGACAAGCTGGACTCTGCGAGTGAGTGTCTGCTTCACCAGCCACTTTGACGTCCATTTAAAAAAATAAATAAAAAATCTAACAAAACTATGGGGGCGCTCTGTTTTACTAAAGCACAGATATCACTTTGTGATACTGACAGAATTGTTAATAACTATTTTTTTGGTATACTAAACTATGACTTTTTAATCTTCGACACACTATATGACTTTAAAAAATAAATTAACACTATACTATGACTTATTTTCATTTGTTTAATCATGCTATGACTTTTGAAATGTAACACGTTACAAACCCCTCTGTAATATACTGTGCTCGAGTCTCTGAACACTTATCTAAGTCTTTAACAAAAGGTCTGTGTTCCTGCAGGAAGCACTACAGGGAGTACCTGGTGAGTCTGATAAACTCTCACTCGCTGGACCCCGCTCTGCTCTACGAGGCCAATGAGGTGACTCGGGCCTGTGAGAGACACCAGGTGGACACGCAGAGACGAGAGAACGAGGACGATAATGTCTACCAAGCTCGACTCCTTAAGGTGAGATGCACCCCGGTCAGCCCAAACATTGTTTCTGAAATGAATGAGGGGAGCGGATCCTTCCCTCTCGCCACACGTCAAAAAGCTCTTTAGCAAAGCACTTATGATTCAGTTGGTACAGGGAGAAGCATGGAACATTTATCTACAGTATAAAGCAGTAATTATAATGTCAGGGCACAGTACATATTAGCTTATGACGTTTTTAATACTCTTCACAATAACATAAAAAAAGTTAATGTGTAACTACCGTTTGTAGATTGCGTTTTGTCCTGATAAATTGGTTCATGTATGTTTTTTCTGTAATGTTTAAGATGAAGAACTTGACATCTGTGGTGTTTTTCTTTCTACACACAGAACCTGATGGAGGTCCCTCTTGGAGAAAAAGTACCTCGAAACAAATAAAAGTTTCCCTGAACAGAAAATGTTGTCTGGTCATCAAGATCTTACAAGAATTTGCTTTGCTGCTCAGGATGTTTTTAATCATCTGCAAAGCCCTTTTGGGGTCGACCGTTCATAAACATGTCTGTTTTCTCTGTAGCTCTCACAGTTGAAGGTTAAACGTTCATCATGATGAACTGATGGTTTCTTTTTTGATTTTCATCTCAGTTTATACCTTCTAAAATACTTAAAGGAATTTATTTGCGGTATGGGAGTTGGATCCAGTATGAATATGACAGTTTGCCGATTTATCTTTTGGGAAATGCGTTAAAAAAAAATTCTATTTCAGAACAATGTAGCAATATTGAGAAAGATTACACAAATAAATTAAACTATCTAAAAGGTTAAACATTTGATATTTTTCATTAAAGACTGGCAGGGTTTTTTCTGTTTTGCTTTATATATGAAGAATGAATCAATAAATAAATGTCTTGATTATTTTTGAAATGAGGATGTATTGATGTACTTGAGCACTATGTTAGTGAAGTCATTAAAAGATGAAGGTGAAAAATGATCTAAAGTTTCTGTTCGTGTACATTTTATACTGCATCTAATTACATGAACAAGTACTTAAGAGTCTTTGGCTACTTTGTGCTTTTATTTTATGCTTCAACTTAAATACAATTGGGTTTTATTTAATTAGTTATTAGAAAAAAAAAAAGAGTGTAGTGTAAGGATAAAACTGGGTATTTTTACATTAATAAATCAAATGCATTAAAAGGATGATTCAGAATAATGTATATTATATTGCTAGATTATAATTAATGTTGCAGCAGGTTAAAGTGGAACCTAATTTAATGAGTTTATATATTGCTTTGTAGCTTAATCTAGAATTATACATCATAATTTATTAGTTGATATATATTTTGTTTTATTTAAATATGCAAAGTAACTACAGCTGTCAGATACATTTAATGGAGTAAAAAAGTGCCATATTTCACTCTAGTAGAGTAGAAGTATAAAGTAGCATAATGGAAATACATTAGTGAAGTACAAGTACCTCAAAATTGTATGTATGTACTTTCCACCACTGCAGCCAAAAAACATAAAAGATAAAGTAAGAAGATGATCACAGTTTGATACTATAAAAATGCTTAAGCTATGGAATAATTTAATTAATAATTATATAAGGAAAATTATATATCGAGATGAGAGCAATGGTATAATGTAACTAAATACATTTGCTCAAGTACTGTACTTAAGTACACATTTGATGTACTTGTACTTTACTTGAGTATTTACATGTTATACTACTACTCCACTATATTTGTCTGACAGCTTTAGTTACTTTACAGATTACCCTTTCCTATCCAGTGAAAACCATGCATCTCTAAATGTTGAATGTTTGTGATAAACTAAAGGATTTCTTAAGATAAATAAACTATTTAAAAACGCTCTTGAATCAGCTGGAAGATAAATCATCACAAAGCTAAAAACAGGGCTCATATGAGGTTCTCGCATAAACATGATGATTTTTATAGATTATGATATATTGTAGTAGATTAAACTAACCAACAGTTTATAAAAGGAGTTAAAATGAGCACAACCTTAAACATATACAGCACTAAAATATAACACATTAATGCAGCAGTAATATTTATCCAAAAGCATCATATATAATAGTATTAGTATTGTATAGTATTAATAGTATTAATGGACTATTAGTACCTTTACTGAAATAAATTATCTGAATACTTCTTTTTTTTTTTTATATATATATATATTGTTTATGTGCATGTCCGGTGTCGCCCCCTGGCGGCCAGCACGCGCCCTTTCCTCAAAGTCACGTGACTTCGGGGAAAAGGAGCGCCGGTTGAGCAGCAGCAGAGCTCGAGCCGCAGCACCGCAGAACAACACCGTACAGAGGCACCGCGGAAGAAACGCAACTGAGGTAAACGAAACTTTCATCTACTTCCCAATCCATTTACCTCAAACCTTACCGTCTATATGTATATACTTATTCATATCACCGTGAGAGCAGATTTTATTTTTAGTTCCCAAACCAAAACTGTATTTAAAAAAATGTCGATTTTAGGAGTTTTTGTGCGAGATCTGTTTTTTTTAATTGTCTCGGCTAAAGCTAAAACTGTACAAACGAGTCCTAAATCAATATTTGCATTTAATCAAGTCGACGTTTGATCTTCTAAATTTAATTATTGTGTTATTGTTGTTTTTGCAAATTCTTATCATGAATAAAGTGTAATTAAAGTGTGTTGTCAGGGGGGGGCGTGTTGTAATATGCGTCTGATTGTGGTTGTTTATTCTTTGTCAATCTGTGTGTTTTTAGTCTTTGAAGAGTCATGGCAGCAGGGAGAACGAGATCCACTCGCAGATTGCGCTCGTGGATCGTCGAACAGGTGTGTGTGCGTGTTTAAAAAGCGTGTGTGAGGCAGAGGCGGGAGGGGGAGGGGGGAGAAGGAAAGGAAAAGAGTGAGGGAATGAGCTCCAGTGACAGTAAACAAACCCTAACTGCGCATCAGTGGTGGAGGAAGTGTTCACATCTTTTACATCAATAAAAGTGTGACACCACACTGTAAAAATACTCCATTACAAGTCATTTTTACGCGAGTAAAAGCATGCAAGTATAATGAGGAAAATGTATAAGTATTAAAAGTAGAAAATGTCCCTATTATATATGATATCATTGGATTATTGCTACTAATGCATGAAGCAGGATTTCACTGTTGTAGGTTTAAACGGAGCTCATTTTTAACTATTAATTAATTAATTAATTATTAATTATTTCCAGAATGATTAATCTGCTGATTATTTTCTCTGTTAAATCGATTAATTGTTTGGTTTGTAAAAATTCAGAAAATAGTGAAAAAATGTTTTTCACAATTACCCAGAGTCCAAAGTGACACCTTCACAATGTTTGTTTTGGCCAACCAACAGTCCAAACATAACATAAAAAATAAATAAATATATATATATATATATATATATATATATATATATATACACACATTATAATAATTACAATTGTTAAAAGGAAAAACAGCCAATTTTCAAATTTTTTGAGCTGCAACCATGAAATGTTTTTTTAATTTTTGCACGAAAAATAGTTGCCAGTTCATTTCATGTCAATCAATTCATTAAATAATCATTTCAGCTGTACCTGTGTATTTTTATTTGTTGTTTTTTTCAAATATTAATTTGTAAACTAACTATGTAGTCAGCTAATTATTTCCCCACCCGACAGTTATTGATAATGGTGTATTTGCATCTTCGGGGCCTTATAAATATATTTGTTTAAGAGAGTACTATATTTACCTATTAAATATAAATACCGGTATACATTTTAGTTCAGAGTTTCTTTAGTGAGTAAATTAAACTCATTTGTTGTATTTTTGCAGGTCAGCAGTGGGAAATACCACGGGCTGATGTGGGATGACGAAGCCAAGACCATGTTCCGCATCCCGTGGAAGCACGCGGGGAAACAGGACTTCCGTAAAGACGAGGACGCCGCCATCTTCAAGGTCAAGATTCCTTTTCTCTGCTCTTAGCTAGCTCACCGAAATTCTTAAAATCACCAAGAGTCTCTGAAATAGCACAAAACTGAGGTGGAGGTTGACCTTCGTGATGTCTCTGTCCTCCGCAGGCGTGGGCGGAGTTCAAAGGCAAGCTGACAGACAGGAGTCAAGACAACCCGGCCTCCTGGAAGACCCGTCTGCGCTGCGCCCTGAACAAGAGTCAAGAGTTTATGGAGGTGATGGAGCGAGCCCAGCTGGACATCTCCGAGCCCTACAAGGTCTACCGGCTGGTCCCCATCAGCGAGCAAGGTGAGAATCCTACACACCTCCCTCCACACGCTGCTTAGATTTAGAGGCGTCAGACTTTCTACCACCGGGATGGAGATTTAGATTTACATAAATCTATATGGCATGTAGTAAAAAAAAATTGGTTTAAAAAAAACTCATGATCAATAATAAACTCATCATTGATGTTGCAGTTATATGCTGCTGTAAAATTACGGGATTTTGAAGCAACTCTATGTCCAAACAATAAAATTAGTTTAAGGCAGCAGTAAAATATTGTGCTGCGTTCAAGAGCAGACAGAAAGGTCAGACATCTGGGAATACTTAACTCTAGAACAGAGTTGTACAATACATTGGTACATTCTGGCACGTATTAGAGGTCGACACGGGCATCAAATTTATGTCTGAACTAATCTTTTATTTGCGATTTAACGTGCCTCATACTGCTAAACATGAAAGAGCGTTTACTGGCAATAACAAGCGAAACGCTCCGTGGGTTCAGCTTCTCAGATGCGAGGGTTTGATGCTTCTCTTTGCCATAAATAACTTAATATTGAAGACATTTGTGTTCTGGACTGTTGGTCAGACAAAGTAATGCAATGTATCGAGAATGGTTTCACTGTCTTTGACACTTCATAGACTGATTATTCGAAGAAATAATGGGCAGATTCATCAATGATGAAAATAATTGTTAGCTGCAGCACATTTGTGTTGAAACTGGTTCATATTTATTTGTCTAGTGATGGGAATACATTTTTTGATAATAGTTTATTTCATTTATCAAGCAAGTTTTCTATTTCTTTCAGTGTGAGGATTTACTTTTTTTTTTTATAGAGAAATTAATTAATAATGAAAATACATGTCACACAGTAGCATCGCATTATAAGAAACGAAAACATCTGGCTTACCTTTGAGTTGATGTCCACTTCCCGTCCTCCGCGCAGACTTGCAGTCTGTAGAAAGACACAATCACAGGTCAAAGTCAGAATGTTTCCACAATGAAGAAACTTTCACAAAATCAACGGTGATTTTAAGAAGCTTCACGTCACCACATCTGTGCTTTAATGCAACAATCTGCAGAGAGAAAAATCAAACTCCGCCAGCCACCTGACAAACACTTGAGTTCATATACAAATACTCACGTCTTTATAATCGTGTCATCATGGGAGAGGTTGTTAACAGGTATAAGCTCAATACTCATATTGTTTACACTGCAGTTTCATAATCAGCAGTTGTGTGTGTCAGGGGAATATTTACAGGTGATAAATCCAGCTGTGTCTAAATACTGGGCGTGTGACCAGAGGTGAAGGGAGTATTCAGATATTTTACTTAAGTTAAAGTAGAAATACTCCGTTACAAGTAAAACCCTGAATTCAACACTTATATTAAATATTAGCGTTTGAATATATACTTAAGTACCAAAAGTAAAAGTACTCTTCATGCAGAATGGCAGAACAATGTTTATAAGATTATAATTATTGATGTATTAATGTGTTTATGTTACAGCTGGGCATTTTAAACAGTGCCGGTTGGCTTAATCCATAATGTTAAATGTTGTATTAATAATCTGTCTCTGCAAAGAAACTAGTAACTACAGCTGTCAAAACAAATGTAGTGGAGTAACAAGTAACATTATCAACGTAGGACTATTTGTACAGTGTAATATTAGTTTATTTGACTTTAGCAAAGGATTTGAATACTTCCTCCACCACCACTAAATAAAAAAAGTATATATATATATATATATATATAAAAATAAAATATATATAAATAAATATATAAAAATAAAAAAAAATATATATAAATATACATATAAATAAAAATCTAAATATATACGAATATAAATAAATAAATATATATATATATATTATTTTATTAACAGCAATTCAGAATTGGATTATAGCAATAGAGACAATAGAGGTTTAATCAGCTACAGCAGGTAGACGTGCCTAAAATATTGTACAAATCTGCACCTGCATCTTCAAGAGGGAAAACTGTTGATATTTGCAGGCAGTGACGACACCTTTAGTCTCAACATTTTCCCCACACAGCCTCACACCCTCGATGTTAAAACGTCAGCACCAAACACGGATTAAAATGTGACACAATGTGACTTTAGAAACCTCCTCCCTGTCTATTCTTGTACTTGTGAAAACACCGCTCCATGTATTTCCACGCTGAATCACATCCACTCTCCTTCTTTTCTTTGCTCTGAAATACTCAAATCTCCTGCTTAAGCCTTTTTGTTTTTCTTGCAAGTGATTTCAATGCTTTCATTCGGCTCATTTTAAGTCACGAGAAACAACTAAACACCTAAAGCGACTGCAGACCTGAAGTCTCACTGATATCAGCTGAAAGCTTTTTACAAGCTTTGCTGCAGCAATCTGCCCCCATTATCCTGGATACTGTAAATATTCACAACTAAATGTGCACATTGATTTTATTTCACTGCTGCACTTTAATGTCACGCTGTTAAACGTGATATTTATTACTGAGCTTTAGCTCCTTTCTGTGTGCTTTTAAATCCTGTTTTTGTGTGTCTGGGACTTATTTCGCAAGGCTTTTGTGTTTGAAGCTGCACACACAACCACGCTCTACTGTACATGGTGATCCAGGGAGAAACGGGCAAAGTGCAAATCTTTATTATTTATTCTGGCTTTAAATCTTACAAACTTGTTTAAATCAAGTTTCTCAGTTCAAATCAAATACTTTGGAGAAGGTTTTTGGAAGTTAGGCTGAAAAGTGGGGAAGTCGACTTTACTCAAAGATACTGTTGCTTGTTTTCTGAAATGTATCTGCACTGATGATTATATAAAACTAGAGTCAAAGGAAATAAATCAAGTGACTGTACTATCACCTCAGCTGTTGTTGCTGTGTCAGCAGGGCAGAGAACTCATACTGGGGCCAAAAAGTTCAGCCAACGTCAACCTGGTTAACTGGGACAAAGACATTCACTGGGAGAAATGAAGTTGTTCCTGAACGTTTCAGCGTTTTATTGACCAAATATTTGAAGTTGTGTTTTTACTGAGTTCTCTCCATCTGATTAGGTGTGGTGGTTCCTGAAAAGAAATGTAAAGGAAAAGTCCGCAAGAGGCAGAAGAGGAGGAGCCGCAGTGAATCGGAGAGCAGCGATGAAAGCCAGGCCAAAGACGAGATAAAGCAGATAAAGATGGAGGAGGTCCCATCACAGGTGGTGCGTTTGTACTTTGAGCATTTCCTTTTTGTGCTACTTTGTACTTCTAGTCCACTACATCTCAGAGGTAGTATTGTACTTTTCACTGCACCGCATTTATCTGATCGTGGATTTTGTCGACAAACGAAAAACGTGATGAATTTATAAAAGATACAGAGTTAAACTATCTGTACGTACAGTAGTTAAAATATGCTCGTCCTCCACCAGCTGTAACATTAAAAACGGGCTAAAGCATCAGTACTAATATTACAATCTTGATTTATATAATAACTCTACAAGTCTAACAAGTAACTTTACTTTAATACTTTAAGTACATTTTGCTGTTAACATTTCTGTACTTTTACTAAAGTAATTCTAATAAGTATACACTACATACTAATCATCATAGTATACTGTTTTAGTTGTGAGTACAAAACGTATTAACATACTTAAAACTAACAGGAAATAATACAATAATTGTTAGGTCATATAATAAAACTGCAACTTTTGAAAGCTACTGCTGATTAAATGTGAGACATCTAGCTCATCTCCTTTTTGCATTGCATTGTGGGATAACTGTCCATCAACAGTATGCATGTTATTTGCTTTACGTATCATTTATTTGGCCACTTTTCTGTTTGGGACACGGCTAAGGTTTTGCCTTTTAGCGTGTTAGCGTGCTATGTTAGCATTAAGGCAGAATAGCCTTTAGTTCTTGAGGAACTTCAGTGTTTGTACGTTTGATGTTGTCATTACAGTCAGAAGGGTTTATTTTTATAGAATTATTATTATTATTAGGTGCCTTACAGCCTTTTTAGAAAGTGTTTGCCTCTGTTTGAGTTTTATTCCTGTATTTCTTTTTGTTTGTACTCCATACCATGTAATTATGGTTAAAAAAAAAAAAATAGTCTGAAAGTAGAGATGTTTTACCTGCTGGTGGCTCCAAAGCAAAAGTCAGATGATCAAAGTCCTAAGGATTCATCCTGTGAGGAACATGAATGTTTGCATCAAAACTTAGTGGCAACACATCCAATAATCTCTGAAATATTAACTGCGAAAATGATCAAATGTACTGACTTTTGCTAGAAGGCCGAGCTGAAGGATTCTTCCACCCGCTGTTCACATTTGTTGGTGAGATTTTTGATGTTTAAACTTTGTGATTCTCAGTGTGTTGAAGAGCTTCTGCTGTGGAATGTCCTCCCTGTCGAGACAGAAGAACCTGCTCAACACACGACCACCATACAGAGAGACGGTGAGTCTCACGTTATTCTACAGCACTCGCATTGTCTGCTCGAGAACAGTCTCATACGTTTGCCTTCCCTGGATATGAACTTTGAGACCTCAAGTGATTTCTGAACAGAAATTAACAGGACTTTTTAGTTTACAGTTCATCTAGATACCTGTGATGACTTCTTACTTGATCCCACTTGAACTACTTTTTTTAATAAGAGCATTAACTGCCCAGCAAACACTCAGTCATTTGCCATCCCTACTAGCAGGATAATGAAAAGAGAAAGTTTTTTAGATCATCCAAATTTAGACAAACCACCTCATGGAAATGACAAACGTGCTTGCCGACAAGGAGGAGCTGTTGTCTTTGTGTCGCAGCAGCATTTCAGATGTCTGGGTGCTTTGCATTTGTAATTGAAATACGAGATTACAGAAACCTGATGTCACCGGTTAGATTTCTCCTGGACAACGGCAATTTCTGTGTCAGTAATACACACAAAGTCAGTCAATCAGGATATGGAATAATGCTTTCTCAGGAGTCAACAAATCAGCGAAGCTTATTGCATTATTGCAGTTAGAATAAATTATGCTTCCCAAATAAGGGGAGAAATCTAATCACTGATATTCTGCATGTGCACCAGCAGGCCTATTTACAGTGGCCAGGTTTACAGTGCTTGTAAACATGTTGTCCAATAACCAGCATAACCTGATCTTAATTGCGTCATATTGTGTAGTTGTTTACATACAGTATCTGCCCACAAAACAAACTTTGAAATTATTCCAAAATAGCCGGTCATCACTTTCCATCTCTCTCTCTGCAGCGGTTGATGAATTTAGGTTGGACGTGCGGATCGAGGAGAGCGTCCCTGCTCCGGTGGAAGGTAATAAACTGAAAAACTTTTACAGGTTGTTCTGAAGAAAATGTACATAAAAGGTCATTATTTTTTATGTTTCTGAACTAGAGTGCAAAGCCCTAGAAATGCTGGGCAGTTTTTCAACTCGCTCTTATAACCTTTAGTTCTTAGGACTGGTTGACTTCTACAACTACATTATTTTGACCTTTTATTTTGAAAGGTACAGCATCTGTTTTTTGACTAAACTTGGCCTTCTCTGTTTCTGTCTCTCCAGGCCAGGATTCCTTCAATGTGGTGGTTCAGTATTTAGGACAGGAGGTTGTCAAACGTCAAATCCAGAGAAATGACGTCAGGATAATGTACTTGCCTCCCTCTCCCGTTCCCCCGACACCGGCCGTCCTGAGAGGCAGGTTTCCACGCATCCCGCTTCCAGAGCCGCCTTCCACGCTGCCGGCCGGCCCGGAGGTGCAGGCTCTGTTGACCCTGCTGCCCTTCATGGAGAAAGGGGTGGTGCTGACATCCACGCTGGGGGGTGTTTACTGCAAACGCTTGTGCCAGGGGCGGGTCTTCTGGACGGGGCCGCACATAACCACACCGGGGCTGCACAAGATGGAGAGAAACACGGACCCGGTGATGCTCTTCAGTAGAGACACCTTCAAGCAACGTGAGTTTGAGCTCTGGCTCGACCAACACTGAACCTTCACATGTATAATCCATGTGATTAGATGCATCTGCATTTAGCTATGATGCATTTAGCTTTTTATTTCAATTAAGTCTACGTAAACGTGTCCTGATTGTTCAACATTTCTAAAGCAATTAGTCCAGATTAGGTTTGCAGTTTTAATCAGATTTCAAATATAGATATGTAAACAAACTAAATATATTTTGGGTTTTTGACTGTTATGTAAATTAAGGTTAATGACCCGACCTTAGTTTCTGGGAAATTCCAGCGGCTATTTTTCAGTTTCTGGCATTACACATTACATAGACGAAATAATTGAGAAATTATTCAATAATTTCCAGTTGCAACCATGAATAGCTTCCAGAGTCTCAAACCAGTGATGGTGTTCCTAAATCTAGATCTCAGTACAGTACAATTAATTATCCATTCAACCATTTTTTTTTCTCTTTATCAGAACTGGACAACTTCCGTTTAAACGGTGGCGAGCCTCCTCGGTGCGGCGTCACTCTATGTTTCGGAGAAGAACTGAATAACTCTGAGGACCCGTCTGAAAAACTAATTATTGTTCAGGTAAATGCATGCGTCTAAATACTTGACACTACAGTTACTCGGTCTATTTTCATATTTAATCATTTGTACTCATAACTGGTAATGAACACGAGAATTAAGCTTTTTTTTTGTCATTTTAAATCCCCGATTGCATTTCAACACCTTGGGGATAAATTGTCTTCAAACACGATATTTGTATAATTTTACATTTTCTGATAAAGACCAAAATCACTTACAATAATAATGATTGGTAAATAATAACTTACTTAAAACTACTATTAATTATTACTTACAACTATTGTTAATTAATCATTTACTTTAAACGTCAAATATCACAAGCACAAACTTCAAAATCAAATGAAATAAATAACAATAACAATAGTGTTACCTGCTCTTTTCTTTGTCTCCTCTGCAGATCACTTTCCCGTGGGCAGAGCAGCAGGTACAGAACACTCAGTCCTTTATTGACTCCATCAACATGCTCCATTCTCTGGCCAGTCAGTCTCCTCTGGGAGAAATAACTCTGAACCTGGTCACTGTGTCTTCACCAGACGCTGAGCTGATCACCTGTGGGACTGTCTGAGCACTTTGTTCGTTCCAAAATAAGAGACAAGCCATGCTTTCAAAATAAGAGTATACAGGGCTGAGCGATATGCGGACATGTTTATCACATTAAATGAATCATCTAAAATGCTCCAAATTAAAACCACATTTTATTACAGTCTAAATTCTCCCGGAAAGATTTCTGATAACCAAAATAAGAGCCTCTTATTTGAGTCGTAATTATATTTTTCCATATCGCCCAGCCCTAACAGAGAGCACCAAACAACTCGTAGCACTTATAAAAAGCATAAACACTTTTTAGAACTGAAGATCAAGACTTCAATATTGGACTTTGTTTTTCCCCAATTGATATTGAACTTTTTTTGTGATGGACATCGGCCCTTCGTGTCCTCGTAGAGATTAGTTTGTCAACTGGAAGCACTACATTTGAACTAACACTTCAGAAGTCATCCTCGGAGCTGCAACCATTAGATCGACAGAATTAACTACTTTGATAAATCGATTAATCTTTTCAGTTAATCTTCACACAACAATTTTCTGGTTTCAGCTTCTCAAATGTGAGAATCTGCACTTTTTTTTTTGTGTCATATATATGGCTGTAAATTTAATGTGAAAAAAAAAAAATTCCTTCTTTAAGTTGCCTGTTTTTTTTTTTTTCCATACTACTTTTTAAACATCATATTAATCACAAAATCATATACGCAGCTCTGGTCTAATGAGTAGTAACTTAAATGGGTTCTTGGCTCATGCTACAGCCTTCCACCAGGTCTCATGAGAATCGGGCCGGTAGTTCTTCTGTAATCCTGCTGAAGGCAAACAGCCGAAAACATGACCTCCTTGGCGGAAGTTAAAACTGTAGACATTGCTTTGTTTCAAAGTGAGCTGATGACAAATGTTTTTATACTATAGCACCATATGAACCCTGTCCTTTGGCTTTAACTCTGATATTGTGCTGCCTAGTTAACACTTAATAAAATAAGATATAAAACACAAAATAGTTCAGTAGAGTAGCGGAAAAATATGTATCTTACAATCGTTTTCATTTTCTTTTTAATGTAATGCCTGTTAGTCAAATCAAACTCTAAGGTTACTTCATGTTAGATTTTTGTAGTTAAACAGATATTAATACATTTACAATTGTGGGTTGAAGGCTGTATTTTGATGGATAAAAAAGGTTTCACACTGTTGATGAGACTTGAATGATTTCAGGTCTCAAACAGTTTCAAACCTCATCTGGGACATCTGCATTTTATGTTATTAAGTAATCAAATTCTGTGCCCAGTTTACCTCGACCTCGAGTGAGAATAATAACTTGGTTAGTATTTTGAGAGTTACTCTGAATTCTGACACTGCTTTAGACATTACTTTTAAAAAGGTTTACAGTATATGTTACGGATAATTCAAAGGGAAACAAAAGAACAAACATCTGACACTTCAATACAAAAGTCTCTCGGTAGATGCAGTCTGCTGAAGATCAGAATATTTTTCTCTTTTGTCAAGGCTGTCACAGGCAATTACACAACTTTATTTTAAAACTATGGCAGTTTATCATCAAGCAAACATCCCTGTAATTGTAGAGATCTACCAAGCTGTAAATATTTTGTTATTTATGCGTGTTATTTGTTATGTCCCTGTTCAGTCGAGAGAATGCATTAAAAATAAACCTAAACTGTGTGTGGTGTGTCAGGTTATAAAAATCACATGACGATGGGTCAGAACATAAATTAATCTGGGCTCTAGTACAAACTGATGCTACTTCTCGGTTTAGATGTTCCCGTTGGCCGGCGACGCGAGCTCGGCTATCTTGGTATTCAGTTTCTGATTGGTCCAGTCCTTTGTAATGTCGTCCAAGTGGCTGTCAAAATCCACCAATAGCGTGTGATCGCCAGACTCCAGCAGCTGACTGGCTATCGCCCGAGTCTCCTCCCACTGTCTCAGCATTATCCTGAACACAGCGGAAAAATAAAAAGGGACAGGTCAGTGTTAATGTCATTTTTATTTTTAAAATAATTGATATTACGACTCAGTTATTATGTACCAGAAAATATTTCAAGGATTGAACCGTTTTGGGAAAAAGTTTAAGAGCAAAAATATGTTAAAATAATTGTTAAAAAGTAAAATAAAAATGTATTTAAATCCCATAGGAAACAAACTGGCTGTCCAACTAATTGAAGGTTTTATACACATAAATGTCAGCATAAAGGAATCAAGAATAGTTAACAATACCGCTTCCCAACCATGTTATTATGTCATTAGCATTTTTTTAATGACTTAATTACCTCTTATTCACGTGCCCTGTGGTGTTTTTATGATCAGCCCAGGATGAAAGAGGAAGGTTCAACATGTTGCAGTTCTGTACTCTTCTGACATTACTTCTTATGAAAATCATTTTTTTTTTTTTTTTTTTTTGACAATTTCTCCATCCACTTGTTTTTTTGTGCACAGTTTCAATTTGTGGCCAGAATTGGAAATGCCAAATGACATAACAGTGCTTCCACTCGTAATCTGTAATATATTACCGGGCCTGTAAAGCCTGTGTGCTACAATCTACATTTAATAAGATTCATTTTGAATCACCATAAAAATTTAAATAAATTCATAATCAGAGCTCAACAGAAAACCTGCCATTCATTGTACATTCATACATTACTTATGAGACAATGAGCTTTATTATACAGGTATATTGTATAATCCTAATATATTTACTAGAATATAGATACTATATTGTTTGGTTATTCCCAAGCCTTATACTGTATTTTGCACCAGTAATCAAAGGTCACAAGGTTGAGAGATATCTTCCTGTTTTACACTATTTCACCAACAGGGGGTTTCGTGAGCACATGAAGCTAATGTGTATTGTAATGTGTGAGAATTATGAAGCTATTAGATGTAGTTAGAATTGAGTGTAACAGGATATGATGAAAGCATGAAAAAGGCCTTGGGATGGGAAAACTCTCTCCCAGGCTGGGTGCTGCTCTAAACACGCTCTACAGATCAAACACTACTGACGGTGACGGTTAGAGAAGAATGGGTAGGTAGAGTCTGTTTATGGCCCGAGAGGCTCATCTCACAACATAAACGTCACTCCGCCCTCCGACTGTCACTTACGTGTGTTTGTCTTTGAGCAACCATCTTGAATCTTTGCGCTCGTACATCACGATGGGAGGAACCCGATAGTCTGAAGACATCTTACTGCCATCAAGCTGTGGAGCAAAACAAAGAAACGCATTCAATAAATCCCTTCAACTGATTTTCATGTATAAAATATCAAAAGTGACAACATTTCAAACAAGATTTCTTAAAACTTCTTACCAACAAAAACATATTCAGTTTCAAGTGACGAAGAAAGAAATGCAAGAGTATCTTATACTTTCTAAACTGACTGATCACCATATTGTTTCACCACTAACTTATTTCTACAAGCAAACAGGTAAAGGGATGTTGTTCTTACCATTAACAAAACTGCATTGTCAAACTGCTCAGAAATCTTATCGGCTATCTTCAGTGCACACGGTGTCGGGCTGTCGAGATCAAAAGAAGAAAATAGATTTAAATTAGACAGTTTAGAATTTAATAAATTCACCAACAGACTGACTATTTAAGATGTTTCCTAAAATGTTAAAGGGTCTAGATTAGCTGATATTAAAAAGGGGTTTGGAGAAGCATCCGCAGGAAACTGACCTGCTATCTGATACGCAGGCGTTGGCTTGGTAGTATCCCACTATCCTCTGCTGAGTCTGCGAACACCACACATCCACCTGAAACAAGAGAACAGTCACTTTCAGACATCATTGATTTGAAATGCAAAATCTGGCATCTCCTCCAGGAAGAGCAAAGATTTAAGTGACAAATCACTCTCCTCATCCCAGGAAAGCTTCCTATGCAGCACAGGGGACAGGCTAAAGTACATTTACTCTGAAATATTAGTGAATTAATCTGTCTCAATTTAGACTGATATTTGGGCAAATCGAAGTTAGTTTGCTGGGCTTTTTTCAGAAAAAAAAAGAACACAAACCAGGGGGCAAAACGCCCTATTTTTTATATAGTATAATGTATAAAACTGTCCAGGTTTGCTTCCTTTATCATGTCTGTCAACACTGATCAACGTCACCCTTTTCATAACCTCCAAATCCCTCTCAGCCATCATGTCTCGTTTGTTTTTCCTTATTTCTCCAATGTTAACTCCAGATTAAAAACATATTTGTTTCATACAATTTACAGTAAATTCACCTGTAAACGGCCTTAATGTCTGCAGAACATTACCCTGTTGTAAAGCGCTTTATTGTCCATCATTATATTAAATGTAAATGTCAAGAACTACCCAACAATATATAAATGACCTCAAATAAATGCATCACTTACTTATAGTGGAGTATTTTCAGTGTAGTATTAGTATGTTTACTTAGGAAAAATTACTTTAAATACTGCTTGCCCCACTGGATATTCAGCAGGTGTCCTACCTGTGTGAGGGCCAGCTGGGTGATGGGAGCCAGAGGCAGGTGGGAATGAAGCAGCGGTACACAGTCTGTCACACACACAGCGCCACCTGCAGAGCTGGACGACAGCAGGAGCCCGTTGATGCTGCACCGTGGGAACATGCAGGCGTGCAGGTACATCTTCACATAGGCCCGACAGGACAGCTCCACCTCGCCCATGATGACTTACTGAGAGGACAGAGACACAAGCACTGAAAACTGGCTTCAAAAGACCCCCCAGCAGAAGCTAAATGTACTAACGCATGACATGTGAACGACAATGATTTCCACAAGTAGTCGTCAACATTTTAGCCAAAGTCAGAAAGAAAAAAAGAAACGCCCCCCAAGGTTGTGTTTTTTAACTGGATGTAACGTTAGCTCGCCGGATGCTGCTTCAGTGTATTAGCATTAGCATTCTCGCTAACCATCAGAGCTGAATTCAATCCTACCTTAGGAGATACAAGATATAATGTAGTAAGCGTCGCGGACAAACAAATGCGTACTTCACGATGTTCAAATATATCGGTTCATTAACATTTTTCTTAACTGTTGTAATGTTTCAAGAGAGCTATGACGGCTAGCTGTTTCACTTGATAGCTAATAAAAAACACGTCTGAAGGGCTACTTCCGGTCCCGCCCATTACAGTTCAATGTAATTATCTGATTGGCCGAGACATCGATCTTTCGTAATCCAATTGGAGCAGCAATGTGCCAATAATAATGTTTTGCATCTTTCAGCTGCTGTTTAATGCTCATGTTCTACAGCAGTGCGCCCTCCAGTGGAAAGGATGTAACCTGTAATACGAGTTGTGTGTAATGCATAGAAGAGCGGTGGGGGTGGTATTTAATAAATTCATTTAATCCAATGAAAGTATTAATACCGCACTGAAAATATTCTACAAGTAAAAGTTCGGCATTCAAAACTGCCGTTTTAAAGTAAGCATTGTGCAGTAAATTGTTATAGTTATGTATAGCTTAAGTAGGATAAATAAATTCTTATTTTATCTTTTAGTTTCAGAAACAGTCAAAAACATCTGGAGATGTAGTCACTCTACAGTAAGGGTATGCAAATGTCTAATTTGAAAATGGGCTACTTTTAGACAAAAAAAAAAAAACAAGACATGTGAGATATAGTAGAGTAAAGTAGGATAAAATGGCAAGACTGAGTAAAAGTAGCTTGAATTTGTACTCGAGTAGTTAAGTAAATGTCAAGATTCCACCCCTGGTGACAAACTGACAATTCTTAATGTGAAAAAGCCCTTCAAAACTTTTATGCATACCTAAAAATAAATAAAAATCTCCAATAGAAAAGCGCAATAAACCACCTGTGAGAGACATTGTAAATAGTATCACTTGTGCTGTTTCGGGTTCTCCCCCCCGCCCCCATTTGCTTTTCTATACCTACTGTATATAGTACATGTCACAGCAGAACATTACAAAGTCCAGCAGATTGTGCTGAAAATTTACTACCCAATGCCCCTCACAAAGTGTACAGTTATAGACATTACCTCACAATTGTGCTTCCATTCATTACTGCCAGTTAGCTAATCTAATGTTACTTCCCTGGTCAAGCACTGAACAAGTCTTTAATGAATGGATTATAGTGAAGTATATACTGTACTATATACGTACACGCTGGTGTGTTTGAGCCTGTTACATCTCAGCTTTAGATAAGTCGATACAAGTAGATGGCAGGTGAAACATTATGGAAATGTTGGGTCAGACCATAAACCCCTGAGCAATGTGCTGCGTTGTTGCAGACATTTTACTTGCATGATTAGGCTAAACTGAGGCCCATAAACCGATCACTGCTTGATGCTAAACTTTATACAGAGTTGTTGCAAAGAAAAGATTCATTGAGATTTAAAGGATACAAGGTTGTTTTTATTGATTGAAAGAAAGTCTTTGGTACCTAAACGAAAACCGACTTAAGGAAAATTTGTATTTTATAAAGCCACTTGCCTTCTATGCATTCAAGGTTGAATCAACACCACGTGGCCAAGTGCTCGATAAAGATCTGTGTCCAGTGTTGAAGCCACTAGAATCTGGTCGATAAGCCTGCAACTGGTACATCATACTTCTCAGCAGATCCAATACTGTACACTGTAGAACATACGTTAGTCCTTTCTAAGTAGCTTCACAACATGACTAAACTCACCATTTGCTTGAAGTCTTCCAACAGCAACCATCTAGACAAGACTTCACAGAGTTACTATGCTTTGATAATGAGTTGGATCAACTTAAACAATTACAAAAAAAAAGTGTTTTATGTTAATTGAAGAGAATCCCCCATAGCGTCAGCGAACAGTAACACATCTCACAGTCACTTCTGCCAGCTCCGACCAAACCACACAACTGAACCGGTATGAAATAAAGAAGTTACTGGAGAAACACAGGAGCTCTTTTTAAGCTCCCCATTTTACCCTGTTAATTAACTGTACACAGGTGTGAGTAGTTACAGGTCTAATTATCTGACAGGAGAGCTCCACTGCATAATGGGAACTAGTAAATTCAGCAGCTTTTTGCATTTCATTCCTTGAACAGGATTGAAAAAGTTTGTTGAAAATCTTTCAGTGTCTACTCTTCACAGTCCAACAGCCCCAAAGTATTTTATAAAAGTAGGAAAGTATCTGGTCAGAATCATTATCGATTGATTATCAACTATTATTGATTATTTCAGTCATACTTAATATCATGAAATATTTAGTTTAGTAAATATCCAGAAGAGGGCAGAAACAAGTATTTATTACGGTTAAACAGAAAAATACATGCATAATACATCAGACACATACGTGATTGTTTTATGGCTTTTAAGACTTTAACTGTATACATTAATTGTATGGTTATATCTGGTGGACATTTATTGAATTAGACAGATGAAGGATCAACATAGTTATGACCAATTATAGGTTCAGAAAAGCACAGAAATTGTATCTAAAATTATCTTTCTAAATATATATATTTTTAAGTTAATAATAATAATGATAAACATTTTAGATTTCCTTTAAAAATATAAAATTCCGCAAAGTTTTTTTTCCGCATTTTTATTTATAGATGTATAATGTATATACGTTTTTATTACTATAAAAAAAACTACATTTACCATCAGCAACCATATTACGCAATGTTTACACTACTTCCTGGAACGAAATTTCAAAGTAAAAAAATGTTGGCATGTTGTTTGCAGTCACTGCTATGAGATCGACCGCAAATCTTAAAACCTGCTTTTATTTTGAAATCGGGGTCATTCCTCCGCGTATCGTCGATCCCTGGCGGAGCCACCGATCGCCTGTAACCGGGGGAGTGTACTCCCGTGTGAACGGTTGCCTTCAGACAGGTAAAGTCCGCCGCGATGAGGCTCCGTTTAGCTGGAGCCGTGCTGCTGTCGGCGGCCGCCTACTACGTCTACCTCCCGCTACCGAGCGGCGTGAGCGAGCCGTGGAAGCTGATGCTGCTGGACGCGCTGTTCCGGAGCTTCATGCAGGCGGTGAGAGCTGGAGGATGCACTGACAGGAGAGCAGAGGAGGACAGGTTGATGTGGGGGGGGGGCAGAGAGCCGCCAGGGTTAGATAATAAAAGTATTTTGTGTATGAGTGTTTTGAAGTGACAGTAGGAGAGTAATGTGACAGTATATAAACAATACCGTGACACAGCAGCGGTCACAGTAGCACATAGTAACAGCAACTTACATATTTGTAAAATCGCCTAACGTGCGAAGGGCTACAATAGGAATAAAATACCTGAAACAGAGCAGAGTAGAATAGATTCAAAGAAAAATAGAACAGAAAACACTAGAATGCAAAAAATATAATACTAAATACTGTACCATACTATATTATAGTAGATTATAATAGATCAGAATTGATTTATGTAGAATACAACATACACCATATTATATTATAGTAGAGGAAATCTGAGCATAGTTAGATATCCTGCATGCAAAATATATATATATATATATATATATATATGTCCAGTGATCGTTTGAATGATTTAGTGTTCCTTTATTAAAACACACATTGGAGTATGCTTAGGTAATACTTGGTTTTACTAGGATGGCAGCAAGATCTCAGTCCTCTCAGTAGAGTGAAATAGAACCAATTGAGGTTAACACACTGGTGACCCAACATATAAAGTGCAATGAATGATGGTGACTGGAGTGAAAATGACCTTTGACCCTGCTGCTAAACAATGTAACTCTTTTATGTAACATGTTTATATTCAGTTAAGCTGCTCTCATACTTCCACATCTTATAATCTTATGCGTCATTGTGGGCCAACAAGTTTCTACACAAACTCAACGCACAGGACAAGTTCTCACACCCAGCTCGCTCTGCCCCCGCAGCACTGCTGGGTGCATTTCTTTTCAACCTTTCAGGATTGTTCAATGACCGGGAGGGGCTCCAGAGAGAGACCGCCTCTGATTTACAAATGAATAAATATCAAGTTACAAGTTTCAGGGTAAAACATTTGTGGAAGCGCTCAAAGAAAACAAACTCCCAATTCTGAAAGATTTCCTCAAGTTGCTTTGACACTAAAAGACTTAATTTCATACAATTTTGATTTCAGTGTCTTCTGTCACCCAGGAATCAAAACATTGTCCTCTCAGTTATAGAAAACTGCCTCCCACCATGAAATAACTGCCATGTTTGTTTGTATTCTCAGAGTGACGTGGCTCACGCGCTGGGTATGTGCCATCGGATCCACCTGTTGAACCATGTGGTGTCCTGGGTGGAGGACATCGAGGCTCGCTCCTGCCCCGCCGTGCACGTGACCGACTCCACTTTAGGCGGCGTGCCGACTCGAGTCTTCCAGCCCAAGGGAGGGAAGCAGCAGAAAAGGGGAATCCTATATTTCCACGGTGGAGGATGGGCGCTTTGCAGCGGACGTGAGTGTTGATTTTAAAAACTCTGAAAGCTGAAAAAAGAAATAAAAAGGATTGACACTCAACATTTTGGGTTAACATTCATCACTGTGGAAAGCCAGTGTGATATATAATACTTACATTATTGTTTACATGAGATCAGCATCACTTACTGACACTACCTGCTTCACAGGGATGCGATCATACGACCTTCTTTGTCGGAAAATGGCGGAAGACCTGGACTCTGTCGTCATGTCAGTGGAGTAAGTTCTGTCACATTACAGCAAAATGTATGTTGGGAATAATCTATTAGTTGTGGATATTTTTGCTGACGATCTCTATAATAATATAATATATAATAATTCCAGAATAGACAGAGGTATTAAAATAGTGGATTGGAAAACATATCTCTTCCCAAAGTTGGCTCATTAACTTGGGAATCAGAGAAAAACTTTTGAGCAGCAACAGAAGTTGTCCTTTTGATGAGATCGTCTTGTGACAAAGGAGAACATCCGTCTTAAAACTAAAGTTTATTTATTTTATGAATTACTTAAATGGGGTCTGGCAGTCAAGCTTATTTTCTTCTTGTCCATTTTTATTAAACAGTACGAAGAATATTCTGAGCTGAAGTTGCTGCAAAGAATATTGTTTACTAAACTAAACGGTATATAACTACATCAACATTTAACTTAGATGCTTGGGGACATAAAATCTGGAAGAAAATACTTTTAAACTAATGAGTTACTATAAAACAAATCAGTAAAAACTGAAAGATTTGATGATGCTCGTGTCATTTCAACAAGTGGGCCAAAGCACCAACACTGCCTTGGCTTTTAGTCATGTTTGAAAGTATTATGTAACATAATAATGTTGTCTTCATATGATTTAGTTACCGTCTTGCTCCAGAAGCGGTGTTCCCGGAACAGTACCACGATGCGTTAGCGGCATCGCGGGCCTTCCTGTCCGCTCAGGTTTTAGAGCGCTACAGCATCGATCCGGAGAGGGTGTGTGTGTCCGGGGACAGTGCCGGGGGAAACCTGGCTGCCGCTGTGGCACAGGAGGTAGAAAAGCAAACACACACATCTCACTACATTTGACATATTATAGTAAATTAAGTTTCCATCTAAAAGATGAAAACAAACGTTGTCTTTGGTCAAGTCGTGTAGCAGCTCAGCCTGCTTCGAATACAGAAAATATTGACCAAAATGATCAGAAATCATCTATGTCCGTTTAAAACAAACTATTCCGGTTGATATTGTCCTCACAAACCCATATTAGCCGAGTTGTGTTCTAACACCCGACTGTGTCCACAGCTCAGCTCAGACGACAGTCTGACCGTGAACTTCAAGGTCCAGGCGTTGATCTACCCCGTGCTGCAGGCGCTCGACTTCTACACCTCGTCGTACCAGCAGAACCGGGCCGTGCCCATCCTCTACAGGCCAGTCATGGCTCGTTTCTGGCTGCAGTACCTGGGCGCCGACACCTCCCTGGAGCCCCTCCTGCTTGCCAACAACCACAGCTCCCTGGACCAGCCGGCCATCAGCAGCAGCACCCGCTCCAAGCTGGACTGGACCGCTCTGCTCCCGGCCAAACGCAGGAAGCACTTCCGGCCGGTTGTGAAAGAAACGGGATCACCGGGGGTGATGGGCGAGGTGCCGGAGCTGATGGACGTGAGGGCGGCACCGCTGCTAGCGGAGCAGGGGGTTCTGGGTAGGACACCTAAAGCATACGTGATGACTTGCGAGTTTGACGTGCTGAGGGATGACGGGTTGATGTATGTCAGGCGCCTGCAGGACGCCGGCGTCGCGGTCACCAGTGATCACTACGAGGACGGTTTTCACGGCTGCATGGTATTTGCGTTCCTGCCAATGATGTCGAGCGTTGGACAGAGGAGCATGAACAACTACATCCACTGGCTGGACCAGAATCTGTAGAAGAGGAGCCGCTCATCATCCAGCGCTGGAGCAGAAAGGCTGGCACTTGAGCTCCTTGTTGGATCTGTGATGAGGTGACATGTCTTTTATCATCACAAATGGGATCCATGCGGGTGCAAAATGGTTGCGGGGGTTAAAAAATGCTGACCTGTGACCCTCTTTGATCTACTGTACCCTGAGCAATATGCCAGAGAAGACAAAACAACTATTTAAAAAAAACAAAAGGCTCATGATATACTTGCTTTTTACCAACGTGTACGAGACAAACAGCTGCAACTTGAGCATTACTGTTCACATACTTGCCTAAGTTGCATACTTAGTGTGTACCTGTGGGATTTCAAATTATATCCACTAGGGGGCAAATCAAAGCCAAATCATCCCCGTCAGACACCTGAAAACCTTCCTTCTGCCACAGTGTGCATTCAAACACGTCTTTAAAAGCAAGTATATCAACTGAGCCTGTAGATTTAGAGTCGAACGGACCACAAGGCATCTTCACTGAATCCAGAAACCAAAACATTTCCAATCAAATGTCACCAAAGAAAGTGAAGTTTATGTCAAAAGACCATAAATCCAATGCAACCTTTTGGAGTATACTTAAGGCTCATTATTTTCAAGAGAAACAATATCCAGGAATCTATGCAACAGATTCAATATGTCTAAAAAACATTTTATTTAATAATACTAAAGCATAGATGAAAATCAGATTTTGTAAATACCAATTGCAGCTCAACATTATGTATTTTATCCATGTATTGTTTTTTTTTTTTATATAACATTTAGGGATAATTCACAGCTCACTCATGATTTCTCCCCACTTTATTATCAGGCCCATTAATGTGTTCTGCTCCTTTTTAAAAACAAAAAAAACCTCCGGTATCTGTAAAAAAAACTGAAAATGAAGAGCCTTGAATATTCTTCATAGCAAACTCCTAATCAGACTACTTTTAGAGGTCAAAGTCACTCAGAAGTTTATCTTCAGCTTTTATTCTTTTATGATGCACTGAGACACTGAAACAGTCAGCGCGCGTGTGTTTGTGTTTGTGTCTGTGTGTGTGTGTGTGTGTGTCTGTGTGTGTAAAAGTATGCCAGAGTTCACAGCTGTGTATACTTATTGTATTGTGCAATATTGTATGTTTGAAAGTATCCCTCACTTTCTGATGACCACTGTACTGCAGAGCCAATGCAATGATGTTAATGATGATGATAGCTGTGAAATGTATGCGAGAATTACTGTATCACCACGAGAGAAAAGATCCCAAATGGACTATCATGTTTCCGCTGCTGGCCCAAGACTAATATAATGAACCGACGACAGCGAGTGACTGACTCGGTTTTGGCTTTTGGCCCGAAAACGCAGCGAGCCAAGAGTGTAGCAGAAACACTGAGCCGAGTGTGGTCATTATTTGACATTATCCAGGAAAAAGATTTGAAATTGTAACGCTGGCTATCTTCTTTTGTTTGAGGGAAATGATTCCAGACGGGTTTTTTTTCCCGATCGTGGTTTTCTGCGAGCCATTTCCCATCCATACACACGCACACGCTTTGTACACGTTCTAGTAAAGACGGATTACGTTTGATTTGCATGTGTAGTCAAATATATCATTTAGAAATAAGAAATATGGAGTTTAAAATGAGATAAGGCGATGTGGACCATAAAGAAAGACTTTTTGAATGTTTCTAAGTGCTGTGATTTTAATGCGGTCTGTGAAATTACACATTAAATAGTTTAATATTGTAAAAAAATTGGTTTTTAATATAAGTAGGGTGATGCAACAGGTTGTTTGAGTCCAGCAAATACACAAACACAAATAAATCGGATGTTTTATTGGCTTCTGTGACAACTTTCGTGGTATGTAGGGAGCAGTATCACATTCTTTTTCTGTATGTTTGGTGGTTTGAACTTGTAATCAAACATTAAACTAAATTCTTCTTTGCTATAATTAATGATTAGTAACTGTGGTGTAACAGGGTTTAAGGGGGAAATTACAAACGTAATCCCTTCAGAGAGTCAGCTACTGTATCTGTATACACAATGTAAAATCTTCACAATTTACTATTTTGTGATTTATTTATGTAAAAAAAGACTATAATGAAAAACATATTGAGATGTATTTGTTTCCTTGTTCTGTGCAAACTCACCATTGACTTTCTGACTTTCTGTGTACTCCCCTTGTCCGAAGGGTCTAAAATTATCCGCTTTCACTAAACCCCTGAAATAAAGCAGCTTAATTGATTTTTCGGCCCCAAATATAGACAAAGGGGTACTATAATCTGCAACACCTACAGAAGATTACTCCACCTGTGACTGCATTCCCCATTAGTAAATGATGCTTTCATAAGTGAGGAAGAACATTTTTGTTTTGTCTCAATTCAATCAGTAGCACATTCTGAGTGTGTGTGTGTGTGTGTGTGTGTGTGTGTGTATAAATGATTTTATAACTGACCTTAAGATAATCGTTGTACACTGGTGGTGTACAGCTTTCATGGAAATATTTTTATTTTTTTTTAAAACAATGTTTCACTTTTTCTAATGTTTGGGTAA
This sequence comes from Bovichtus diacanthus, assembly GCA_943590825.1. Classification (NCBI taxonomy): domain Eukaryota; kingdom Metazoa; phylum Chordata; class Actinopteri; order Perciformes; family Bovichtidae; genus Bovichtus; species Bovichtus diacanthus. Next base: position 3,033,651 of record CALSBV010012432.1, read on the forward strand.
ATTTAGGAAAAGTCATCAAAATTTAAGATGAAAAAATATCTTTAGGGGGGTTTTCTCTGCTGTTAAACATTTTTTATTAATTTTTTACCCTTAAGACAAAGTCAAAGTTAAAATCGCTAATAAACAAGATAATTATTAGTTATTCGGTTATGTTTTATTAAGTCATTAATCATATTTATTGGTTATTACAGTTGTGAGCAATCCCCTTAAAAAATATTGTTAATAATTTGTAATTAGTTTGTTTTTAAAATCCTATGCTATATATTAGTAATCATTTCAAAATCTGAAAATAGTGTTTCCTTTAAAAAAAAAATACATTTTATTATAATATTAAGTTATAATAAAAAAGTATATTCTTTTATTATAATATTAAGTTATAATAGGTATTTAAAAATATGGTTATTCCTTATTTATTATTAAAGTATAGTTTGTTATGTAACTAATTATAAGAATGTTTTGGGTTTCTTTAAAATAAAAACCCTCCTTTTAGTTACTAAATCATATTATATTGTCATTTATTTATAATTACAGTTAATTATCAAGTTGTAGTCTAAAAGTGAATTATACTCCATTATTATAAATATAGCTATTCTATTTTAAAAAGTATTATTTATTAAAGTGTAGTTTGTGATGTCATTATAATTTGTTAGATTAAAAAAAATTTTTCTTTGAAAATATAGTGATTTGTTATTCAGTTATTACAGTTTACCAAGTTATTAATTCTCAAAGAAATAAATAAAATATTAAAGTAATCCCTTTAAATATATGCAGTTAAAAATTGCAGGTGTCATCAATTCTTTTTTAGGGTCCATAAATAATTTCATAATAAAAGTCTGACACAGGAGATGGCGCCAAATCCTCCTGAACACCAGCCTCCAATCAGCCAGTCAGATGTTAGAAATAAGTGAAGATATTATATATCACATGAATTGTGTCTTTCATTCTCTTTCTTCTTATTTTTATTTCAAAGATTTATGAACATCATAACAGTTTAGGGTTTTTATGAGATGGGTTTACACTTCAATAGTTTTTATTAATTCCTGAACAAAAGCCTTTACATTTGATTTATGCATTTGAGCCGACGTCCAGCGATATTTTACAGTAATAAAAACACATACAGAGCAACAGATTTGTGCCAAACTTGCTCCATCTGTCCGAAAAAAGAACTGGTTCAGCCTCGTTAGCTCACCTCCTCGCTGGATATCAAAGGGGTGTCTTTCGGTTTCTGTCTTGCTTGTGTGAGTTGGAGACAAACGCAAACACTCGTCCTTCAAGTCGAAGCCTGCAGAGAAACAGAAACCGAACGCATCAGTTAATTGCGTGACAGAACGCAACAATGCCTGTCAGATCACGTGAGCAGAGATGTGAAGCAGGAACATGCTTCTCCTGACAGACAGGTCGGTCTGCCATTAGCAGCCAAACCTGCATCATCAAACCTGCATCTGGAACGCTCAGGGCACACTCAGCGTTTGTCTGCTCAGATCTAACACGCTTGAGTAGTGCAAGATTTCCCATCAGGACTTCATTACCCAAAAACTGTTTGTGTGTGTATGTGTGTGTGTAATGGATCATTGAAGCAACAGCCTGCTGCCAAAACAGGCCGCACGACTGAGTGCAAGTTCTGTATTCACTCACCAATTGTTCTTCTCACAACAACTTAATCCCATTAAGAGTCACAGCAGAGCGGAGAGCTTACGCTTGCATGCACTTTGTCTACAGATGTCAAAACAGGTCAACAAGTATCAAAGAGTCTGAGAAATTCAAATTTAGAGGAAATACTTCTTTATCGTTTGCAGCCCCTCAGTATCCCATAATATACCGTGCAAAGGTCAATACTTAAATGGTGCATTCAGGGCATCCTCCTTAACTCGCAAGCTGTATCCCAATTCCGTTTTTTTTATATAAGCACCTAAAATTGACCGAAGAAAATAGACTAAAAAATGTGACTTTTGAGTGTGCTGTTGTACAAAGGAAATGGAGGAGCTGCTGAGAGTATTGTATTATATCTATTGATATTATATGTTTGGTATTTGTCATTTGTCACAGTGTTAAAGTGAAGGAAACGTCACAAACATTTCTGCAAGGTGTTTGCACTCAGTGTGGTCATCATTAAAAAGTACCTGCAGGACATAAAGTTTCCTCTCAAAGGGAAAAATGTGCTCATATGTTGCATTTTTTGCAATTCCTAAATAACCAAAAATGACCACAGTCCTGTTTGGACAAAACATTATGGTGCCACATGTCTGGAGCTGTGTGTGAGCCGTTTGAAAATGACAGCATATATAGTGAGGGGGAGGGTTTGGGAGGGAAGTTGCTCATAATTTGCCCCGGGACAAGCTTTTTAGCTTAATGCATCTCTGCCTCGGGTCTAATCTTCAGACTTACAGTTCAGATGGACTCACACACTCATACACTCTAATTTAACAAAAACATCAGACTGTGATACATGTGAGAAAATAAAAAACAGCGATGAGACACTCTCAGCTGCGGTGTGAACATGTACGTAGCGCATGTATGTCTGTGTGGGACCCACTGGAGGCCTGATTTCCTCCCTGCCCCCCCGGTGCTGCTTGTAAATCACAGGGTGATCATTTCTAAGGAAAACAGAGGCGTCGGGAGAGAAAACAAACCGGTGAGAATGTGAAAGGAAAGCCGGAGCGGCGGGGAATTCATGCAGGAGAATGTTATCGCTGCGACTAAAGGTCATATTGTTCATTTCTTCCTGACAGGCAGAGAGAGAAGGGAGGGTAAGGCAATTTGGAAAGAGGTGGAGGGAGGCAGGGTGTGACTGAAAGAAGGGGAAAGAGAGAGGGAGGGAGGACGCAGAAAGATTGGTAGGGAGGAAGAGAAAACCACAATGTGGGCCTCAAACTGCACAAGGACACATTCTGTAGGTTACACACACACACAAAGGCATGGACACAAAACCACACACACTCACCACATGGCCAAAAGTATGTGGACACCTGAGCTTTACACCCATGTGGGACTTTTGAACGTGAGAATCCAAGAGCATGGGCCTTCATGTGCTACTGTAACAGCCTCCACTCCAGATGTTGGATTATCAGGCTGCAGGGATGTTTATGAAGCGCTCCGGACCCCAGAAGAAGAAGCTGAGTTTGTAACTTTTTTACGGCAAAACACTTCTTTATCCTGTCAAATACGTGAAAAGGGATCTCAAAGATAACCCAGCACTGTGTTTAACAGACAAAATACAAAATATATCCACATCTCTCAGGCCACGATTCAAATGAAACCGTATTAAATCCAAGCCAGACAAGACTAATGAAGGTGATTAGTAATGCTAAATCGAGACCACAAGTTACTTAATCGTGCGCACAAATGACCCCCATATTAAAAGGCCAGACTTTACAGCAAGAATACACATGTTCACACATGGATGTGTAACGGGCCTGACTTTCATGCAGGAGATGCAGGATTTTGCGTCCCGACACAACTGTAACTGTTAAGTGTTTTATTGGCCTAAACCTAATAATACCTACCATAGTTCATTTGCAATATAGGTATAGAAAAGAACTGTACCCACACAAGCACCCTGACAAATCTACACACTTAAAAACACTTTCAGACACGCACAGGCATGTAAATGCCTTGGACATGAGAACACACACGCAAACACTACACGCACACACTTTAATAATTGGATCTGGAGGTGGTCTCTCTCTCTCTGGGGAGTGTCAGCCTCCACTATCGCCCGCTTTTCTCTGAACTCTTGAGTCCTGAAATGAAGCAGTCAGTGTGCAGAATCAATTTTAGAGCCTTGACACACACACACACACACACACACACACACACACACACACACACACACAGAGAGCAAGTGAAGCCAAAAAAACTTTGGAAAGTCCCCAAAAGTTTCCTGTTGGTTCATTGGTCAGCTCTAAGGTTTCTGGCGAGCCCATTGGCCACATCGGTAGTCCCGCCTCTCCCTTCCTGTGTGTGCGTGCGCGCGTGTGTGTGTGTGTGTGTGTGTGTGTGTGTGGGCCACATATCAGTGATATTGTTCAGCTCTGGGTACAGTGTTTGTTTTAACGGGAGGGATACAATGAACACAACATGTGTGTGCCTGTGTGTGTATGTGTGTGTGTGTGTGTGTATGTGTGTGTGTGCCTGTGTGTATGTGTGTTTTAGGAGGGAGTTAACGTTGGCAAGCACTCAGAGAGAGAAAAACTAATACCTCATTTCTACTGTATAGTTCTACTCGACTCAACTCACTTTTGGCACCACGGGACTCATTTATAAAACATGGCGTAGGATCCATACTAAAAGTGTACGTGTGCACAAAAGCCGGAAATGCCATGCGCCAAAAAATAATCGGATTTATAAAACTGCGCGCACGCACACCTGCAGGCAATATTCCCTTTATAAATCACGATCCACCTGGAAATGTGCACTCTGATCAGCCACATATCCTCCACACGCCCACAGTCAACTAGATATGGTCAATGCGAAGCGCCGAATAAATGCTTATGCACAAGATCACAACTTTTGCGTGGAAAGTGGCAAATGTCTCTTTCAGGCCGTGTACGCAACAGTAACAAATGATTAGTTTCATTTTTTGTTTTCCACTGCGGATAGTACCCCCCTCAGTGTAGGCAGGATTGACGGTCGCTTGGCTATTTAACAATGATGTGTTTGTGCAGGTTGCCCCGAGTCGTGCAATTAACTACTCTGTCCAATCAGTGGCCGGCAGTGTTTAAACTCCACCTTCTACAATCTCAGCTCGTTGGGAACTGAAGTGGTACCAGAGACAGCACCAGGTACCAGGTTCTGCTCATGTAAAACTTGAGTTGAGTCATGCTGCACCATGCAGTGGAAATGCTCAAAGCGGGTTAATTTTTCCACAGTTATTGTTTTAACATATATTTATATTAATAATCTTAACAAAAGTCTGGAATGTAATATATAATGGTTTAGTGAGAAGAGCTTTTTGTGTCAAAATCAGAGGCGAGTCCCCATAATATCATTACATATCAATAGTCATTAGTGTCCTCTCGGCTGACAGTGCTCAACCACATACCGATACAACAAGTTTGGTTTTTTTTATCTCCGCAAAAGAAAAACAACATGAGATAAATCAAAATCGAGGCTCTAACTTCTTGCCTTGATCTCAGTACTATGCACCACCTGTCTCTGAACGCAGTCAAACTGTAACTCAGAGTCAAAAGCATTAAAGTCCTCCCTGGTGCGAGCTGCAGTTCTGCCAGCATCTTCCATGTAAACAACTTAAGTCCAGACAGCGAGGTAATCAATGCAAAAGCATGTATGTTCTGTATGCTGTATTTAAATAAACTACTACAGTGAAAAATCCAGGTCTATATCACAAGATATTGTTTATCTACAAGTGGTACACCTGGAATCCAGCTGGGCCAGATATCCGTTCGTAGGCAAAGCTCCATGTGATTCTTACTTTCTGAATTATTATATGTACATTGTAAACCTTTTACAGCCTACTTTAACAACACTGCACCTAGCTACGGTCAATACAGCAAGAAAGGAGGAGAGGCTGAGAGAACGAATGGAGGACAGCTGGAAAGAGATGGGCGGAAAATGGCATAAGAAAGACAGGAAAGAACAGACAAAGAATAAAGAGGCAGACAGACAAAGAGAACGAGGGAGCGGGAGAACGAGGGTTAGAGGGGAGTGAAAGACAAAGTTTAGAAAGCGACTGAGGAGGGAGGGAGGGAGGGAGGGAGTCGACTTTGTGGGGGAGTCGGTCAGTTCTTGTCTTCGTATCCCTATCAAAACTTGGCCGCCGTTCAGAAATACACTCAGGGTGTGTGTGTTTGAGCCTGTATGAACCACAATGTGGGGACTGAAAAATCTGTTCACATTATGGGGACCTAAATGTCATCTCTGGGCAAAAAGCTCATCCTCAGAGGGTAAGGATTTATTTCAGGGTCGTGACTTGTTTTTTTTGGGTTAAGATTAAGGTTATTTATGTCTCATTCCTCGCACTAAGGATGCTCTCATTCACCCTCACATGGTCTGTGCTCTTTATCACACGAACAGTGCACAGTCTCCGTTACCCCCAGCAGGCCCTGCAGGCGTAGCAGAGTGAAACCTAAGCGGAGAGCGTCTCCCGGGGGGACAGCGGGGCGTAGGAGGCAGATTGAGACCAGATGTTGCATATGCAGAAACGAGCAGGACCAGGATCCATTTAGACGCTTCAACCCGCCTCACTGCACAACAACAAATTGATAACAACGCAAACCAAAAGTTGCTCATAGCGATGACTTCACTTCATGAAAAATGCATCACACTCACATGTTGTCTCGGGTTGTACCATCCTTCGGTACGAGATGTACTTTGTAAAGCTTTTTGGATGTGCTCTAAATGCTAATGAGGCCAGTCTAGAAAAAGAAGGAAAGCAGAATCAAATTAAGGCATTTAAAAAAAAAGTTTTTAAATTGCAAACATTTGTAAATAATTTGATATGTGTGGAGATATAAGGAAGTGCAAGGTGTTTATAACAAATAGAAAAAGAAGCTTTGGGGATTTTGAGCATAAAAAGTCAACATTTGAATGGTATTAATGAGAAAAATTGCAATTTAAAGAGTTGTCAAATCAACCTGCTGTGAGTGTCAGGAAGATCTTTCCCAGGGAAACATTTATGCACATAGAAAGTAGGAGTATTATCAATAGTAACTACCTTTTCTGAATGGGCAGAGTAAACAGCACAACTAACATTAATTCAAAAAAATCTAAAGAAACAGAATAAGTGAAAGTCTCTTAGCTGAACATAGTGTTGTTGGCCTCAGTTGATGAAAAGCAGTCAAGACAAAAAAAAAAAAAAAATCGCTGAACCACCAGTTTTTGAACCATGTGGTATTTATTTTAGATTATTAATTTCTTAAATAAAGGGCAGAGGAGAAAGGTGAAACAGTTTATTTAACAAGCTAAACGTCCAATGTTTAGATGCTGTTTTCTTACCACTGACTGACACAAAGTTTTCCTTTGGGTTTTAAAGGGTCAACACTGAGACAAAGGGACAAATTGGTTGGTAAATATTTGTGTCTTACACTAACACCTCATCGTCTAACCTCAAATTTCTTTCCAACGTACTTTATGCTACAACAGGGCAGCAGCGACGTTGAGAGAAAGAAAGAACATCATGTTTTCGTTACGCTGCCTGATAAAGACTGGAAGCTTCAAAGAATCTCCCATCATCAAAGAGTCCTCACATCAGATATGTCCAGAAATATATTCCTTATACCAGATAATATGACAGGATCAACACCTCCAATCACTGATATGAACATACAAATGATTATATATTCAGACAAACACGATCTCACCTATAGTTCCTTACCTCAAAAAGACACATGATGGATGTACATTATGAGATAAATGTGGAGAGATCTGGAACTAAAACAGAAATGCCAAGAATGTCTGTTTTTTTATCTGAACAACTTGACATCTTGGCTTATATGCATGCAAGATGCATATAATCCAAAGCCTTAAAAGAAAAGCTGAATTTATGGTTTCCCCCTCTAACGACTACATGGTTATATAACCTACATCCGATTACTGCTCTTCAGTGATGCAGAATATATGAATTAAGTTCATGGAGATGTAATATAAGTGACTAAAACTTTAGTTTGAGTTAAAACTATAACGTCATACTGGAAGTCATGTACGTGCTGCTGTGCCACTCATTCATGTAAGACATTGTTTCTGATCATGTTCCGATTTAAAATGTGTTTTTCTCACAGTAAAGCTCAGTGCAGAGATCTACAGCAAAGATATAAGCGTTCACAATAAACTTTGAGGCTATCTGTGTTTTTCCAGCGCAGAAATGAAACAATAATCTCTCCAGGAAAAATTCAAAGAGGGAAAAAACTCTTGTTAACCAGGCCGGCCCCGCCTCCTCCTCCTCCTCCTCCTCCTCCTGCAGGGGACGAGGAGGGTAGAAGTTAAGAAGTCAGCTCTCTGCCATTGTTCTTGTTCTGGAAGTCTGAGAACGGGACGGGGACGGCGCTGGTCGGGTACCGGACGGCGGTCTGTCGTTATGACGGGCTCCGGTCCGAAGCTCGGGGTGCTCTTACTGCTGGCGATTCTGCTGCAGACTGTGGTCGTCACCATCACCGTGCTGCACTTCACCACGGCTCTCAACTCGGTAAGGACAAAAGTGAAGGTTCGGAGTGACGAGCCGGCGACGCGCGGAGGCTTTTTACGCATCGCCACGCTGTGCGCAGCGCGAGGCGGACGCGTTGTTCGGCTGTTGAATGCAGCTTTAGGAAAACAAAACCTTTTGTTGACTTTGAACACTTCAATGTGATTTCTATAAACTGTAGTGCGTGATTTATTGTTGACAGCTTTTTGAATTTTTTTTTTTTTTAAGAAATTCGTTTTTATGCACTCTGATTCTGCACGTCATATTTATTTTCTATCTTTGTAAATTTTTTTTTGCACAAAGCAACGCAGGCCTCAAATATTGCTTTCACTGTCAGATCATTAGGTTTTGCACAATGCGGCTTCATGCGATGACACACACGTTTGGTTTCTCTGCATTGCAAACAGAAAAAAAAGGAGGGAGTAAAGAACTTTTATAATTAGCTGTGATGTTCAGGCAGCGTGTGTGTGTGTGTGTGTGTGTGTGTGTGTGCGTGTTGGACTCACTGTGCTTGTACCTGGTGTCAGTCCAGCTCAACTCTCAGGTTGTGTTTACAGGAATTAATCATTAACCCATATGAGATTCATGAGAAAATGAAACTAAACAGATGATGATGGACATGCCAAGAAATTATGTTGACTCAGGTTCTAAGCAGACTTTAACAACATCATGCAAATGTGTAAAAAGTGCTTTATGCCTTATTTTTCTGCCAAATGACATCTTCATGTAATTATGCTCCTAAAGTGTAAAGGGTGGGAAAACGGCATCATAGTTTTTACTGACAAACAAAAAGAATACCTTCTTTAGGCGCGTTAGACGAGAAATTAAGAAAGACATTCGTTCCAATTGTTTCATGCTCTTCTTGACAGATGAAGGAGACGTTTGCCAGGAGCAGCGTTTCCTGCCTAATGGGCGCCGACCTGCAGAGCGTCACTGCTGTTCGGGGGGATCCGTGCTGGCAGGTCACTCAGCAGCTTCACCTGCTCATTGAGAAGGTACGGTGAAGTGACAATAACCCCAAAAACTGACCTCCACGCTTCCAAACTCACAAGTAAAATATCAAAACCTGATCCTAATTCTCTCTTTCAAGCTGTATCATGCATGAGTTCACCGCGCTAAAGCACAGAATGACCTTTGCATATCAGTATTTGTTGATCACTATAATGACTCAATGATTATTTGTCCAGCTGCTAAAATTTCTGGCCTTCAAAGCTCGATTTATTCCCCCGGTCTGTTGTGGATCAAAAGCTCCCCACTGGAGTTTGGAGGCATGACTCATCCCCCCCACTCTTAATCTGCAAAAAACAATGAAGCAAATGATAAATCAGATTTAATATTATCATTATTATTAAAGGGTCTATTATTGATCATGCTGGAGTTCCCCTTTCATCTTATATTCTATCATTTTAGATCCTTGTGGATAAAACATATTTTTCTTGCGTCACACAACATGAGCAAGATGTCGGCGTATTTATTGTTTCCTTCACAGAGTTGCTTCATGTGAAAATGTTTTTAAAAAAATGACTTTACTGTACAGTGTATATTAAAAAAAAAAAAAAAAAAAAAAAGAGAATATTTTATACTGACAGGAGAGTTTTCTCCTCCTTCCTGCCTGGAAAAATGTGAATTTCCACACATGCTACTGAGAAAAGATGAAGGTGCAGTTCACAGCTGCGACTGAGCAGGAGCTTGGTAATTGATCCTCATTTTATTGTCAAAAAATCTCAGGAAAAGACCAAAAACCAACAGTGAATTTATCTAATAACAAGTACTGTGTGTGTATCAAAGCCTGATATATCTTCTTCCTCTGTGCTAATTGTGGACTAATCCACCGCTGAATATAGTCCCCAATCAATGCACTATTTCCTCCTGTTTGTTTGAAAAACATTACCAGCCGTTTCAAAAATCAAACTATACAGTATATTTGTGTTTTCAAAGATTTACGTCTCCAGTAGAAACCAATGGGCTTTTATCTGAGAGCCACAGACAGGAAGTCAGAAATTATTTGGGATTTGTTGACAGTAAGGAAGGAGAGGAGCAACAAAGTGACTTGTGAGTAAAGTATAGTGAGGAAATCAGTTATTACAATAATATCATTACAGCATTCCTGTGCTGCTTATCTCTGAACATAAGCAGGGGAGGAAAAAAAAATGCTGAAATGATCCGAATCACTGTCTGCAGACGCACAATGAGCTCCTTTATAGCTGGAGATGTGATGTGATCCTGTGTGGTTTAATCAGCACAGGAATGTGTTCACCTGCTCTGCTCTCTCTCTCACACACACACACTCACACTCACACACACACACACCCTTAATGTATTCTTTTTCTTCTGCTTTCTATTTGTGCGTATCGTTTGTTTTTGTTCCCTTGTCGTCTGACAGACTTTGCTGCTCTCTTGAATAACACACGCTGGGTATTTCCTGACTCGGCTGCTTGATTAAATTTAGCTCAGAACATAAACATAATGCTCGGACCGTTTGAGCCGGACCATCAGTTTGTGCCGTTTAACTCAGGACGCAGAGGGAAAAGAACATTTAAAGCTACTGTGAAGTTAAAAAGGATATTTTTTGTTCTGCTATTATTATATTAGATGTATTATTACACTGCTATATGTTATTCTCAAACATATTTCATTGCCTCAGTATTAGACCAATAGGGTAGGACTTTTAGTATATGGGGAAAAAAACAACGGTTTAAAGCTGCTTCTGAGGACCGGCATTTATCACAAATGGAAGAAACATCCAGATATATTTTGGAAGAATGGAGTCTGTGTGGTATCATAAATATACATAATTTGAGCTTGTGCATGTTGAAGCCCTTCCTCCTATGTCATGGGGAATAGGGGCACCACAGACGGATTATCTGTTTTTATTTTTGTTGATTTATCTTGCATTTGGGGACAGATATACAAAGTCCACAGACGATTCTCTTCCTTTGAATTTCATCCTGAGTTTCCTTCAAAATGAAGTCTCGCAAACTTCAATAAAAAATAACTTGCTGGTTCATGCTGAATGACTGCAAGTAAATTTAGCTCATAAATGTTTTCTTTTGCCCTTCTCGGAGTTATTGCTGAAGCTGTACAAATATTTTTAAAGGGGCTAACATTAACCTTTAGAACCTCCACTGGCAACCGTAGAAACAACACAAGTTATTTATTCAAATAATATAATATTATTTAAAAAAAAACAAACGTCTTTATAGTTTATATTACGTCTCGTCTTTCTCCCTTCTCTAACGCTTTCAGAATGCCTCTTTTTTTTTTCATATTTTTTCCAATTTCTTTTATGTTTCTGGAATAAAACTAAACTGAAATAAGAATCCAGGACTCACTACAGCTTAGAAAATGTTTTTCATCAGTTTGGCAGATGTTGCATCTTTTTTTGAGCCAATTTGCTGGGTATAAGAACGCAAAACACATGGAAGTGGGAGAGGGATCTGTTCCCCACCCCAACATGTAGGCTCCTCAAGCAAAAGGCTGCTGGGTAGACATGTGGCATGAGCTCCAGGGCTCTTCTTGGCGGATCACAGTGTTGTGTTCGGGGTCTTTTGCTTTGGTTTTAAGGCTTTAATAAATGTTTTCACCCTGCAGTCTCTGTCTCAGCGGTACCAGAAGCAGATTTCGTCGGCAGTCAGAGGTGAGAAAACTAAACTGTAAAACACTCTGACCTATGACCTTCTGTATGTTGAAGTTATGTGTTATTTACTGTTCCTTACGGCATAATTACAGCATCTTACTGGTGCCGATGAAAATACAGAAATTACTTATAAAAACTTAAAAGCAGGTTTTTTTTTTTTTTGTGTTATTTGTTCGTGGGCACATTTTCATATTTTTTAATTCCCTTTTTCCTTCCTTTTTTTTAGATGAAGTATCTCGGGTGCTGCCCTCGCTCGTGATAGTAGACAGGTCTTCACCTCGGCCCAAAGTTGCAGCGCACGTCACTGGCAGCTTTGTGCCCAAACTGGAGCGAGAGGGAGGAGGTGAGTCATTTATGACTTTATCGATCGATGATCGGTCAGCATTGATAGCCTAAAAACTTTTTTTTTAGCTTTGTTGTGGATTGACAACTAAATATGTATTCGCTTTGCTTTAGGGTGTCACCCATCGGCCCAGACCTAAGTGTCTTTGGTGCAGGCTGAGTCAGTTTACAGAGTACATTTTAACCCACGTCATTTTATTTCAGTCCGACTCTATAAACGTCGCATCTAAATAAAAGTTGCTGGCATTGTGCTGTGTTTCTGTTTTGCAATAACCTATACTTATGTTATCGAAGACGTGTGTTTTGCAGGGGAAAGTACATCTTCTGCAATTTGTAACTACAGATCTAGCAGATTAAAGTTAGGAATGATAAATAAAATACTGATGGTACAGTAAGTCAGATTTCTGAGATGCTTTGCTTTTCCAAAGTCAAAATTATGAGACAGTAATAATATAATAATTATAATAATCTCGTAATAAGTGACTGAAACTCATATTCTAGATTAGTAAATGTTTTGACTTATAAATGTGATATTTTACTTAGAATCTCATAATGTTGGCTTACAAGGACTATTTAAAAACTTTAAAAAAATCAATACTAACTTTTTATTATTTTCCATCCATGTACTTGATTGATACGCTAGAAGTCCTTCATACAGTCATCAGTTGCATTATATTTAAATGTAACATGTCTATATATGTATCAGGCCTAATAAATAAATTAGTAACATTTTAAATAAATACTTTTTGGGAATTATAACCTTCATCTATTTTTTTCTTGTGATTTCATTCTGAATACGTTTTTGTTTTCCACAGCTCCAGTCTCCGCTGGGCGTCGAGTTCAGGGCCAGAAGATCTCATGGTGGGAGGGGCAGAAGGGGCTGGCCTTCCTCCAGGACGTCCAGCTGGTGGACGGGGAGCTGGTGGTGCCGCAGCCCGGCCTCTACTACATCTACGCCCAGACGTACTTCAGACACACCCACTCCCTGGAGGAGGAGGGCGAGGACGGCGAGGAGGCGGAGGACAGAGGGAGACCCCTGCTGCAGTACGTCTATAAAAAGGTGAGGGCGCGTGGCCATCATGTTTTATACTTTTTGAACTGGATTTGACTCGTGAGCCGACTAATCAGATCTTTTGACTTAATGAATCCAGGCAGTGAGTATGTGTTGCAAACATCCAATAATAATCTCTTTCTGCTTTGTCAGATAAAACTAAAAGCTGCTGCAACTGTTAATTGATATAATCAGCATGATACAAAGTTTATGTTAAGTTTCTGTCTAATGTAATAAAATTCTTACCAGCCAAACATCAAAAAAGTTAGAGATGTGAATTATATCCAGTACATTATAATGATGAATACTTAAGGATTTTTAATAATTGAAAAGTTTAATTAACATTTTTTTATTTACATAACAATTGAGGAATTTGATCCGAGGTGTTTTCTAGTGCTCGGCTTGTGCATTTAAGGACATCCATATCAAGTTTGAAGTCATGTTAATGTTCCTTTCCGATTTCCTTTACATTTGGATGACAGATGTGCCTTTAAGGAATTTAAACAACGAGAGACCATCTTGTGATGGGATCAAACCAAATTCATCAAATAAACTGATTTTATACAGACTAATAAAATCTTGCTAAAGTTTTCCCCTCATTTTTACCTCGGCCAAAGAGGTTTTATTTTAGGTTCGGTTTGTTGGTTTGTTTGTCAGCAGGCTAAGAGGAAAATGGCCCGATGTTCAAGCATGATCCAAGGAAGAACACACCTTTTGGATCACGGGGCGGAGACACGCATTATTTTTCACTTATGGAAACAGCCTTGGCGGATGTCTGCGCTCTCCGAGTGCCCTCGTAGTTTCAGATTGTGACCCACGGCCCACATGAACTCTGGCTCTAGTTTCTTTATTCTTTCTGAACTGGGGTCATATTTAAAAAGGAGGGAATTCTTGGACCGCCGTAAGATTGAGGAAAGCATTAGCATTTGCAATCATTGTTTTTTATTCCTTAAAAAAATTAATCCAGAGAATTGGAGACGATTAGACATCGTCATAGTTTTGACCGTCAACAATGCCGACTCCAGCAGTTACTAATCAATCAGCTGATTGACAGATTGAGTGTGTGGGTGGGTGGTGGTGTATGGTCGATCTTGGTTGGATTAGAACATTATCTGTCATTCATTCCAACAACGCAGCATGAACACCGCGCCGTATCCACCACATACAGTATCACACCTCCGTGCCCTGACTCACCTCTCCTTCTCCCCTCAGGTGAGCTCCTACCCAGTTCCCTTCCTACTGATGAAGACGAGCCGAACCTCCTGCTGGTCCCGGGACTCCCAGTTTTCTCTGCATTCTGCCCACCAGGGCGGGCTGTTCCCGCTCGGCACCGGTGACCGCCTGTTCGTCACAGTGACCAACGCCTCCGCTGTGGACATGGACGAGAAGAGCAGCTTCTTTGGGGCGTTTCTCATCAGCTAGACCATCGGATGCAGAACTCTGGACGAGCGATGGACCAACATCACGTGCGCAACGCATCCGTCTGCCGAAACTTCAAACTTGTTGCAGCCTCTAGACTTCTCCTTAAGATGAACACAAATGATAAACTGTGGTGAGTCACGGAGGAGTCTCTTTTCTTCAGGATCACAAACCAAAAATACATTTTACAACACTGGTTTCATGTGCGGTGTGTGTCTGTGTGTGTGTGTGTGTGTGTGCGTGTGTGCGTGCGTGTGAGAGAGCTGATCAATCAACAAACATTTGTATTTGAGTGTATTAAAGTTAATGGGGCTTTCTGTTGTGCAAACGTTTCTTTAAGGTAGACTTACAGTTTTAAAGGTTAGTTTAAATGCTTTGAATGAAGTTCCCCAACTGGTGTTGAACAGCGAAGACGAAACCGTAGACGAAATACACAAAGAAATATAATATAAAATAATATACCCTACTTTACGCTTTGGTTGTGATTAGCTAACCTACACTGTTCTGAGCTTTCCCTACAGAGTGTAATATCTAGTGATAATCTAGCTCATCTAGACAAGAGGCAAAGCACTTTGTAAAATTGGCTTGTAATTCAACTCACAAATTCACAAACTCGCCTGTAACAGCTCACAAGTTTTTCACAAGGGGGAGCCGTTATATTCTTCATTAAAAGCTCAGATACACACATGCCAACCTGCACCACCTATAGGAAAGAGCCGGTGTAGCAGTGTAGAACTTTAGGCAAACATTACACCCAATCCATTTTCATTTTATAGCAAATTCCTGAAAAACTGGGGTCTGCCTCGGAGAATCGTTTGTATAAACCTCTAATCAGCTGAACATCAGCGATGATCCGAGTCCCTGGATGTGTTTGTATAAAGATGTAAATACTGTGCTACATTTTGTGTTTTTATTTTTCCAATAGGCCGGCAAATTCTGCGTCTGGAGCTCTCAATGAACTCTCTTTTTCTTCCAAATGTTCCCTCAGTGAGATGTCGAGCATAAGGCTAGAAGCATGAACTGAGACCGCTTACTGACCATGTGCTACTGCTAACATCACAGGCCTTTTGACAGCCATGTTGAAAGATTAAAGGTGTACAATCACCACCTTTTTCTTCACAAGTTTTATTGTACAATGTTTTACAACACTGTTCATTACAAATCAGCCGTTGTTTTGTGTTTTTGTTGGCAGCAGCACCACAGTCCCTCCCTCTGCTGTTGGCTCGTCCATCCTAAACGTTCTCCAAATGGTTTAATAAACGCTCCCTAACTGGTTGGTTTTCTCATTCATGTCACGTCGGATTAGCTGCAGATGTGACATGTACACTTGGAAAACAAACACGCACGTCAGCATTCAACCTGCAGAAATGTGGGATTTAAGGCTTTTTGTGACGTAATGATCACTGCAGTAAATCCACGGACGCTAAAAGACATTTAAGCCAAAATGATCCGTTATAATTGAGTGGAGGAAAAGTGGAAGTAACCGATCGAGTTTGAAGGTTAATACAAAATGACAAAACTTTCTTGAGGTGTAAATACTAGATTTCTCCTGGGATCTCGTGGCCTTCGTCAGCTGATGGAGTTATGATATGAAGACCCCACATACCTGTCATCAATGACAACTGAACAAGCACCAATGGATGATGAAGGAGTCATGAAAAAAAACTACTATTTTCAAAGTCAAGAATTAACCTCCAGGTAAATTCACATATTCATCCAAAGCAACAAAAAAAAAAAAAAGACTTCCCCAGTAATGAGTTCCAAATAAGTTCTCCTTTTTCCAATATGATGTGAATGCAGCATTTACTTTACACTAAATATCACAACACATGACCTTTTAAAGTTTTTTTCAACAAATGTATAGACTATTTAAATGTTGGTATCCACAAAGATTACAGTGGGAAACTTAGTCCAGGACCAAACATGATGTAAAATGGTGTTTTAAAGTTGATGAACAGGGCCTTATTTGTGCTCCTTAATATAAATGTACTGAGATAAATCTGTAGTTTTGAGTTGACTAATTGTGAGGTGGATGTTATCAGAACTGTCGACGTTTTCCATTTAACATCTGATGAGTGATGTCAATGAAGTCAGTACCTTACAGTACGTTTGGCCTCCTTATGGGAAAACTGGAAACATCCACCTGCAGTCAGTCTTCTGATCGGCTGGACCACAAACACCTGAAAGGCATCAAAAAAAGACACAACTGTACAGTAATCAGGTTGTAAACGATCAAAAACTGAATGTGAATGTAAATAAGCAGGTGGTTTTGTCTGTAAATATTTGGAATAAAGACACTGTAAAATTATGAAACCTTTGATTTCGCCAAACATCTTGCATTCATCAGGTTATCGGAGGTCGTCCAGCTTTCATATAAACAGTCCATTGATCAGCCCGAAACTTGGAGAACAAAGTTAATTGTTAGCATGACAATTTCTATTTCTTCAGAAGATGTTTTGTATATTATGTATTGATTATCTAAAATTCACATGACTGATCAATTAACAACCAGACACACAGAGAAGGCAAGATAGCATTAAAACATTTGGTGATTAAAGCATGATCTACTGCTGAATTGTGCAACAGGTTTTAGGTTTTAGAGCAGTTTGCCAGAATCAAGAGATCAAAGAAGTAGATCTGCGAGTTAAAGCCTGGCATTTTCAAAATCAAATCCCAAAAGGCCATAGATCAGTCTTTCACCTAATCTGCATAAATTTCTTTCTGGATCTAAAAAGCTTTGACTTTGAATAAATCCGTTGTGCAGTTAATTTAACACTCTTGGAGACATTTATCAATTTCTTTCGAGAGAGATAAAGAGGTGGGCAGCTTTTCCCTTGCCGAGTCCTCTTTATACGGTTTATTAAAAGTTACCTGACATTTCAGAGGGTGTTCTGCCACCTGCTGGTGCTTATTAAATACGCAACATGAAGCTCAAGGCTGCCCTCCAGTAGCCATTTGAAGCAGTACAGGCAGAGGCAACAACACCTCGGAGCTTCTCAGGAAATAATCACACAACACTGTTTTTTAAGTTTTTGATTTTCTTTCTTTTCTGTGGAAATATGTTACAGTTATATTACAGGTATTTAAATGCCCCGAGGGAGAACAAAAAAAACGTTTGGAGACTAATACTAAGAAGGAGACAGCAACTTAACCGAGACAGAAAAAGTCCAGACTGAATCGACAGACTCGACAGGCAGAGTGGGCGAAACTGACGCCCAACACGTAACCTACGCTTGGAGACGTCCAATAAATACTGCAAATGTTGTTAACGCAACTTATTAAAAAAAAAAAAAAACTGAATAAAAGATGAGGAAAACAGGTGTGCCGTCCTTCTAGTGTCCTCTGTGGTATTTAGCAGCATGTGTGTAGCTTCCAGAAACCAAAATCTTGTGAATAACAATGTGCCGGGCCTGCAATCAACCAGAGTTTTAAACACAAGCAACAGAAATGTGGCGGTTTTAAGCTGTGGCCAGTGTGGAAACATGGGAAAAGTGCTTAATACATGAACACACAAATGATTAAAGAGGAGAACTCGCATCTTCGGCATATCTAACAGCAAACCAGGGAAGTTTTGTCCTCCACCAGCCACAATGGTTGGTTGACTCCAAAATTCACCATTTTACCAGTTTCATATATGTTTTTTAGTATACAATAACATTTTAGAATAATGTTTGGGTGTCTGACAGTGACTCACAGAGTATAAACATTCAACAGACAAAACTGAAACTTACATTTGGCTGGTGGTGTTAAATTCACATACTGGTTCTTGCAGCGAAAGATATCAAAAATGTTATTATTGTCAATATTTTTTAACTCATAGCAGTTATGTTCAGGTTGTGTTGTTCTTCAAGGGTCTTTCTTTTTATTCGAGTGGTCTAGCAGAATAGACAAAACACAATCTACCTTTTACCCGTGTGAAAATATTCTGGTTGAATGCAGGTCTGCCCCTGCACCATCTTCCATTGGTTTTGAATGTAACTTATAAAATATATCATAAAATGTCTTCTTCAATGGAAACGGATTCCTCCATGTACAAAAAGTTCTTTTTATATAAATTACACCAGTCTCTGATGATGATGTCTCCGTTCCTACTAATAAATTTAATCTCCAAACCAAACCCTTCCCCTCACACATACACACTCACATGCTCGCGCACACACATACACACAAACACCGGCGTGCGACCACGGTCAACACCCCCAACTTAGCTACACAACGTGCTCTACACATGACCCATAGTAGAGAAGAAAACAAAAGAAACCATCCCCACTGAAAGGTAATCTCTGCGCTTACAGTAACACTACATCTCCTCTTTCACACTGTATCTGTATGCAAGACCACAAGCATGGTGCAGTTTCGGGCGATGGATGGAGGACGACTCCTCGGCTTCAGCTGGTGACCCTCGCTATCGCCTGTCACTGTAGCTGCCTTGTTCACGCCCAGATGGATAACGCCCAGCTGGCGGGGCGGGGAATGTGCGTAATGACTGACCAGAGGAGGGGCGAGACCTCAGCAGTCAAATCGCATCTCCAGTGAATCCTCAAAGCCCCTGTTGTCGTGCCCCGCCCCTGATAAGAAGCTGGCCGTGACGGGCGCCCCTGTAGCTGTGGTGACGTTGAGAAGGGTGTTGCCGGGGGAGCTCGTGGCCGGGCTACGGAGGGCCGCCGCGGTGATACTGGTGAGGTTGATGCCTAGCGTAAGACGAGTCTGTTCCAGAGCTTTCTCCGGCACGGCAAAGGCTTCCAGCTTCTTCTCTCCGTTGGCCATGTAGGAGTTCTGGCAGCCGCGGCAGATACAGTCCAGACATGCCTAAAAAAATAAAAAATAATCTAAATGAATAACATCAAAAGTTGTTTCATAAACTGCCGTTTCAATGTTCAAGGATGAACCGTCAAAAGCAATTAAGTCAAAATGGAACAGAAATTTTTGAGGTAATCAAAATAATGTGAAGTTTGAACATCTACAGTCTCATGAAAAATCTGCATACTATTATACTGATGAGGACAATGTGATATGGTTAAATACTGCAGAACAAGGGAATTTAGTAAAAACAATGGTTAAAAAGGCTCAAACCCCACAAAACCAAAGTGTTTGACCAAAACATAAACATTTTACCTACCATTTAAAATGTTGCACATGTGTGGGAGTGTGTGGGGGGTTGCCATGAAAAGAAAATCACTAAGAGGGTGCAGTGGTTTTTAAAAGTTTGGGAACTACTTCTATAGAGGTCTAACTTTCCTAATGGCCAAAGCTCTTTATGACTGTGTCAACAATATTTCATCCCCCTGCATTAATCCCACAGAAACAAATTAGTCATAAAACTATAGTGCAATGTAAACAAACACAAGTAATACATTAACTTTAATGAGCCCCGAGATGGAAATTCACTTTGTTAGTATATATGTTGTTAGCCATTAGGATAGATTAAGTATTTCCAAACGTAGCATTGTTCTCACCTTGCGGTTGGAGTAGCAGGGGCAGCGCTGCCCCCTACAGGTCAACACCGAGGGGTTCTGTGTGGCTCGGCCACACTTGCAGCCCTTCTTCTCCACAGGCTTTTTATACAGTGGCTTTGAGGGGCTGGGTGGGTGTGTCAGGGGGTGAGCATGGGGGTGTGGGGGTACTCTGTCACGGGGTTGTGTACGGGGCTTTGGGGTCCCTTGCCTGGCTTTGGTGTAAGCCTTCTTTGGGACCCCGTGGTGCTCCACTGTCTTTTTCAGCGCCTTGTTAGAAACGAGCACAGTCTTGCCCACCTTCGGGGGACCACCATTAGGCACCGGGGCCAGGTGCGGGTGGGGCGTGACTGCAGGAAACTTAGGCTCCTGTTTGGTGGTGGCACCAGGGTAAGGGTGATGGGGTGAACTGTTGGCACCGAGGGGAGGCCCTCGTAAGAGGCTGGAGATGGGGAGGGGTTGCACCTTCTCGCTGTCGCTTTCTGAGCGGGAGCGCTTGCGATGGTACCGAGGGGGGACATGGGGGATGACTGTGGAGGGCTGGGGGGGAGGCTGCAGTGAGGGCTGCGGGTGAGGCTGGAGGGGGCGAGGGCTGTTCCCTCGGGGGAGGCAATGGATGAGGCGGGAGGAGTCAGGGCCAGGTGGACAGTGAGGTCTGTTGAGGCTGGACTGAGGTACAGAGGGGGGGCAGTCCAGCTGGGAAATGGGATCAGGGTCAGTGTCCGTCTCCAGAGTCCTGAGCACCTCCTCAACACTCAACAACAATGGCCCCCCGCCATGTTTCAGATCCTCCCCGAAAGTGCTGATTTCACAGAGCCCCGCCTCCCCTGTGACGCTCACACACACAGGAATCTCCTCCGAAAAGCTCTCCTGCTTTGCAACACCTCCACCTGTTTCTATTGTGATGGGTTGCAGAGAGTCCGAATTGACCAGACCGTTACAATCATGCAGCCCGTTTACACTGACGGGGCTCGGCTCCTCCACCTTGAGCTCCTTCGTAGGAGGAGCTTCATCAGGCTGCACAACATCGGAGGTGGAGGCCTTCTGCGACAGGCTGAGTGAATCTGAAATGTCCTCGGTCTCTGGCTCGCTCTCAGCCAACGTGAGGCCCTCGTTGAGGATCGCCTGGAGGTCTGGCGAGTCACTGGCAGCGCTGGCTATGTGCGGAGCGAGCGGCGACTGGGTGATGTAGAGACAGAGCTTTCTGTAACAGTGGACAAGCAAGGAGAGCTGCCTGTTTTCCTCAAAACGGGAATAGTCCTTACACCAACTACAGGACGGCTTTAGTTGCATCCTCTGACCCTTACAGCCTCGACAGACGTAATGCTGACATGATGAGTCGGTGGGAGCGATGGGGTCCTGCAGCAGGTTACCTGAAGATCAGAAGAGAAATAACAAATGTAGAAAACATTAATGCATCACACATTTCCCAGGAACAGTGCTGAGCAGAGGAGCTCACACTGATGATTAATTCACAGATTTTCACAGGAACCAGATAAAGCAACACAGCTTGACAGCTTATCTAACCAACAAATATGTCACATAAATGTCTAAACAAACCCATAATCTGATTAATTAGGGCCCTGGCTTTAAGAGTGTCAGTTTCACTGAAGAAAACTTTAGGCTTTACAAACAACTGCTTCCTCAATTGTTTTTTTTGTTTTTTTTACTTCGTAAACTGATGTGTATTTGTAAACCTGAGCGGTGTCTGGCAACTTGCCAGACTGGATGACAACCGCTCTTTGAGAGAAGCTTCCTTAACAACGCTGGTCGCTAAGGAGTGCAGCTGCAGATAGGGGAAAAAAGTATGAAGGTCCATTCATGAGAAACAACCAACCTTACACACTCTACACAGTGTGACTGATGATTCCCAAGTATTTGCATATAATCTATATTTAACACAATGTATGGACTGATTTCATATTGATTTCTTAATTTAGTGGAGGAGTTATCTGTGAGTGTAATAAAGCTGCTGTTGCAATCACAGCAAAACAAATGTCTTCTTTATCTCGGGAGATATTCCCTGTATATCCACTCACTGTGGTTAAGGGACTTACTGCATTATGTATGAGCAGTGAAAACCATGCATTAAATATACCACCAAAATAAAATCAAAGATGAGGTTTATTTACAGCTTGACAAGCAGAAAAACGTCAGAAACGATCCGTTGCTTGAAGTACAGCCGGTTTTATTTACTGTTACAGCCACTAATATGTCACGTTGTGTATAGGCACTGTAAAGTACTACACCTTTTTTTATTTGTGTGCATATATTTCACTTTGTTGTGTAATTGAGGACGACAGGGGTATGAAAGAGATTAGGTGCATAATATACAGTGTGTGGCAGGACTGTTATTCAACACGATAAACAGAGAAACGCCCCGATGCTGCCAAATAGCACTCAGAGGGGGGTGTGTCATGATGGGTGTTGCTAAGAATTATGATGCGTTCATTGCGCTTCGGAGACTGCGCTTTCGTATTTTATAAACACGACCTGACATGAATTTAAGTGAATCGGTTATGATTCATAGTTCATTGCTTAACAACAGCGGTGGAAGATGCTAACAGACATTTTACTTAAGTACACATAGCACTATGTACTTGAGTATCAAAAGTAAAAAGTACTTATGCAGAATAGCCAATTTCAGGAGGTTTTGAGTCATATGCCATTGGGATATTATATTATTGTTGATGCATTACATTTAAGCAGTATTTTAATGTTGGTCCGTATACATTAGGTAAACTGCAATAGAATTAAGGTTGTTGGGTCAATTACTATTAACAAAACATATTGAGCAACATATTTTCCATCACTTCTCAAAACTAGTCTTTAAATATCAATGTTACCACTTTTATGTCCAAGTTCTAATGTTGTATTTATTCCATTTCATTCTCTGTACTATTATTTGCCTTGTTTTATTAAATTGTGCTGAAATGTCTTAACCTTGATTTCCCTAAATAAATAACTTTTTAGCTATATCGAAAAAAGGAGCTGTATGAAACAAAGTTGTTTTAATATAATAACTTTATTACTTTTGCTCAAACATGTCTTGTATTTTAAATATAAATATACAAGTATTAACTATGACTACCATATGGATGCAGATAAGTTAAAAGTACAATATAGCCTTATATAAATGTGAGTAGTCAAGTAAAGTAAAAGTACCTTTAACTGAACTTAAGTATAGCACTTCAGTAAAAAATATTTGTTTACTTCCCACTGCTGATCGCTCGTCTCATTTGTCATTAGTAGTGCCGATTCAGATATTTCCGACTGTACGTGAAAGCAGCATTATTTAAAGGTTCGCACCCACCGCGAGCACAGCTGACAACAACGCGAGTTACCGAAAACCTAGCCAAAAACACCCCTTTACATACGTGTACCATCACATTAAAATAAAAAGAATAAAATACACACAGACTTACCACAGACCAAGCAGGACAGGGACTGGCGGAAAAACGGCAGCAACTTGCAGAGCTCCGCCAGGGCCCGGGGGTCTCGGGGGTCGCACTGCAGCACCGAGCGGCTCGCGGACACGTAGAGAGAAGTCGCATTCACCGGGTTCATCTCAGCTGCCTGTCCCGGGGCTCCAGTCCGGTCCGGTCCGTTAAGATGTATTAATTCGTTAAAACACCAAAGTCACACAATAACACAAACAAACTAACCGATGGAGGCAGCAGTAGACCAGCAACTCCCGTGCTCTGTGCGGTAAAATTACTGTTTTTGTCAATGAAGTCTGGTGGCTTTGAAGAGAGCATAGATGGATGCAACGGCTTCAATTGCCAGTCGGTAAATCCCACATATACAGCAGTCTGCGCAGGGAGCAGTCGAGGTTACTCATCCCAAGTCAAATTCAATCCATCCTCAAAGTGATGTCCCAGCTCTAAAAGTACTGCTGCTTTTGATCGGAAAGATTATAAATGCATTCACAAGCAGGCCGAGCATGCATTTACACGTCGGTTTATCCCAGTCGATTCGGCTTGTTTCCGTACAGTCCGTGAGTTATGATTAGACAAAGCATCGTGTTTCCTCCGTCAGTGGCCTTTTAACGTTACTTACAGCTGGTTAGCTAGCAGCAGACCCTCCGAAATTCAAACAGGGGCTTTCGTGACAAAGTGCTCCGGTTTGCAGTGGTCTCCCCCAATATTTCCATAGTCCACATGCATGCTCGTCCCGTGCCTTCACGTCGGTCCAGAGCTGGTGTCACACAAAGCATTTATTATCTCCCACCGAGGCTTCCGTGGCTCCTGTATCGCCAGGCAGTGCAGCCCCAGCAGGCTCGTTATAGTTGTGTTATTGTTCGCGGAGATTCAAGGCGGCTCGAAAACAAAACAGGCCGCCCCGGCTTCAAACGCTCCTCTTGGGCGAGAAATACCGACAAAAGCACGTCGATATGAAGGGAACTAGCTTGTGGAGAGCTTGTGGTTATTAAAACAGAAATAATATCATAGCTCCGACGCTTTTGTTGGTGTAAAGAAAAATAAACCAGCGGAAGCCCCGGGCTCTGGTGACAGTGCTATCCGCCTGAGCTGCACCGGGAAGCCGGCTACAAAAGAAGGCCGCTTCCCCTCTTCTCGGGATTAGCGAGGGTCTCTCGTTCTCGCTGCTTGCCTCGGTGGGAATATAACAGGAAAACCGAGGGTTTAGACACAATTATGTGCTCCTGCAGCTTTTGGTAGACCCCCAGAGTGTCAGTGAAGAGCGAAAGTGAAATAAATCTCTATTTGTGTACCTTGCTATCGTTAGCCGAGGAGTATTGCTCATATCTCCTGTCGCTTTTCCACACACAAACAAGGGGGCGCTGTTGCTCAGATCTCGCGAGAACACACGTAACGCGGTCAATTTAAAAAAAGGGGAAAAAAAAAAGAGGAATAGACACCCATGGTGGAAACTATTTTAGTTGAGTGAGTCACAAAGACATCCCAACATACACCACTACAAAACTGACTTGGAACATTATGTTGAAGCACCACAGGGCCAAATAATGAATGAATAAATTAATACATAAAAGCATCAAGACTAAGGATATCTACAATATCATATTTATGTGCCAACTGTATTTGCTTAATTGTTCTTTTCTTGGTTGTCCCACATGTTTTTGTATAAATTTGTATAAACTGAATAAAGTTATTTAAATAAAGGAATGCACACATCATCCTATTAAAGTAATGCATGTTACACAGGCATAAAGTCATTAATATTTTATAAACACAGCCAACCTGCATGTGCTTATAATCACCGTTATTAAAATGATTGTAAGTCACAGTTTAATTACCATTTTTTGTACTGTTAAACAATAGCTTACCATTTATAAACACTAGTGAACACTCCTGTATGAATATGTAATACAGAGAAATTGCTCAGTCACTGCTTTCTGCAACTGATGACTTATTTAATAACATATTGAGGTCAAAGTTGAATTCTGTTCTGTGTATGAGTCATGAGGGCTAAGTTTGGAGCCTTTATCTCGGTGAACAAAAAGAGAAAATTATTATATCGAACAGTTAGTTTCACAACTGTGTAATGATTCAGTGAAGACAGTTTCACAACTCTTTTAAACAAGACTGGTAAAAAAGAAGCCGTCAAAAAAACAACAAAATAGAAATTATGGAAAAGCATCAGAATAGAATAGAAACAACCCTATGGTTTGAGTAAGCTGTTGAAAAATAGCATCAGAATATACTTAAAAGGACCAAAACTAATCATTATGCTGAACATTTTTTATTTTAATATTGGATTATAATTATTAATGCATTAATGTGTCAACATGACTTAAATGTTGCAGCTGATAAAAGGTGGAGCGATTATTAATGTGAATTTGCAAACTAGTAACTAAAGTGACATAAATGTAGTGGAGTAGAAGTATAAAGTAGCAGAAAATCTAAATATCTTAAAAGTAGTACCTCAAAATTGTACTCAAGTACAGCTCTTGAGTAAATGTACTTTTCAACACTGGTTATGACAGAAATGTTTGACAAGAAACCAACCAAACCTTGTATGTACATTTACTATTTAAAGAAATCACAATTTAGTACATTTTATCTATTCCGTCAATTGTTCAATAGTATTTTCTCTCCACAGGATGCCCTAGTGTTGTGCAAGTCTGGTGGAGAATACTACATTTCTTTCATTTTAACTTTAGTTTTTTGCCTAAAACTGTCCAATTTGGTTTTAAAAATAAATAAATAAATTTGAATCAGCTTTAAAAAACCCAACATGTCTGATACGTTTGTGTGTTAACATAATTATAAGCCCCCCACATTTCCAGAAACATAAGAGGACAAGGCCTTTAGCGGTGGCGACGGCCCGTTTATTCCAGTACGTGTGAATGTGTGGTGATAACATTGTGCAGTTCAAGGATGAAAACGCTGCGAGGTGCTGTCTGAGAACAAGCAGGATGAACACGGAAGAGAAAAAAATAGTTATCATGGATGCCTTGAGCAATTTCTGTTTATCAGTAAAAATAGCTACAAACCAACACTCGCAAAGACACACTGATAGGAAGGTTGACACACTTGTATGATGCAAACACACCAATACTATCTATGAGCAGGCCTCGCCCTTATCTCCTTTTCTCTTCCTCATTCTTATGTTTCTCTGTGTTTGCAATGACTGTTCCCGCATGGACACCTCAGGCTGCTGACCAGCAGGGACTTTCCACTTTGAGGTTAAAAATACCTCACTTTATCAATTATATGTTGGTTTTTTTTGCATTCAATTAGAGCAGAAACCATTAGACACTTTCTAAATTACTTGACTCACAGAAAATTATTCATAACCGATTGTGATAACCGAGCCGGATTTCAGCTTCCCTATTGGAGGATTTCCTGCTTTTCTTGGTCATATATGATAGTAAATTGAATATCTTTAAGTTTTGCTCATAGACGACACTGTGGGCTTGGAGAAATTGCAAATGATTAATTGACCAATCAGCAAATTAATTGATAATGAAAATAATCCTTAGTTGTCCTACAGTCAATAAAAATATACATTTATATACCTACTAATCTTGTTTAATTTAAATCACACTGAAGTTGATTAATTGGAGGCATTTTGCAGAAAAGTCTTTGAAGCTTTTCAGTTCAATGATCAGGCTTAAAAATATGAAATGACAGAGGGAATGTCTGGATTTATACAATCCAGGCTTTTGAGGCTATTATCAATTTTTTTTAAAATAAAAAATGTATGCATGCATTTTAATAGTTCTTTTATTTTTGTCTCTTTTCTTGCAGCCAACCATACTGTAAATAAGATCTTGAATAGAATTTTAAACTCAAATAACGAGTTGTACAAAATGTGTTTATAACAATGTAGGAGTAATAAAACAAAGGCTTTTGGTGACTTTTCTAATGGCATTGCAAATGGCAAAAGTTCTAAAATATATATATATATTACAGTACAAATAAAACCTACACATTTTAAGAGTTTTGTCAGATCTCTAAATGCTTCTATACAATTTTGATCAGCATAGAAACACACATATTTTAAAGTGCACATATTTTAAATCCACTGTTGGCCAACTCCATTTGCTGGTAAAGACTGTGAGATGTTGTTGAAAGCTCAGGAAACTATGACCGTAAATGGACCTTTGAATGGAAACTATTTGGTCACACACTGCAAAATAGTTTCACAGGCACAGAAATGTACTTTAAATATTTCAGATGCAGCTACATTCCATGTATGTGAGTAACTGCTGTTTTAGGGTTTTCAGACGCGTCTCATGCCGCTATGACTGTTTTTAAGTTATTACGGTAACAATGGATCTTTAAATATAGTTGGTTTGGAGTCAATGAGTTTTTTTAGGGCGTCTCTGAACAGGCTCATCAGTTTGGGTTTCCCCTTTTCTTACTCCCATAAAATACCAAGAACATTTGAGTTGTAATAATATCCCGGGCCACTGAAATAATACACGTAATTAGCTATATGACCCAATTTCTCATTAGTAAATATTTTTATCAACATACTTATTTAATAGATTAAACTCTATAGCCTGCATGACTGAGCAGGAACACGTTATACAGTAGTACCTGTGGTATTACGTAGCTTATGCATTGGGGACAAACAAAGCACAAGTTATTCACTAAATATAGCAGCAGTTCAAATCTTTGCTTAAGGACATTTTTTTATTTCAGTCAGTATTAAGTCCCTAACACCCACTCACTCATCTTTGTTTCATCATCATGTACCCATATCCTTTCTGACAATATTTTTTAAATGAGAAATACATTTGAAAGTGAACTTGCCGCGCCTGTGACAATGAACAGGCACACAACCGCCAAACATGGCTGATTTGTAATAGATTACTCACTTTTAGTTAACTTCTTAAATCCTATAAATGTGAAAGGCTTCTTTTTAGTTTCACATTAACTAGGTTCAAAAGTAGAAATAAGCTACAATATAAATCAAGGTCCTGTACGTATATACATCAAATAAAAATGGAGTGTCATGTCTTGCACTTTATAGGCTTCACATTTTGGATTACAAACAGTATTTGGTATTATAAAACCTTAGGATCTTGACTAAAATGATGTAGATTTCTAATTGTACATCATGGAATTAGATATCATTACTATGCTGATTATTCACTCATCAACTGCCTTCAGGAGGTAAAAACTGGTCGACATCCAACATGCATTTTCTGTAAAGTTAAGTGTCCTTGGGTTACATGAAAGGCGTAAATGTATTATGAAATTCCAATAAATGATTACATACAAAATGTTTTAGTGTTTATACATCACATTCCAGATCCAAAGGGTAAATGTTGGTGGGGATAGTGAATACAAAATGCTCTCACCTGAGACACCAAGTGTTGATGTTATCTCAGTGGCCAGTAGCAGGAACTGGTTGAACTGGGAATCTCCTGCGTCTGTATGATGTTCTGCAGTTGTCAAAAAGAAAGTTGGAAACAAACCCCATCAGTCAACATTGTAAAGAAAATAAAAAAAATCCACAAATTGAAATGATGTTTTGCACTTTATTGTGTTTTTAAAAAAAACTAAACATTTCTTGCTACAAGTTGTGTGTAAATTTGTTGTATTAATATATTATTCTGTTTTTGAACATTGAGATTGACCTAAGAGACCTAAAGCATAAAAAAATAGCCCCAGACCAAAAGCACACAAAAGTATGTTGCGTCCTTTAGCATATAATCGTGTTCTTTAAGTCTTCTTAAGGATTCTAGCGTCAGTGAAAGGTGAATGTCAGATGAAGAGTCACAACGCCGCACAGAACCTGGACAAATATGGACATGATGGACAGACTCTACCACCGTCTTTGAGCGCGAGTGTCTGTCCCGTCTCGTCATCCTTGCAGCATGATTATTTCCATTCTAGGAACATGTGCATGACAACAATTGTTCCTCTTTTTGTGTGGAACTGAAGTACATAAGACCCCGACTCTCTGGTTCATTCATCATTGGGCTTTGGCCAGTTGAACTGAATAACAAAGCAGTTTAAAGCTGAGATCAAGAGTCAGTTTGAAGACTTGAAGATGTGGACGACTCTCTCTGTCCGTTGGATTTGTCTGCTCACCCTGGCTGTTGCGATGCTCTTCTCTGCATCACAAGGTAAAACTGAACTCCTGATCGAATGTTGTCCTCCGCTTTATGTGATCACATGTTATGTGAAACACCAAATGTTGGCTGGTTCCAGGTTCTGAAATGTGTGAATTTGATGCTTTTTGATGATATGGTATTGAACTTAATATCTTTGGGTTTTGAACTACCAGACAAAAGAAGGAATTCCAATGTGTCACATGTAGGTCTGAGAAATGATAACGAGCATTTTTCACTCATTTATGACATAATTGGTGGATTAATTCATGAAAAATAATCATTAGATGCAGCCCTAACAAAAAAGGGCAATTATAGAATGCAAATACAATCACTAACTAATAAATATAACTACATATTATTTAAGTCTAGTTTATCTACTGTTTAAGATCAACAAATTACTGTAATAAAATAAAATAGAAAAGCGTACTCAGTTTATGAGAAATGTAACGATAATGCCATTTGATTTGGCCGTTAAAAAAAAAAAAAAAAAAAAAAAAAAAAAAGCAGTGCTGGCAGTGATTCAGGGAACAGTTACTACGCCAGTGTCCTTGTGGAATCTTATTTCATGGGTCCCTTCAGTCTCTCTATAATGATGACTTGACACTCGTGATGTAACGCTGAATAACAACAGTATTTCCTCTCTTTGTGTGTGTGTGTGTGTGTGTGTGTGTGTGTGTGTGTGTGTGTGTGTGTGTGATGTTGCAGCGGATGCCTCCGGTAAGATTGTTCCCTGCTGTAGCAACTTCACCTCCAGGAGGATCATGAGAGTCAAAAAATGTTATGAACAGAAACCACGAAAGAACTGCGACCACGCCTTCCTGTAAGCATTACATCTGATTACAGTACATCTGATGGCTTCATCCTGGAAAAAAGTTGAATTGTATTATCAGACCAAGACCAACCATTCAGGTAATGAACATGTCTAATTGTTTTGTGCCTGTTTCCAGGATTATAAACAAGAAGGGTAAATGGTGCATCAACCCAGATGCTGCGTGGCTCCAAGAGAAGATAGAGACGGTGAGAATCACACATCTACCCAGTCAGTCACACAAGCATGTTGACATGAGTTCATTCAGGAAACACAATTAAGTCTGTGTTCACTTGTTAAACATGTTCACATGATTTTACAGAGAGAACATAACATTTAACAAATGAAATGCGTTGTTTAGTTAAATTAGTTTCACCCAAAGCTCCTTTTTCTTCTGATATTTTCAGTTCATACTTACATATGTATGATCTCAGTACTTCTACTACACCACAGTACTGCTGTAGGCCTTGTCATGGTTAAATGATTATCAGGTATTGTTACATCTGTTGAAAAGCACTCAGTTAAAAGTGCAAAAGAACAGTTTCCCACAAGTCACCTTAGGATGTAAAATAAGTTGAACATACACACAACTGGTAACATACTTATATGATATGATAAAAAAAAATATGTAGGTGGTGCAAAGTACTGACCCACATGTTTGAAGCTGGTGGAGAATCGCGTCAGAGGAGCTCCCCCTGGTTGGTGGGTCGGGTGGGAAGACAAGTTGAAGAAACTATAACCAAACAGATCAAAGAGACAATTTCTCAGTACAACAAATGAACAAATGTTTCTGGATTTTTTTATGGACTTGTCTAATTGTACATTTCCTGTTCCCTCTCCTTCTCCCTTTTCTCTCAGGGAAAGCTAGTCTGTCCTCCTGATCTGTTGTTTTAAAAGAAGTCCTGGAGGAAGAAAAATGTCCCCAGCAAAGCAGCTACTCTGAACATTTTCTATTCATTTACTATTTATTCCTTTTACGTAAATAACTATTTAAAATTTAAGTTATTTTTGTATTTAACTTTATACAGCTATAAAAACTGAATTGTGTGGCATTATTTTGTAAAGTTGTCAAGGACAGTAATGGCAGAGTTGTTTGTTTTTGAACCTGGAACCAAAAATAAATCATGTTAAATGGATTTAAAATGTGAATGTTTTTCTACATGTAGGTATAGATGTACGTATGTGCAGTAGGGATTCACTGCATGAATGGGAATGTCTGTGTGGACTCAGTGTCACATCAAACCAGACTGTAAGGATTGTAATAAAGCAGGTTAAAAATAGAAAAGACAGACCTAAAGCAAATGCATTTAAATAGATATCGAATTCACATTACAATACAGAATAAGAAGCAAAAACGGGAGAAACTGGAAGAGCACGCTGAGAGCGTAGACCTCCGCCAAATGCCAATGTTAACAAAAGTGAAAAACTATTTGTGGATCCGCTCCAAAATGTAATGGATTCTTCCTTGGCCCATGCTACACCCTTCCACCAAGTTTCATAAAAATCAATGACAAAGAAACTGAACTGAAAACAAGGTAATAAAAAACCCAACCCTGGGGTCATAAACATCAAACACACTGAACATTGACAATATAAAGATTAACTTACATTTTAGACAAAACTTTCAGTTGTTACAATCAGATTTTGTATAAAAATGTTACCCACCATCATAACTAATAGGCCACTGATAACTCAATATAAAGTACACTATATGGTCAAAAGTATGTGGACACTGGAACATTTATTCAGACAACATGGGTATTAATGTGCTGCTATAACGACTTCCACTCGTCTGGTTTGAGTCTTTGAGACCAGAGGTCTGATTCGCAGGCTGCAGGGATTCGCTCACATTCAGACAAACAAACTTGTACACTTGTAACTTTCACGCTTTTTACCACAGTTGGCTTTTGACGATGACGAAATATCTGTTATTCTGATGCAGAAACTCATTTTATTGGACAACAAACCTGAACATATATGGAAATAATCAACAAACTCCACTACCTTCTGGGTGTGAGTCTCTCCAGCAACACTGCGCATGACAACAATGGTTCCTCATTTAGTGTGAGGCTGCAGTTTACAAGATCTCGCCTCCCCGGTTCACTCATCATTAGACTTTGGCGAGTTGAGAAGTTAGTAACTGAATAAAGAAGCACCTTACAGATCTAGAATCAGATTTTGTTGCCGTGCAGCGCTGAAGATGTGGACGACTCTCTCCGTTATCCGCTGGATTTGTCTGCTCGCCCTAGCGGTGTTGGTGCTCTTCTCAGAATCAGAAGGTACGGCTCTTATGTATGCAAATTTAAAGTGTTTTAAAAAATAGAGTAGGAATGTATTAACCAACTGAGGACTGAACTTTAATGCAATATGTATAAAGGCACGATATCTAAAAAACGTTTTATTTTATTTTAATATGTCAAAGGTTTTCTTCAAACCAATAAACTGACAAACAAAAGGAATACAATAATACAACTTTGTCTAGTTGATATGACATCAAAACCCTCATTTTAACCTTACTAAAAACAGGCAGAAGTCCAAGTGCTGAAAAACATCTTCCATTTGGTAGATGTTAATTATGCCTGCTTTCAGCTTTTTTTTTTTTTTCCAGCTTTCATTCATTTTATCATTATTTTTGTTTTTATGTGCAATGCAGTTTTGATGTTGTATTGAAACATTATATTGCTGCATCTGTCTGGTACAGTGGCTTCACATATACATCTAAGGTGCTGTAGTGACATCAGAGGTCATCCGCGCATTTCGCAAATCAAGAAATGCTATGAAGAGAAAAAGGAACACGGCTGTATGCACCATGCCTTCAGGTAAGGACAGCAAGCTTTGAAAATGTACAAAACTCTGAAATGCATCTCTGCTTTCATCTCTTCTCAATGTCAGCAAACATCAAACTAGTTGAGACGTACCTCAGGACACCAGAACACCTCAGTGACAACCTCTGCAATGTTTTCCTCCTCGACTTCCTTTGCTGTACTCTTAATCATGAAATATGAAATAAACTGTTATTCCAATTGAAATCATCATAGGTGGAAGAAGTGCTCAGATCTTGTATTTAAGTGTAATTAGCAATAACACAAGTAAAAAGTCCTGCATTCAAATTGTTACCAAAGTAAAAGTACAAAACGTATTGGCATCAAAAAACATTTAAAGAATCAAAATCAAGAGTACTCTTTATGCAGAATGTCAATTCCAAAATGTTATCTTATTGTTATAATTAATGCAATAATGTGTTCAACACTTTAATGCTGCAGTTATTAAAAGCAGAGCTAATTCCAACTACAATATATACTGCTGAGTAGTATGTCAATAAATCGATAGTTTTATTTGATTTATTGTACTTTTTGACTACATTTTGTATCAATAATTTAAATCTGCAAAGTAACAAAATGTTAGAAAATAAATGTAGTGGAGTAAAAAGTGCAATATTTGCCTCTGAATTGTAGTGGAGTAGAAGTAAAAAATTGCAGAAGATAGAAATACATGAAGAAATAAGCATCAACATTCAGGTATTATTGAAAATGTTTAATTGTTTTATTTCCCCGTTTCTAGGGTTATAAATAACAGCGGTTCTACGTTTTGTGTCAAACCAACTCCCCCGTGGCTCAAAGACCTTTGGAAAAAGGTGAGAATTAGTGATTAAACACAACTAACATGATGAGCTGCAGTTTGAAGGTTTGAAGAATGAAAACACATTAAAATACTGTCATCATTTTCCAACTAAGGTTTGTTTTCACATTCCCAGAAAGTGAAGCCTATGAATTCCTAATATTTTCATAATTATTTCCTAGTGTCCTGGAAAGGACTTTTTCATTTGATACCAAATTTAGAGAGGAAAGCTCCATATAAAGCCAAGTAAATATTGTATTGTTAATAGTTACATAGTTCTGGGAAATGATTAGCAAGCTACAGAGCTGTAAAATATTGAGTCACCAAAGAAAGCGTCATAAAACACCTCATTACTAAAACAAATTCACAAGGATATAATGATTTAATTTCCTTTTCTCTCCCTTGTTCCCCTCTCACACCACAGAAGACTTTAATCTGTCATCAAACAATCTCTAAAACACTGAGAAGAAGACTTGAAGTCCTGGATAAACAGAATCTGGAATAGCAAAAACCGGCAAGGCAGCTACTGCGAACAGTTTTTGCTAATTTACTACTTATTGCAATTACTTACAGCTTTAAAACCATTTTTGGACATTCATTTGAGTTTTCTTTTAAAACAATAACAGCAGGATTTGTTTAGTTTTTTTGAAAATGCACCTGGAAACCAAAAATAAATTATTTTGAATGGCTTTTAAATGCGACTGAATCTTGATTTTCTACATGTTTAAGGTCTACTTTTAGTGCTGTAGTATACTGTAGTCCTGGCAGTGCATGAATGGGGATTTCTGTGCAGTAACACTGAATCTATGAATAATTGTGTGATCAGTCAGTGAGTGTTATGCGTGAGCAGTCTAGACCTCAGTGACTACATCTGCTCTGACTGCATCTGTGTGTACTTGTACGGAAATACACAGGTTTGGTCAATGGTGTCATTTTATTGATGAATAATCTTACAAAGCAGATTGAATAAAACAAAAACCAATAGTTTCAGATCATTTCATTAATTTTTAACAGTGAGGAGGTGGTTGCTTCTTATTTAGTTAAAACCAAATTTGGATTTGTGCAAGGAGATAAAAGCCGCTGACAAGTTCATCATATCAACATGTCAGCGTTGTGTTCACAACTTGCTTGCGTTGCCCCCAAGTGGACAAATAAATCAGTGTTTTGCAGGTTTAAATATCCTTGATCCAACAGATCATATTGTTGAACTCTACGGCTGTAATTATTTGCACAGAAGTGTCAGAAATTGATAAATTAATCTTCAGTCAACTAAAGTAATTTTGTAAGCAAAAATGACAAACATTTACAGCTTCTGAATTGTGAATATTTTCTAGGGTTTTTAGGATCGCAAATCTGAATATCTGTTGGTTTTGGACAAAACGAGACATTTTGGACTTTGCCATGAGCTCTGGGAAATTGTGATGAGCACTTTTATTTTTAATTTCTGGAATTCTACACACCAAAGAATGAATCAATTGATAAAGAAAATAATCATTAGATTGATAAGGAAAATATTTGTTAGCGCGTAAATTCTTAAAGCTTAGTGTGAGTGAAATGTTCCAGATATGTTCTCCTGATTCACATATTTTGGCTCTGACTACAGAAGGATTTCAGACACTGACCCGTTTTAAAGAAATATAAATGATACACCTTTGATCAAATTGTTGTCTTTTTAGAAACTGGCCTTTCCCGTACTACTCAAGAATAATCCATAACCAGGGTAAAAAGGCGTGTACATGTTAACTGTAGTTATTGGGATTAATAATGTAAAAAAGAAAAGAAAGAGCAGGCGGGCTATGGGTGTGAAACTTCAAGTTTGGTTTAATCATCTCTAGTCAGATATAATTACATAATTATATAATGGTTCTGTGGTTTTCATGTATTTTTCCTGTATTTGTATTAAGTTATCTTTAGTATCTGTAAGTAAAATGAAACTTTCGCAATACAGTTTTTTAGGGCAATTCAAAAACTGACATTTTTTATCCAAATTAGTTTGCGCTGACAGTTTATGGCTCTATTCAATGTTTTCAAGTTAGACCATCTGTATACACAGAATGATGAGACCCTTTCAGGTTCATTAGCAGTAAAAAGAAAGAAAAGATAGATATAATGCAATGGGAAGCAATACAATGCAGAAATCTAAAATGGCATGTCATTCCAGTCTGTGTATCCATGGTTATGATCGGGGTAGGACATCTGTCAGTTGCTGATATCAATATTTCATAACAACCAATGAGTCTGCCGGGCTACAGAGAGTACCTGATAAAATCATTGTTAAACCATTATTGCATAA
The DNA here is from genome assembly GCA_943590825.1 of Bovichtus diacanthus. NCBI lineage: Eukaryota > Metazoa > Chordata > Actinopteri > Perciformes > Bovichtidae > Bovichtus > Bovichtus diacanthus. The sequence continues at coordinate 3,069,962 of CALSBV010012432.1, forward strand.
GCATGACATGAGCATTTTGTTTATTAAAATACACTAAAACAGGTTAACTAAGTGGTATGTTAAGGATTTTAAGAGAGCCCACAGGAACACCGTATCATGGTGAAAGGACGGTTGAAGCAACGAGAAAGAGGAAGAGGAGATTTTGGGCTGAACCCGCATTGCGATATTTAAAAAAGTAGTTGCTTAACATTAATGTTTGTTTGCACGGACGTGTTGTCAACCATAGACTGTAGTGTCAAAACAGAATTGAGTTATTAATCTGCATTTTACTAAATTTTAAGAATTTTTAGTATGATCCTCTTATCTTGAAAATCTTATCTCAGAGTCCAATATTAAATAGTAGGCAAGACTTCGGCAATAAACCTATATACATTTTAGATTCATTAAAAAAAACAAACAAAAAAAAAAAAAACTGTTGACTTCAAAGAGTTTGCATGCATTCAAGGATTTTTTTGCATTTAAAGTATTGTGCCATGTAATTAGCTGCTCTTAAAACAAATCTTCAAGCTTCATTATTTTCCCAAAAACTATAGTGAACGAGTACTAACAGGTCGTCTATGTGACCGTTAGTTTGCATTAGTTTGATTAAACACAACTTTTTTTCTACGAATATGATACATGGGAGCACAATTTAATATGTTAATACACAGCACCACACAGAAAAACTGCAGAAACTGCCTCAGCTGTTATTGTATATTGAAAATTAGATTGACTTGCAGTGAAATTGGGACTTTGGGTGACCCTGTGGGTCTGGGGTCCAAGGGCAGCTTCCCGCTTTACCCAGTCTGTAATCCAGCCTTGGTTAAATGCTATCTCGGCGTGCATTCTGTGCAGAGACAACAAGTTGGCTTGGTGTAACATTTCCTGATAAACCTTTCATTTTTTTCTAAATTTGGACAAATTGGCTGCAGGTTTAAATTTTCCCCACTTGATGGCGACAACGTTTTGATAAACTGGAATTACCATCACTGCTGTCTGTCGTTTCCATATACTGGGGGTGTATATGAAGTGTGTGTGCTGCTAATCTTCAAAGACTTGCATCTGTCTGGTTTCAGTGTTTTATATATGAAACACTGCTCCAGAGCTTTTTCCTGCCTGAAGAGAACTAAAAGTGTGAGGAAAACACTCAACTTGTGAACTACATCTCAGGCCCAGACTAAAGATATTTCAGGTCTCCACAAAAAATATATAAATACGCAAGTAAATAAATTGTAAAGGATAAAGGATATATATCATATATATATATAACTTCATCACAGATCACACATTTGACACAACCACTGTCTGTGACAATATGATTCATCAGGGCTAAAAGAGCTGGACTAAAACACGGCTCCAAATCATATCAACTTAAAAGGTGATATTCCAATGTTGTGTTCTCAACTTGTTTCTGCTGCCTTCATGTGGAAAGAAAAAATCAGTTATTGCAGGTTTAAATTAAATACTTATTTTTTAAAAATGACTAGCCAAAAAATCTTGGCTTGAATGGAGTTAGTGCCATGCACATGTGTAGGTGCTCATTGGTGAGCCTGGGACTGTAATAATAATGTTCAAAGCTGAAATACAGTCAAGATGTTTAGTGCTACTTTGGTTCGACCAGGGAAAACGGTCTCAGACCGTCTGTGGTCAGAAAGTAGCAGGGGCAGTTGCTTCATGCTGTCAGCTCTCATGAAGCTGAGGCCAATGCAGAAGTGCATGAAACCTGCATTTGTTCTAAAGGCCAGTAGGGAGTGACTGTATAGAAGTCAATGAGAAAACTACCCTACTTCTCAATTGATTTGTTACATTAGTAAACTTTTTCCTCAAGAGTTTATAGTTTCAATCTGTTTTAAGTCAATACAGCATGAGGTTCATTTGTAAATTATGGTCCCATTTAGAGTAAAACAGACGATAAACCAGGGTATGAAAAAAAACAACCTGTTGCATTGATTCCTACGGCATATTTTAAGAACTGTGTCTTATATGAGAAAAGTCTAATTTTATCTAGTGTGTAATGTGGTTCGGAATAAAATTATCCATACTTTTGTACAAATTGTTAAAAATTTCTATCTATCTAAAAGTTAAGGATGACATCAAACTACCATTTCCAGTGTCAAGAATGAACTAACAATCCCAACTCGAGGTACACTGACTTGCTTTTTCCATAGCTTACAATTGTATCACATGGTCTCTAAGCGCCGATAAAGACCATGTGATGTGGGAGCTAAGTAAGTGGGTCTCGAGTTCGGATGGTTTTGTCAAACAAATTTTCTATAAATTGTTTTGCAACTATTCACTGTACTGTGTAAACATAAAAAAAGTCAAATAAAAAAAAAAAAGCATATACTGTTCAGTGCAGAGGCAAATCTTTGTATAAAGATATAAATATTATTTAACATTGTGCAAAAATAGATATGTGATCAACCAGCAGCAATGTAAAATGTGAAACATGCTGATGTCATTTCCTCTGGAAGCTCATCTACTGACCACATCCAGTAGCTATTTTCACATTTCAACCTGCTACAGACAGTATGTCTGGTTGTCATAGTGATTTGCTGACATGTTGCTTGCACCAAAATGACCATCACATCCTCTAATGACCATGACACAGTGAAAGTATGAGTAAGACACTAAATGCTGATATCAACGTTAACCTCTGTGAAACAGGGGTATGATTAGTGTGGCACATGACCCAGTCATTCTCCAGAAACTCTGTTGTATGTGGCAGGATTACTTCCCCTTTTCTACATTTTGTACAGCTTAAAGCAGATATGGGAGGAGGGGGTAGGAAGTAATTGAGCAGTTTCATGGAAATATTGTCCTTCCTTGCATGTGGAAACCAAGAAGTCACATTTTCCACTGTGCAACAACATTTCTTCAAAAGCTTCCATCTACATTTATCATTCTGGTTGTATGAGTATTTATCTACAAACTTATTTGATGCAATTGGATGATAACATGATCTAACTGGCCTAATTGAAGCAGCCTAATTTTTTGATTAAAAAGGTTATTTTGATAAAGAAAAAAGGTACCCTAGATACAGAAACTGTGGCTCAGAAACATCAGTGTCTGGAACCAGCAGAGTCTAAACCTTTGAACTGCTCAGCTTGATGGGTACAGGAAGCAAAATATGATTCTCAGTAGATGAAACTTACTTTAAAAGGAACTACAAGGAATGTTCATTTTGTGCCAGTAGTTTCTTCCATGAGCTACACTGCTAGCCCCATTAGCTACATTCAACTACAGTTAGCCGAAGCGTTAGCTAGCTCCGTTTTAGCCACCAGAGTAAATGTATATTGATTTTCTACGGTGTTCCTACAGGTCTTGGTTTCTTAAAGTGGATTTTTTTGGGGGGGATTTCTGACTATTTTTTAGCAATTCTCAAGTGGTCAAAAATGGTTATGTGGCACTAAATCTGTAACAAATGGTATCAACACAAAATTAATGCAACAACTTCTGAGACAAAATAGAGCGTGGGAATGGCCGTTATATACTTCGATCATAATGTTCTAAGCCCTGATGCACTCTAAACTAAAAGAGTTTTTCGTTATCCAAAGCAAGGGTGGAAAATGACAGAGGGTGTCGCATGCTGTACAGACCGTAAAGCCCCCAGAGGACACTTTGTGATTTTCTGATATTGGTCTATATAAATAAAATTGACTTGACATCAGACTCCTCTGGCTTAACCCTCCTGGCCCCGAAAGGCCTCCATTTTCAGCCCGCCACAAAAGGGGACCAAAGAGTGCAATGGTGGATATGATAACTAGGGTCCCAATTAGATTTCATGTTTCCAACCTCCGCCATAATGCAGGAAAAACCTTCTGGATGTAGGAACTGATGTCAGGGGACGTTCCCAGTTTAACCTCACTGCACTTTTGGGGTTGTACAGCAGCCTCCTTCGCCACCTCGTCCAGTGCATTTTACTGTGTAGCGCAAAATTGTTTAAGATAATTGCACATCCATGACATCAAACATGGTGTCTTGACAGACCCTTTCTTTTTCGTGATAGAAAGTCATCATGGGGGGACAGCACAGAACTCATCCCTCAAACTTTCACACAGACGTTCTTCTTGCAACAACTCTGCATTTGTGGCAAAGCACACGCTATTGAAGTATGGAAACTGTACGAATATGCTGTACGTGACCGGAAAGGAAATAATGTCTGTGGTATACAAAGTATGTGCAACACGCTCGTAATGCTTTCTATTTCGTACATGCAAACTAATGAGATCAATAAAAAATGTTTCAAGGCAACTCAATGCTGCCATTCTGATGGAAACTACAATTCTAAAATTGTTTAAGTATAAATTTAAAAGGGTCTCTCTGATATTTGGCAAAACTTTGCGATACTAAACTGATTGCAGACACACGGTCATTCACTCTGCACTGATTAAAGAAGAGAAGGAGAAGTGGTTTACGATTTCATGCAAAGGATGTAAGCTGTTGAAAAGAGGAAAGAGACTCTCGGGAAGTCTACAGATACTGTGGTATAAAAAAAGAAAAGCAGGTGTATAAATTTTAAGTTGAGACATAAAAAATAATCAGTAAATATTAGACTCGTATTACTTGACCTCTGCATTCCTTTGCGTCCACACGAGTTTTTGAAATTAATGAACAAAGCCTTCACATTCCTTCCACGCTGCTCATGTCAAATATGCCATGAATTGAATGCAAGATAAGGTTAAAATAGCCCCAGTCATACCCAATATTGATGTAAGAACACATCATTTAAAAAGGACACCATTTGAAAAATGCAACTCCTTCTCTGTTATCAGCTTCTTGCTTACACAATACTAAGCTTTTTGAGATAAATGTGTTTAAGACATGGATTAAGAAATAAAGCTTAGGCAAAAAACACGTAGGAAATAATCCATTCTAAATATAAAGCCCTGTGAAAGAAAACCCATGTGTTGCAAATGAAATGAGAACTAGGGTAAAAGGAAAGTAGGAAGGAAGTTTGGCTTATTTTGATCTTCTTACAATCAACACTAAGTGAAGTGATAGCTGCAATTTTATCTTAAGACATTCAACTCATTTCCTCATTTCGCTGTCTGCTTAGCTGTAAATTAAACTGTTAAATCCAAAATATTGCTCATACATGGTGGAGAAAATAGCAACTTATGTTTGGTACTGAAAATATAAAAGCACACACAGTTGTAGTCTTTCAGTGTATCAATGTTCAGAGGTTAATCACTTGACACAATTACAAACTTTATATTGTCCGAGTTACAATTTCATGCTACATACAAGTCACATTTTTAAAACAGAGGGCTTCTGATTTTAAAATGAGACTCCTCAGACCAACTACAGGCCGGATTTAAAAGTCTTCTACATGGTTTTGCTTTCAATGTAGTTTTCCTGGCCTTTCTTTCTCATCCAAACGTCACACAATCATTTCTTTATATCTAATTAACTGATGTTTCTCTTAATCTTTGAAAATAAAATCTGATAACATAATGTGTGCAAACTTACATCGACCTTAGTTTACCACAGTGTTTTTAGTAAGTAACACCCCCCCCCCCCCCCACAAACACGTATTTCTCAGAAAGGTCTTATCACCAAAATCACATGAAATCTAACACCTTCCACAGAGATGATGATGGTGACAGATTATTTCAAATACCTTATAAAGAAAAGACAAGAGGTGCAGTTGGCTGCAAATGAATCACACCAATAAAAAAAGCTATGGTCAGCAGGGTGACCGTTTTGCCGCCATAACGGCTGCTCACACTGCAGCTATCCAGTTGCTTTTCTGATACACTAAATACAACAAGCATTAAAGCACCTTTAAGGATTTAGTTCAGTCAGTCAGGCAGACGCTTTGTTCAAACCTGTTGGATCAAGTTTAAAAGAGGAGGATGACCTCAAGCTACCAGCAAGGCTTTTAGACTCTTAAGTTTTGTTTTTTGTACAGCGTACACAAGGATGCTTTTACTTTTACTTTTAGATCTTACGAGAACTAAATAAATTGCAAGTCTACTGCTTGTGAAAGGTTCTGCTTTGACTCTGATGCAATTTCTTGTCATCTTTTCATTTTGGTTCAATGAGCAGCATATCTATTTAATCAGCTTTTCATCTGTGCTTTTTCAACACCACAGGTTTGAGTGCACACATGTTTCAGTAAATGTGTGTTTTTTTTTTTGTTTTTTTTAAGAGGGAGATGCGCAAACAGATGAATATCTGGGTGTTTGCATTTCCTGCTCTGCTTCATAGTTTTACAGCTGCAATTTTAAAAGCTGCAAGTCATACATATACATATTTCTTGTTCCATTTCGCTATTTTAGATTTAATCCAATTTTTTTATTACAATATAAACAAGCAAATTACATTGATAAATTCATTGGCTTCTCCTATTGCAAACTAACTACGTTATAATGTTGTAAAAAATGTTTTTTTTTTTTTTTGTTTTTTTTTTTTATGAAGAGAAGTTTCAAAAGGCACTTAATCACATTTTGTTTTTGTTGATACACCAACTTTACAACCTCTGCCAACCGTAAAATCTTGATAGCAAATATTTCACTGTAGTGGAAGCTGTGGGTGAATCTACAGCAAGCACACAGGAAGGCTGCACAGGTGAAGCCACATGGGATGTTTTTTTGGTTAAAACTTTTCTAGTGGCTGCATGTCACCACTGTACAACGCGTGTTGTCCTCTGATTGCTTTCTGGTTTGTAAAAAAAAAATTAGTTGCTGGTGTGTTTTGGAAAGAGACAGAACAGGAATTAATCTGGGGGTCCCAGAGACCAACCAACAACAAGTAGACCATATGTACATGTGAGTTTGTGGAGCCTGACGCAAGAACCATACCAACCAACCAGAACTATATTCATTATATCCTTTTTCTTATAAAATCACATATTTAATATACTCCCTTGTGAAGACCCACATGCCCTAAATTGTCCATTAAAACATCTGAAGAAACCTCTTTTTCATAATTATAAAAAATAAATTAAAAATAGCTAATTATTGAAATGACTCACCGGAAACCATTCTGGCTGATTAAACAACTTCTGGTTTAGATTAGACTTTAATTATCATGGTGACTCCGAGTTCAACACTTTGGACTGATAACTCTGACAAAACTAATTATTTACCGAAGACTGTGACATTATACATATTTGACTAAATACAGTAAATTAGTAGGACACTGTTTTATGTATGACAGTAGCTTACTCTTAAATCACCATGAACCATTGCTTGCTCACTCCTCTTGCACTGTGGGGTCATTTGACTCCTCTCTGTATAGTATCTAGTAACTCTGGTTATTGGTAGCTCAATTATGAGGTACGTGAGGTTTTCGACACCAGCGACAATAGTCACGTGCATCCCGGGGGCCAGAGCGGGCGACATAGAAGCACATTTAAAACTGCTGGCTAAGGCTAAACGTAAATACAGTAAGATTGTTATCCACGTCGGCAGTAATGACACCCGATTGCGTCAATCGGAGTGCACTAAAATTAACGTGGAGTCGGTGTGTAGTTTTGCGAAGACAATGTCGGACTCCGTAGTTTTCTCTTATCCGCTGCCAAATGTAACGAGTGACGACATGTTTAGCCGCATGTCATCATTCCGTCGCTGGCTGTCACGGTGGTGTCCAGATAATGACGTGGGCTTCGTAGACAATTGGCGGACTTTCTGGGGAACTCCTGGTCTGATTAGGAGAGACGGCATTCATCCTACTTTGGAAGGAGCGGATCTCATATCTAGTAATCTTAGTGCATTTATTAGTGGACCTAATCCATGACAACCCGGAGTTGAGGCCAGGAGTCAGAGTTGCAGTCTTACACACTTCTCTGTCTTACACACTTCTCTGTGCTTCCATCCGGGCAGTCACCCACTCAAATCCCTACAGTGACTGTCTGCCCCACGACCACTGAAATCAATAAAATCAATAGCAAACAGAAGAGGAGTTGTACATAAAAACCTAATACAAATTAACACCACCACTGCAAAAGTCCAACTAAATAGAAAAATTAAATGTGGACTCTTAAACATCAGGTCTTTGTCATCTAAAGATGGATTAGTAAATGATTTAATATCAGATAATCAGATTGATTTATTTTGTCTCACTGAAACCTGGCTGAGACATGAAGAATATGTCAGTCTAAATGAATCCACTCCAACTAGTCATATAAATACTCATGTTCCTCGAGGTACAGGCCGAGGTGGTGGAGTTGCAGCCATATTTGACTCAAGCCTATCAATCAATCCTAAACCTAAACTAAACTATAGCTCTTTTGAAAGCCTTGTTCTTACACTTTCAAACCCAACATGGAAAACAATAAAGCCAATCTTATTTGTTATAGTGTACCACCCTCCTGGTCCATATTCTGATTTTCTATTCTCAGAATTTTTATCAAGTTCAGTCCTTAAAACAGATAAAGTAATTATTGTAGGTGACTTTAATATTTATGTGGACGTTGATAATAACAGCCTTAATATTGCGTTTATCTCATTATTAGATTCAATCGGATTCAGTCAGAATGTACATGAACCAACTCACTGTTTAAACCACACTTTGGACCTTGTTCTGGCATATGGTGTTGAAATTGAACATTTATTAATTTGTCCACAAAATCCTCTCTTATCAGACCATTTTTTAATAACTTTTGAAGTCCTGCTACTGGACTGCAAGCCACTAAGCAAAATATCGTACGCTCGATGTTTATCTGATAGTGCTGTAGCTAAATTTAAGGAAGTGATTCCAGCGATACTTGGTTCATTACCATGTCTCACTATCAATGTAACGGAGGACTCCTGTGATAACTTTAGTCCCTCCCAAATTAATAATTTTGTTGATAGTGCTGCAGCCTCACTGCGAATGACACTCAACTATATCGCTCCTCTAAAAAAGAAGATAATTAAACAGAGAAAGCAAGCTCCGTGGCTTAACCCCCAAACCCGCAAACTAAAACTAAAGTCAAGAAAACTTTAGAGGAAATGGCGATCTACCAAATTGGAAGAATCTCGTTTAGTCTGGCTAGATAATCTTAAAACATATAAGAAGGCTCTCCGCAAAGCCAGAGCAGCTTATTACTCTTCATTAATAGAAGAAAATAAGAATAATCCCAGGTTTCTTTTCAGCACTGTAGCCAGGCTGACAGAGAGCCACAGCTCTACTGAGCCTTCTATTCCTATATCGCTCAGTAGTGACGACTTCATGAGCTTCTTTAACCATAAAAATCTAAATATTAGAGACCAAATTAATCAAATAAATCTCCTCTCCTCAATTGGTAATGATTTAGCTTCTAAAACAGGAACCTTAAAAACAACTGTAACACCTGAAATATATCTAGACTGCTTTTCTCCGATCGATCTTAACCAACTAAATTCAACAATTTCGTCATCTAAAGCATCAACCTGTATCTTAGACCCGATTCCAACTAAGTTGCTTAAAGAAGTTTTACCCTTAATTAACTCCTCGTTATTAAATATGATCAACCTGTCTCTATCATCTGGCTATGTACCAGAATGATTTAAAGTAGCTGTAATAAAACCTCTTCTTAAAAAGCCCAGTCTTGATCCAGAGGTTTTAGCCAACTATAGACCGATATCTAACCTTCCTTTTCTCTCTAAAATTCTTGAGAAAGCAGTCGCAAAACAGTTATGTGATTTTCTACAGAACAATACTTTATTTGAGGTTTTTCAATCTGGATTTAGAGTTCATCATAACACAGAGACGGCACTGGTGAAAGTTACCAATGACCTTCTAATGGCATCAGACAAAGGACTTGTCTCTGTTCTGGTCTTGTTAGACCTCAGTGCTGCTTTTGACACTGTTGACCATGACATTCTGCTGCAGAGACTGGAACATTTCATTGGCATAGCAGGAACTGCACTGAGCTGGATTAAATCCTATTTATCTGAGCGATCTCAATTTGTACGTGTTAACGATAAATCCTCCATGCAAACCAAAGTCAGTCATGGTGTCCCGCAAGGTTCTGTACTTGGACCTATTCTATTCACCTTATATATGCTTCCTTTAGGCAATATTATAAGGAACCACTCCATAAACTTTCATTTTTATGCGGATGATACCCAATTATATCTATCAATCAAGCCAGATGAAACCAATCAATTATCTAAACTTCAAGCATGTCTTAAAGACATAAAAAATTGGAAGTCCTGCAACTTTTTGATGTTGAACACCGACAAAACAGAAGTTATTGTACTTGGCCCCAAACGCCTCCGAAACGTATTGTCTAATGACATAGTAACTCTGGATGGCATTAACTTGGCCTCCAGCACCACTGTAATCTATCCATCCATGGGCTATATAAATAAACTTGATTTGATTTGATTTGATATATTCTCTAGCAGGGATTTTGGACATCACTACAAAAGGGGGAACACAGCATGGGTGGAGCTCAGAGGTCAATGTTGAGACATGTCTGCGATTCACTGGAATGGAACCACATTGTCACTTCACACTGTAGCAACTCCTGCCCATAAAGATTGCCAAATTGTTTATGACATAAATGCACAAAAGTCTTCAAAATGCCAGTTTGCATTAAGTTTGCTGATTGATTCCTAACTTTTTTCTTTGTTAATGCTATAATGGCTTAATGTACTGATAAAGGAAGTCGTGGCATTCCTATCACCCCCACAATCAGATAATCAGGAAAATCCATGACTTAATTTTCCAAACTCAACACTATGATGAAAGTGTTTCCTGCTGGTAAACTGTTGGTCACTTTGTGGAAATCCCCGTAATACAGCAAGTCATTCATTTAGACGAAGAGAGGAGGGAAAGAGAAAAAACGTAGATGACTAACCAGAGGAACCGCTTCTGCTTTTCCAGGCCTTAAGTAGCTGATGTCTCCAGACATCTGTCAGTTCAACAAGCTCTCTGGAGAAGAAAGACCAACAGAGAAAACTGTATTAAGTATTTATCCATTTAATCTCATATCTATCATCCTTTTTTGAAGATGGAAAACTGTGGAAGCATGTTCAAAAGAGCGCTGGTCGTCACCATCCTGGTGGCTGCGGTTCAGTCTGGATTGGCAGGTAAGATTAAGATACACAAAAGTACAAGATCGTACAGATGGTTTGAATCCTGTGAGCCATTTAAATTTCTTATTTATTTATTATTAAATTAACTCTTATGTTTCCATTCATCTTTAGCAGAAAAGCTGGCATCCTGCTGTAAGACAGTCAACAAACAGGAGATAACTGAAACAATCACAGGGTACTTGGTGCAGCGACCTAACCCTCCATGTGTCAAAGCTGTCATGTAAGTACAAAGAGCAATTCTGTATGTACATGTTCATTAATAAGTTCTAAAAACAGGAATAGTCTGAAAGTGTTAAAAAAAATAAATTCTAATTTTAATTAATTTATAACTCTATTTTTCAACTTTGTTACTTTGTATTTGCCATGACTGGACATATCTACAGCATATTATAAACCATTATATCCAACACACTGGGTACCTAAAAGTAGTCCTACATTTGAATGAAAAGAAAGACCCGTTTCAGTCTCTACCAACCATTGTAGTGTTATTGTCTTAATTTATTTTTCCAAATAATGGATTATTTTGAATTAAGCGTACAAACTATGAATTAATTTCTTAGCCTATTAATACGATCACAAGCTAGCTTGCATTCTAAGAGAAGGAGTCTAAGTTACTAATCACTAATGTTGCATTTGTTTGTCATTCCTGCAGCTTTCAAACAAAGTCAGGTCTTTTCTGCAGTCAGCTGAACGCTCCCTGGGTTCTTCGCAAGATTGTTGCATTCAGGTGAGTTTTTTTTATTACCACTAATTTACTCGCATGTCTTTATACTCATTCATTTATTCCTTCAATCCCAAACTTATTGTCTCATATACTTTTGTCCTCTATTATCTTTCTCACAGGAAAGAAAAAGCTCAGTCCGCAGCTTTGTCTATGGTCCCCTCATCTACTGCCTCTCTTCTCTCCGTCATCACATCCACTGCCTTCGCTCCTTCATCCTCCATGCCTCCTTCCCCCTCTTCATCCCCCTCTTCCCCCTCCTCTCTTCCCACTTCCCCCTCCTCTCTTCCCGCTTCCCCCTCCTCTCTTCCCGCTTCCCCCTCCTCTCTTCCCTCCACATCTGAGATGCCTGCTGCTGAAACCTTTTCAGAAACAGCAACGAGTAGCATCTTCTCCACCTCCGGCCAATGATAACAAAGACAAAATTTGTCAAGAAGTTCACGATTATGGCGTCGACACTGATACAAATGAATGTCTGAAATAGCTCTTGAACAGTATGATGTTAAATTATTATGTTGAATATTTAGTTTCTTTCAATGCCTTCAGAGTAAAATTATTTATTAGTTTAATTTAAGGGACCAGTGCTCATAGAAGTATTCATGTATTTATTACCAAGTGTATAAGTGTATTCATCAATGTTTACAAGTTACTGTATACAATTTCATGATAATAGTCCTGAAAAAATATTTTTAGCTATTTATTTATTTAAAAAACGTGTTAAACCATACATGTAACAAATAAAAGTTGCACATGTGATCCTGCATCCAGCTTCTGTTTGACTGTTTATCTGCCTCTTATCTGACTTATTTCTGACATTTTCTCTGCAAAAGTAAGAAGTTATAAAGAATTTATAAAAGGCTGAAGAGTTTTACGCAGCCAAGGATCAAATATGAAACATGCCAGGTGGCAGCTGTGGTTAGGGGTTAGAACATTAAATGGCCTACAAGGTCAGCAAGTTGATGAATATGTAACAATTTCAACTTTATTTTATCAGTCTTCCACTCACACTAGGCAGACGTTTTCCTCCCCCAAAACTTCACAAGCACTGACAGTCGGGGACAAATGAGTTTATGCCAAATTAAGACGCAAACTTCTGCCATCTCTGACTCTGCTATCATTGACATGTCAAACAACTGCACAAGAATACTCTAAAATAGTGTTTTTAATATGAACATAAAGGCCATGTGGTAAACCTGGGCTGTAAGAAATTTTGGAGGCATTAAAGTGACAAAATCACTTTTAAAAAGTGCTCCGTTTCAAACAGGTATAGCAGCAGGCTTTTGCCTTTAAATGTGGTCAGTAAACACTTTGCATTAAATTGGTTGTTTTAAACAAACCTAGGCCTCAACTTGAAGAGATCAAGAGCAGCATCCGATCATGTTTGTCAAATTTATCTACCCATTCAACCCAACTCTGTACCAGATAATGGCTGTAGTGCCCTATTTTGTTGCACGTCAAACAAAAGAAGAAGTAGAGGAAATTGAGCAATTTTCCTGTTGTTTTAGCATTGCACTGTGGGCATTAAGCTTGTCAAAAACACAGTTGGACACTCAAATTACATTTTCAGATGTATGCGTAATGAGGACATGGCACGGGAGTCCCTACGTCGCAGTAGAATTGTCTGAAGCAGGTAAAGTACGTCACAACTAAATGTTGAAATATATTCTTCTTTTAACGACCTGCAAATTAGATACATTCTTACTAGGATGTTTTCAAGGCCAGCAAGTACAGCTTCCTTTGACTTTTACATTTCTAGTGGGATGACTGAGAATTGTATCGCTCTCTGCTTGGTTCATCTTCACCTGTTTTATAATTATGATTATTATCACACTCTGACTTGTAGTACAGTCGTGGGTGTTTCACAGTTTCTTTCTAAAAGATGCTGACATCAATTTGTCGAGTCACAGCCAAAGCATTTCTTTTCTCTGTACTGGAAATCATGTGATTTGTGAGCCCCTCTCAAACCAGGAAGCGGCAAGTTGCTGCCTCTTTTCATTTGGGTGAGAGCTGTGCGGCCAGGCATGGTGGCAGCAAGGAGAAGGAGAGGATGTGGTTACTACTAAATACAACAAGCAGAGACTTCCTCTTTTCTGCCACTTAATAGATCAGACCGGCGTAATTACTAAAACCATTTAACAAAACCATGTGTGTCGAGTCCTGTTATTTCCTGTCAGTGATTCCCTTAAACTTTCGAATATATTTGGCCATAACATCTATTTATTTAATTGATGTAATTACAATCATTTAAAAAGGGGTGAGGTCAGGCTACATTACCCGACCAAAGAGCACATTTTAGAAGGCCTACTACTTCATAAAAGTTTCATGTTCATCCAAAGCAAAAGCAAAATATATATTTTTGCCACGCATCTCTTATAGTATCTAGCTATGCAGATACATTTGATTGATTTGATTCGGTTTGCAAAACATTTGAGATATGCATAGTTGAAACTAATCCTGCCAAACAACTGATAATATAAACTGATAATTCAGAGAAACTGGGACAGAAGCTGGGACGGTGCTAAAACTGTTATTAAAATGAAAAGAGACACATACACAGATGCGCGCACACACACACACACACACACACACACACACACACACACACACACAC